>JAODKK010000105.1:15246470-15257518 GCA_026774405.1 Petrocephalus microphthalmus | reverse complement strand
GGATTCTCTGATCTGCCATCAGGTAGCCAGACCATGACCCATATATTATTCATCACAAGGGCACTGGGGGGCACAGTTATGCAGAGAGAGCAAATGATCCCAGAGAGGCCGCCCCTTGCGTGCCCCCCACTACAATACAATGCAATAACACCCCCAGCCCAGACAATAAATCATTAGTTTGTATTAAGAGGTGTAGCTCTGAAACAGCAGGTCATTTATATCTCGATAGCCTGGCACCTCCCTTTGTTAAGATCACATTAGCCAGAATGCACACCCGCAATATTGTTAGAACTGAAGCAGCAATTATCTTGTCAGTGTTTGTGCTCATTTTCGACTCTTTCCTCCATGCGACGAGTGGCAGAGTGTGAGGTCACGGAATAGGTCGTTATTTTATACTCGGAGGACCGCCAAGCACGTTTTACTTTGCAGTATAATGACTTTTTTTTTCCCTGAGAATACCAACAGAAAGGCAGGAGCGGGTCCTGGTGACAGTGTTTACCAGCACTCAAACCGTGGGCCAGCGAGGTCAGGGGGGCCCCTGCTGGCCACAAACAGTCACTGCACTAAATATTAAATTAACACATTCCCTATTCAGGAGATGCAGAAGTGGCACATTCTGCTAACCAATTAAATATATGTGGGGGGAGAGGGTGGGCAGGGGGGTCCCAAAGTGACTTTTTGAGTAAGGCCCCTTTAACAGCGAGTGGGCCCCTGATCAGCTGCTGGCACACACAGTCCGGCTTTTCATTGTTAGGAGGCCTCTGTCTCAACCACATCGCCTCCCTCAGCAAAACGCCGACTGCGAGGCAACAACGCCACCCCCCCCCCCACCCCTACCCCCAGATGGTTTCCTGGAAGTACTGAAATCGCGTTCGATACCTGGACCGGGGACCTATTACAACTTACCAGGCATGCCCGGACACCGCTTTCTCGCCGCGGGCCTCCATGTCCGGGAAAGCTGGGCCGGCTGCAGCACGCGGGTTCCCAGCCCGGGGGCCACTTACCGGATCCGTTTTCGCTGGAAGCCAGTACATCTCCACTCATTCAATCTCAATTAGCTGCCCGGAAATCGATCCGCTGAATGACAGGAATTACGTGGGGGATTAATGACAGCTAATTTATGGCCACTGAGTAGAACATCAATAAGAGTCCCGCGGATTGATCACCCGCCAAAGTGGCCAGGCAGTGGCGCCCATTACGCTCCCCGGTAATGACTCAAAAGCTGTTAAATGGCTGTGATGGATGGTCTTCACCTACACTGTCTGATCCGATAGCAGAAGGTCCCCCCGGCCGCCCTCCCCGTGCTCCAAGCACAGTTCCTGTACCCGTTTTGCGTGTATTTAAGCTAGCAGCTTGAGATAGATCACATGTTGATGAGACAGTGCATAGCACCAAGTACAGTTCCTGCTATGAACTGCCAGTCAGAAGGACTGCTCTATGTCTAAATATCATACAAGCAGCCCACTGCATTTACTGCAAATTGTGCTGTAAATTTTAAAGCACCACGGGCACCGAATGTCAGCCGAATGTTAGTGAAGGCTGTCTTTGAGTCCCCAGCCACTGCGTAGGATAGAGACTCAGCAACTTAGAGCTGTACAGTTTAGTAGCTTATTGACAACCCTGGCAGCCAGGGGGCGATCTAGTTTAACCTCGGGTGTATAACTAAAACCCTGAAGATCTACGGCTGCTGCCCTCGACGATGTCTCTCCTCCCCCCCCCTTAAAGTCAAAGGAGGACAATCGATGAATGCCAGGAGATGTTCTTCAGGGCGGAGACAGGTGGACAGGAGAGCTCCTGGCAACCAGACACTGTCATCTGGCGGCACGTCCCACCCTCCAGAGTGCTTTAAGCAGTCAGTATTATTCATAGCCTACAATCAGAGCGACTCGCAACCCCCATTCCACCGCCAGCCGCCCCCATCACCGGCATCCAGGTGAGAGAAACAGCCATTAAGTTTATAATTTCAATCTGTCGTTAAGCAGATCGAGATGATGAGAGGCTTATAGCGGGGAGAGCGTTCCGACGTGGGGTCATGAAGTCGACTTGGCAGATTGCGCACGCCCACCGGGCCTCGAGAGACGGTTACGGCCGCGCGCCGAGCTGCTCCGGCACATCGGAGTACCGAAGCCGAGCTTTTCTGTCGCGTTCACCGACCCACTTCGTGGCGAAGCCGGCAAAGCCCTCAAAGGGATCCCGGGGTGAAAACCACGACGCTGGCATCGCAAAACCTTCCTGGAGCATCTGCAGAGGCAGCAGCAACTAGCCTCTGACTAGGAAAAAAAGGTACAGAGTCAAAATCAGAGCACTGACAGAGGGTGGCAGGGGGGCGCGTACTGCGGTGAAACAACGAGATGGAGAGCAGGTAGGAGGCTTTTGATGGGGAAGGCCCGGGAATTTGGCCCGAGCCGCCTTCAGCCACGCTGCTTCAACACGCTACCTTCCATGACTAACACCTAGTTTCATGGCTCCCAGGAAACCGAGAACTTTACTGTATTATAGTTTTCTGCATATAGCTGCCCCACAGATGCTCTTTTCCAAAGCTAAATTTTACCACTGGATTTTCTTACCGGAGCAAATGAGGCCAAGCAGCTAGCTCAAGGGCGCCTTCTGGGATCCGTACCAGAAACTTACAGGTTACGAGTCCAGACGACAGATAAGCTGCCCGATTTGTGAATCCGTGAAGCCAGAAGACCAGATCAACATGACCTGTGCAGGACTTGGAGAACGTGGATGCTTCCCCTGCAGAGATTCTTTTTTTAGATCCAAAAAAACATTGTAAAAATTCTGATTTGGGTATGCAGCACCACCAGGAGGCCGAAAGCGGCCAGGAGGATTGGAGCAGTGCAAACAGCAGGTTTATAGAGATTTTTCTGAAGGAGACACTTGGAGTGGATTTAGGAGGATTACCCAGCTCGGTTTGTTTGCATTCCTCTTTAAAACTGCATGCAATTTAAAAGTGAGAGAGCGAGACGGAGAGATGGGGGTAGTGGGGAGAAAGAGTGCTTTCTTTCAACCTGAAAGTCTGCATAACAGATCAGCATGCTGCGGAAATTTCGGATGAAAGCGAGAATCTGGGCCGGCGGTGTGTTTTACAGTCGGCCTGCTCCCAGCGGCCCGAGAGCCGACGTGAATCACCCCCACGCTGACATGCTTAATTGAGTTTCTGATGGGCTGCTCTCCGTTCCAAGACAAACCCTGGTAGAGCCAAGACAAGCAGACTGACGTCCCCGCCACGGGGTCTGGCAAGAGTCCCTCTCACTCCCTCACCTCTGGCACGTTGAGGGCTGCACCCTGCCATATCCACCCTGACTCTAGGGGGCAGAGTATGGGAGGTAGAGAACAGTGGAATGAGATAGAAATATTTAGGAAAAAGCAAAGATAGGATTCTCAAAAGTTTGGTCAAAGGCAAGGGTGGGTTTGTTGTTTTTAAGCCCCCCAGTGGTGCACCCAATAGGGGGTCCTGAAACCTCGGGGGGGGGGGGAGGGGGGCATACAAATGCATGGTTTGAGTAGTGGTGCACACTACCTCCGGTCAGCAGGGCTGCAGAGGTTGCTCAGATCCAGAAAGGACCTGGCCCAGCACCAGCGAGGTCACGGTTGGGTGGCCTCTTCTCTCCACTTGACCACAATGCACGGCCAGTGGGAGATTTCAGCAGCCTTGTCAGAGCTTTCTGGGATTTGTGGTATCATCATCTGCTCTCCTCAGCCCACGTGTCTCTCTTACTAGAGGTCAGGAAAGAAAGGAAGTGAGAAAAAAAGAGACAGAGAGAGGAATGTGGCTGGATTCCCTCGACGGGACTCTGCCGTTTACTATACGCTAAAAATGAAAAGCCCTAAAAGGCTGGTTAGAAAATAAGCACTTAGCTCTGCAGCGAGGAGCCGCTCGCTTTCAAAGCCCGTGGCCGGCTGAACAGCTGCACGCATAATCCAAGCTAAAACATTTCATGCCTATGAGATGCTAAAAAAACCCTCAGACAGAAAAAAGCAGCAGAATGTGTCACCCAGGTGTTACAGATGCGGTAGGGGACCTACAGGATGTCTAGGAATGTCCTGTATCGCATGGGGAGCCAGACAAGAGGAGAGACACTTTCATGCCTGAAGCTACAAGCATCCAGCCTTGCAAATACATTTCACTTTGATCTCTGTGAACCAGCGGCCTGCTTGGCACCACTCAAACCACACATTTGCGTGGGGCCCCCTGTTGGTCACAAACAGTCTCTACATTCTCAAATAAACAGGTTCTTTATTTAGGAAATGCTGAAGCAGCGTGTTCTACTAACCAGCTAGCTGTGGTCTATGACACTATTAGCTAGCAATTTATTTAGATTTTGAGATATATAGGGGTGGGGGGGTTAGTGACTTTTTTTAGTAGGGGCCCAGAATAAATAAACTGGACCCTAACTGGCCTGTGTTTTTGGGAGGGGGGGTAGGGGGCAGCGGGTTAATTCTCATCTTCTAGTTTTATTCATTTATTTGCCTGGCTGCCTTCTTCACCCAAAGAGACTGGTGGGTCGGCGCATTGCAGTGCAATAACCATCAACGCCAGGTTCATGTGCGCAGCTGGGGACGATAACAAAATGCCAGGGCAATCACAGCAGGTTAAGCTGCGGACTAAATTAACTGCGGTGTCGGGAATAATCGAGCTCAAACGAGACAGCGGTGCGGGGCGCAGCTTACTCCCACACCGCGTATTATTTAACAGGCAAAAAGGACGGCCTTGTCTTTACCCGACGCCAACAGGTGAGTTTCTCAGCCTGAAGCAGAGTGGTGCAAAGTGACAGGCAGAGCGACGGGCACCTGTCCGCGGCATCCCAAGCCGGCAGGCGGCTCGCCCTGCTCCCGGGGGACCACAGACAGAATGAATAAATGAGCTAATTGACAGACCTGACAGGTTTACAGGTGGCGATTATTTCGCCCGGCATTTTATGTCCAAATGTTCAAAAAACAGGCCATATGGTGTGTAATTTCATTATGACAATATTGTACTACTCCTACGGCTTGTCACGTAGGAAACCGAGGGAGCACATTTATTGACAAACAGCGCCACCCTGTGGCCGAGAGGCTTGGTGTCCGGCGTAGCTCTGGGATCAGATGGGGAAACATTCATGCGGCTTTAACTTAAGCCCCGCACTCTTAACTCAATTATACCCACCTGCTTTGTTTTACTCCGCGCTTGTGCTGAAGGTATTTCAGCAAATCCTCACTCGTGTCCTCTTTAGATAATAATCTAAAGCATTAACATGTGCGCAATGCTGGGCTCAGTATTACAGGGGAATAAAAATGAATATACAATTAGAAACGGTTGGATCGCATATACTGTAGCGGAAAAAGCAAACTGCAAAAAAGCAAAGCAAACTGATTGCCCAGAAACTTGGTACAGACGTATGGCAAGGTGGCCAGCTTTAACCTGCATTAAAAATAATGGGCAGAGGGCTGTCGCGTAGCTGGCAGAAATCCCCGCAGCTAGCGAGCATGTCACCGGGCGATGGCTGATCGCTGAAAGCCTGGACTGCACTGTGCAAAAGCACATGCTGACGAAAGGTTATTTTTATTTCCGTGCCAAGAGGATGAGTGTTGACTGGAAATACGTGCAGATCTGCAGGGCGAATGAGGTATACGCTGTAAATTTTAAAAATATTACATATTATTCTTGTGTAAAGCGGACTGCCTTTCCAAGAGGCGACAGTAAAGACAATTTACGTTCTCGAAATATAAATCATTCCTCAGCAGAGGTATAAAAATACAGCCATTACAAAACAGGTCTCATATAATTGTCTATAAGGAGGCTCAGTACAGAGGAATATGGAGACATCCAAGTAATTGCAGATTTGTATTAAAACACCGAGAATGTTTTAACGGGGTAGCATCAATAAGGAACATCGTAATGTATTATTAATGCAAATCAATTGTTTAGCGTATGTTCGTATTTGGCTTTCATTTTCAACTTCTAGGATTAATATTATTGCTTATACTCTCTGCGCGCAGCCTGCAAAGCAGTCAGAACCGTAATAGAGACAAGTGTCTACAAAACTGTTCCGACGCGTCAAGGAAGGTAAATATATGATTTTCATAAGAGTCCTGACAAGGCACGCCTGTACATTTCGTTTTTTTTCTTCTTCTTACTATTACAGAATTTAGAGCTGTGTATTTCCTGTCGTATGAAACAAAGGACTTAAGGGCAGGCGTTAGGAGACCCAAAATGGGGTTTCACCGTGGTCAAAAACAGAAACAAGGAAGTAAACAGGAACGCCAACCCTGGCAGAGCACTGACAACAAGACCAGACTGGGGCTGATGAGATAAACGGGTACGACTATCGAAGGGCAACAAGCAACAGGCGTGGCTCATCGGGGCCAAATCACGGAGGGGAGAGGAGGGTTAGGACATTACAGTATACTTAAGGGATTAAGGGAAGACTGTCCATCAGCAGAAATAATTCATTCTTCTTTGCAGGAAAATGCAAAATATTACATTTTTATTGTGGAACAAGCCTTAATGTATGAAGGTAATTGCTCAGAAAAGCACAGACCCATTTCACACTAGCGGTTACACCAGCAGTTTTCTCACAAGTCAGAACTAACTTTTATTCTGTTTCCAATGCAAGCAAACTGTCCAATTTCAGGTGCTATTTCAGAAACGGTGATGCTTTTTTTTTGAGAATCACCCTCAGTTAGTCTGGACACCAGCACCTGGCCCAAAATACCAAGGCAACTTGCAGCGACAAAGCTATTTACAAGACGCGCATCCAAAACGTCAACCGAAATTATGATAATTCTCATAACATTGATTAATGTTTCGACAGCTTTCAGCAAAATTATATCCATATTATGAGACACATTTAACACTTCATTAACTGGCCGTCGCAGTAAACAGATTCAAGCAAGGAGGGATGTTTGCATGCTGACGTAAACTTAAAGGTTTAATGATTTCAATTTGGATTCTAATAACAGCAATTTATTGTGGTCAATGCAGCAGAAATAAATTAAGATCTCGCCACGCAGGAGCCATAATTCAAACCGTGAAGAGCACGAGAAAAATTAGATGCCCCCTGTGCCTGTAATATCCTGATCATTATTATATATGTTCGACTCAAAACTATTAGACACCATTCACAATAATGAGACTTGACAATTATAAGGTTAATAAAGAAAAATCTTGACAGTCTTTATTGATATGGCATGGAATTGAATGATTAACAATCTCATTAAAATTAACAACCTTGAAGTCCAATTACTTGTGAAATGAAATGACCTTCACAACTGAAATTATACACTTTTTACGTCTGCTTAATTGGCAATAGGGAAAATGACCAGGCTACTCCATCCTGTTATTATGTAGTGTTATGTGCTATAGATCCACTGTTCCCAGATTATAGACTGTAGAAAGCTTGTATGACACTTGTCCTAAAATAAAAGTAATGGAGCTTTATTTGCTATTTGTATAAAGTACAAAAACAGGCACAGTAAAATGTGTTTTTTTCCCACACATTTTCTCTTGCTCTCCTTTGTTTAAGAGACATATATTTATATACAGGTGAGATGGAAACTTGGGGTCTGAATGCAGGCTCAGCCATCTGTCCAGCATGGACGATTTTTTAAGGTATTAAGGGCCTTGCTTAGGCTCTAGTGGAGAAGTGGCTATTCTGCTGAGTATGGGATTCAAATCAGCAGCCTTCCAAGTATAGAGACCACACCCCCGAGTGACATCCCCAAGCCACACCCCCGAGTGACACCCCCAAGCCACACCCCCGAGTCACATCCTCAAGCCACACCCCCTCCCCCCAAATGCACAGTGTGTTGATGCAAGAGGAACCCATGGACAAAAATCCTTCTTCACAAGACCAGCAAGAGGCATCCTCAGACAAAATCGAGCATTTCCTCAGTGTTGACTATCAATTGACGCCAAGTGACCAAACCAAACGGTAGCAGCTCAGCCAACATGCGTCACTTGGAGAGATACAAGGAAATCCACGACAAGCACAAACCTTTGACAGGAGGCAGAGAAGGAGGAGAATTTGTTTAATTAATCCAAACAGTCCACGAGCCCCACAATGAATAAATCATGACCATGGGATTCTGAGGTTAGCAGATCCAAGCCCAGGTTTTTATTAAAGCATAAATCACAGACGGGGAGCAGAGGGAAAGGCTAGCATGTCACCAGGAGACCTTGACAAACTGCCCCAAGAAAGCACTCACTCACATTTATGGACGTGGCTCAGTGGCACCGGTAGGCCACCAGACAGAGCAGGAGGCGTGGTTTAACTGCAGAGGGCGGGGCCGTAATGGGTTTGAGCTACGTGATGCGATAGAGGACAGGAGATGAGTGACGGGAATGCGGAAGTGCAAAGTACGGAGCACCATTAGTACATCAAAAGCATGAATCAATGCGTCAGTTTTTATCACAGTCTGATTACCTTATCCTTCGGCTTAACAGCCCACTTTATTCTATATTGATTCATGTGGATGAACCAACTTTGCACTCGTATATTGGGGGGTTTCCTTAATGCATTATGGCAGTGAAGCAGCCTCCTTCACCGCCAACACCCCAGGACTCGCTGCCCGACTGGTCTGCATGGGAAGGTGAGTTGCAAACATATGGAAGCATTTTAGAGAACTATTGGCCGAGTTCATTGGCCACGGGGGCCAGGCCGTAAACAGAAAGGCTCTGAAACTATCCCTTTCATCATGGCAATACTAACCATACGTGAGGAATCCAAGCGGGTTGCCAAGGTCAGGCCGCCAAGGTCGTGGGCGGGTCAAATCCAGGTCTCGACCCCACAAAGAATAATATGTACCACACGGTCTCAGAGGACCTGAAGAGTTCGTGTGAAAGCAAACAGGCCAAGGTCCTTAAATATTACATACGCAGGCTCATGCATTATGGACAATTACTGCGTGCTGCCTGTAGCCAAAGAATTTGTCATTTTAAAGCATTGCTGCAGATAAGATCATGCGGCTTAAATGGGAACACAGAATTCCTGACGTGTGTAATCAAAATTTAGGTTTCGCAATTAGCATTTGATGGTCCATGGCTAAGTAGAACCATAGATTCATTTAATCTTTTAAGGTCCTTTCAGGCCACATCGGATATGAGTCTGCGGCCCACAGAAGATGTGGTCTAGCACGGTATGGGTCTTGTCACTTAGGCTCTGATGTAGTGGCCGATGCACTGAGCGCTGACTAGGTCTCACGCCTCTGGCGTAAGCCGTAGATGACAGAGCATCTTAGCCACAAAGTGACCTGCATCATAATGGCACCAGGCTGGCTGCACTGGCATTCTAAGATGCCACACACCCTGCCACAAAAATAATAGATGGGGAAATAAGACAACACGTGACCTTTTTCCTGATTGCCCCCCTATTACTCTGCGTCATTACTGTATAAATCAGCTCCACGCTCTTTCACTCATCCGTCGGCAGTGACGGCTTTCCTGACGGCCGTCTCCGAAAAGGCCCAGCCCCAAAGAATGCGGCGATTCCCCCGACAGACCCTGTCCCCCGCCGCCACCGCACGCCGTCCCTCTGCGAGCGCCTGCGTTTCCCGCATTTCCCGACGCTGACGTGGGTCGTGACTCATGCCGAAGGGCCGTTCAATGTCATTTCACATTTGGACTCCCAAGTGCAGGAACAGCAAACCAAAACCCATTACGCTGGACTTTTATACCGGGGAATGAGGTTTCCTCGCGACCCGAGGGACGGCTGTCACACGCGGGGGGTGGGCTTTTTATTCACCGGAGACTCGAATTCCCCTGGCAGCAGTGGGAGGCAGTCAGTGTTACCCAATGTTTACGCAGCGCCGCGTTGCCCCCTACTGGCCGCTCGTGCCACATGGTCATTAACAAGGTTTCACCAAACTAACATCCTTATAATAAAAGGAACAGCGAGAAGCTCCCCAGACTGCCCCTGCTTGGCGCTGTCCGGGGCGACTCGGTGAAGGCCCTTCCCAGGCAGATGGATTTTCACTCCATCTGAATTAAGCCGCTGTGCGGGGCACACAAAGGGGGGGTGAGAGGCCCTGGCATTTCCGAGAGCAGGGACCGGACCCCCGTCATCCCCGCTAAAGCACAAGCGCCTCTCCATTCACAAAGCAATTGGCATCACTTGAATGAGTTTGTAAAGCGATTAGAGCCCAGAGGATGCATTTAGATGGAAGTGAATAAAACAGCGCAAGAGAGCACGGGGTGACGGGAATCCATCGCAAGGGAGCCACAGCGGTGGCAGTCAGGATGCGGCCCCCTTCTGTACCGGAAAGCTGTAATAGGGCCCCTGTACCAGTGTTAAACCACATAATCCTCGACCCAGCGGCAAACAGACATTACTCTAAATATTAAATTCATTCATTCGTTATTTAAAAGACGCTCAAGCCGCATCTTCTAATTAGTCTTCTAACCAGCTGGCTAGCTATGATCACCTGATTCTACTGGCCAGCTAGCGTTATTTGCAACCTGACGCGTTTGTGTCAAAGATAGGAAGTCCCAAACAGAACGTGTTCCTAAGCCGGGGGGCTCAAAGTGACTTTTTCAATTGGGCCCTGGAAACAGCAAACCAGCCCCAGCCAAGACACCAGAGGCAAAATGACAGAACCCGAGATGATGACGAGTTTGGGAGAATTCCCAAAGCAGGACCCCTCAATCGTTTAAACTCTCCGCCCATAAGACCAGTCACAGGATGAATAAAGCACCCGGTTGACGTTCATGCCAGCCAGTGGAGGATGTAATAATTTGGCCAGATCCTGGGGAGATCATGATGCTAATTTTGTAAGTAGGCCAGAGGAGATGAGAGGCCGATGATGTGATTCAGGTGGCAGCCGCGTCATTGTCTGGGCCCCTCGGGGGCAGGAGACGTGACGTGAGCAGCACAAAGGCCGGGGTCCCGGGGCACGTGGAGGCCAGCGACGCTGTAAACCTGGCAGGCTGACATGCGTGTGTGGAGGTGGCGAGGATCAGTGGGCAGGACCTCGGCACTGGGGGGGGGCGACGGAGGGGCACTGGTGGCCTTCCATAACCCACAGCTTGGGTATGGAATACAATTCGGGGAAAAGTGGGCCACTCC
>JAODKK010000105.1:15186320-15207907 GCA_026774405.1 Petrocephalus microphthalmus | reverse complement strand
GGGCACACACCTGCTGCCCGTTGCGGATGAACATGCCAAACCAGGTGCGCACTTTGCCGCTGGTGCCCAGGAGCAGGCCGCTGACGAAGGACACCAGGGGACTGACGGCGTCGTCGGCCGAGTCCAGCTTGTAGTCCAGCGTCAGGGCCACGCCCAGGCCGGGGAGGTGACACTCCTCCACCTGGGGAGGGGGTCACAGGAGAACACGAGCGGGCTGAAACGTCGCAACAGACCAAGCAGTAAACACCAGACCTCTAACTAGCCAATTAAATACTACAGCTAATTCCCAATATCATTATTTTCAAGGCTTTGCTTAAGATATGCTGAAATGTATTTAAAAGTGCGTTTTCAATAGGTTTTCCTTAACTGGCCATAGTTAAACTAATTTGACTAATCATCACGTCACCGGTTCAAAGACCCTGGCTAATTTATATGATTAATGACGGATCAGTTGTGCGGGACAATAATTAGCACCATTCCGGCCAGACTAATTTTAACACATGGAATATATTCCAATTTATTATGCAATTTTTAAAAACAAACCCGATGATTTCCTTAAACGACATTAATAAAAGAGGCACCTGGATTAGTGCGTTGCAAAGACCCAGTCAGGACGCATAAATGCAAGCTTTAGAGAGGAGGCAGTGGCCCCCAGAGGCCGCGGCTAGCCGTTAGCGATTAGCTGGCAGCTCACCACCATGGCGCGGACGTTGAGCGACTGCGAGGGGTTCATGTGGCAGAGCTGCCGCAGGCCCTCGGTGCGGCGCCGGCCGCCAGCGCTCTCCTCATCCTGCCGCTCGCCGTTCTTGATGAGCCCCCTACACACTGCCCAACAACAGACACGCCACAGAATACATCACAGTGCCTGCCCCACAGAGCAGTGCTGCTTACCGCTAAGCCAATCACAGGGCGGCACGGGGCCCCCAAGGCCCCCTGTTGGCCACAAACATTCACTACATCACTTACATTAATTATTAAACAAATGCATTCCTTATTCTACTAATAATAAATGAACACATTATACAAGCCATCTAGCTTGATAACTACAATCTTCCGTTCCATTATGTGAACTCGCTACCTATTCATTTTGTTTTTGAAACATTAATCTCCCACCAGAAGCATTTTAAAAAAGAAAAACAATAAATACAGGTATCGGCAGACATGATGCTAAAACTGCCTCGGAAATTCAGCAAAGTTTGCTGAATTGAGGAAAACCAGCCCACCACTAAAAAGCAAGCAAAATTAGAAAAAGCCGAAAAATGAATACCAAGTTCTCACTTCTGCATTACGTTATCTGTAAAGACAACAATGGAAGCGGAAAGAGGAGGAGATGCGGACGAGGGGGCACCATGCAGAGTCTTACCCTCGCTGAAACTGTCCGGGACGTTAGCGACCAGAAGACAGAGGAACCAGTCGCCATTTCGGACATGCAGCAGGGCTTCGGCCACCTCGACAATGGGCAGCAAAGAGGGCAGCTCTGCGGGGAGGCGAGGGGTGTATGAGCACCGGGGACATCCAGCGGCGGACTCCTCTTTCAGCACATCATTTATGAATGAAATCTCTGAGGGGAGCCGACGCCTCACCTGCTTGTAAGATGCAGAGGACATCAGCCACCTCCTCCAAATACACAGGGCTTTCAAACAGTTCTGAGGACTTCAAGAAGAACTCGCCGTTTGAGTCGGAGACCTGCCAGCAAGACAGACACAGGAGTGAGGGCTTCTGCTGCTGGTTTACACTGCCATGGTCCAAAATCATACTCACTGCTCATACGGCTATTAATAATTAAATGAATAAAAAGAAAAAAGAATACGGTGACAAATAAGGTCATGCGAGCATCAAAAGTACACATTATACTCTTGGCTTAGGTTCAAAATGGTAATCCGCATGAATCATTTTTGTAGATATATTTTTTTACCTACAGGTTAAATAAAATACACTTTAACAACTTATTCACATCTTATGGCCGGGTCCAACAAAACAAACAATCTTTATTCTTTATTCAATCTTTATCTTTAAGTCCTTCTCATTAGAACACCCATTTGTTTTGTATGTCATTGGTGCCCTTTGCTTCAAATGTTCCAGATGAAAACGGCCAGTCACCCTAAGGGGATGGAACCCGATGGTCCAAAGCTCAAGCGAACCCCGGAGAGCCCCCCCCCCATTTGCGTGTCAGTGAAGAGAATTCCCCGAGAGGGGTGGCCAAGGCTGCGTTCCCCAGGACAACATTCAGGAGTGACGGGTCATCACAGAGAAACACGAGAACTCCAGAAGCAGCACTGAGCTTCAGAGCGTGGTCTAATGATACGCGAGCGGCGTAACGGCTGCTTAAATATGCATTCTGACTCTGAGCTCTTCGCTTACATCCTAAACCTGGTCTACTTTCAGTTTAAAGACATGCATATAGAAAAGCAGCAGATGTTTTTTTTATCTAAAGGAGTCTGTATTTGTTTCGAGAAAGCATGGTCAGACAGTCCCTGGAGCACGTGGGGCAGTGAGTGGCTCCGTGGGCTAAGCCCTGGTTCTAGCCCTGGCCTCAGCAGGGAAGTCACATGTCTGTGGGCCCTTGAGCCAATCCCTTAACCCCCAGTTCCAGGGGCGCCGCATGTTGGCTGACCCTATGCTGTGACCCTCCGTGCTATGGAGAGTGAGATGGGGTGGACGAAGAGGAGCACGTACCTGCAATGCATGCACATGTGCACCATTCAAAGTACCTGTACTTGTGCAAATAAAGGATTTATCATTTATCAAGCTGGGCATTAATGGCCATTGCTCAATAACCAAAGAGTGAAAACACTCTGCTGACACAGGAATATGAACTGGTGACCTTCTAGCCAGCACTTGCTCAGCATCCGAACCTGCGGAGCCACACATGTTGATGTCATCGTTATTATTATAATAACAGTAATAATAATCAGGGCAGCGAGTAGCACAGCAGATCTAAGATCTGTGGCTGAGTCTGGAAGGTTTGAATCCTGTGGCTGGCAGAGTGATCCCTTGGGTTAGTCCCTTAAACCTAAATATCTGACCTCTGAGCCTAAAACATGCACTAACTGGTATATAAACTCAGGTTTCTCTCTCATGGAGAGTAATATCGGGGATGTGAAAACCTCATTTCCCCGAATGGATGAAAGAGATTATGACAGACACTAATATGAAACACTGACTACCGGGGAAAGCCAAAGGAAAACAGACAGCAGCAGTGGCGGGGGCGGGGGGACACCGGGGGCCGTACCTTGTTCATTATTGCCAGCAGCTCGCTCAGCGCCAGTCTCAGCCTCCGGAGGGGGTCGCTGTGCTCGAACTCCAGGGTCAGGCCGTGCTGGAGCTGCGAAACCAGGACGCTCTCCCCGTTCGACCCGCCGGCCTTGTGCCTGTATGTGGGAGATCGACAAGTTCTGCTGTGCCCGTGATTGCAGTATTGTCTGCAGTGAAGTCAAGCCGGCTCTAAGCATACAGTACATGAAATGGTGCTCCCCCAGGATAAAGTCAGGATAAAGAGTCAGCCAGTGACAGGGGGGAGGGTTAACAATACTCAATAAGTGCAGGATACACGACTGCGCAAAAGCAGGAGGCTGGATACAGGGGTTGAAATACATGCAATGTGTATGTGAACAAATACAGCAGCATGAAGGGGTGGAAGAACTGAATAAATAGATAAATAATCATGAGATATTGAGGTGGGGTGGTATGTCTCAGGAAGGGGTAGACAGGTGGGAAGCAGGGTATTTATTGTTCTTACAGTCTTGGGGAAGAAGCTGTTGCTGAATCTGCGATACATCACCTTGGGTGTCACACTATTCATGGAATGGGATGCCACAGAAAGATCCTGTCTAGGACGACTTTCCTCATCACCACAGAGTGGCATCCCCAATGACAAGGGGTTCCCTAGGAAGGGCCACAGGAACCGCACACACAGGCGCAGTACCTGAGCTGCTGCTCCTTCCTGGCATCCTGCTCCAGGGCGTGGAAATCGACAGACAGCAGTGCGACTATGGAGTTGACGGCTTCCACCCCGGACAGCAGCCGCAGGATCAGCTTCTTGTCCTGTGCCCAGGACTGGCTCTGGTCGGCCGGGGCGCACAGCGCCATCCGCACCAGGCAGGGCAGCAGGAGCCTGAGCTCGGGGTCGCTGAGGGCCGCCAGCCGTACCACGTCCACCTTCTGCATGGCCTCGAAGGCGTACGGGCTGACATGCTGCAGCCCCAAGCTGTCCGACATACCTGTGTGGCACGTTTAGCAAGAGGTAGCAGCTTCACAAAGCCAATCCACTGCAACCTAAAGCCTGCAGTGCTGACAGCTTTTCAAAAGATTCTCAATACAGGATAAATCTGCACGTTCATTTACATGTATGCTAAAGTTTTATTACCATGTAAATAGTATGTAGGGCTTGCAAGCTGCCCCAGTAGCTATGTAGCTTGATGTAGCCAATGTTAGGTTTATAATGGAATAATATAGATTTGGCATAAGATTTCTTGCGTAAGAGTGGGCAACCCTGTGTCTGTCCGCTGTCCAGCTGCAAAAATACAAGCAGCTACTACTAGGTACGGCCGTCTGCCTTCGAGGCGACTGAACTTGGCGGTTATAGTAATAACATTTCATAAGTTAGTCACTGCAAATGCGTACTGGCGGCAGATACGGGCTAAGTGGGGACAGTTTCAGAGACAACCACAAGCTCCTACGAAGTTTGGGAAATTTTAATAAAATCCAGACTGATTAAAGAGAAACATTAATTGGAAGTTAAAATAAAGGACATTTGGATTCCTAACTCATTCATATTTTAGAAGCGTGTATACGATGTAGCTACACCATTATTAATATCGATTAGATAACAATACAGATTTATTATATGAGATTACGTTGCACATATTATACGATCACCGTCGTGTTATTCTAATCCGCTTCTTACCTTATTAGTTTTAATTTGATATTTTCTTGGAGCGACAGGACAGGCCTTCACCTCCCTAAACAACCTCGGGATTTCCTGATTCCTCAAAGCCGGCTTCGGGCGCTCAGCCTCGGCGCGCCTCAGCACGCCGCGCCGATTCCATCCCACTAAGCGAGCGACCGCATACGCTCAGCCTTCGCCGGTTTTTATTTAAAAAAAAAGTGAAGAATATGAACTTTATATGAGGAAGAATATGAGGCTTTCCCTGTCGGACCTCGATAGTTTATAACGCTAAGCGGCGCGGTTGGCGGCTCGACGGGCGAAGCGTCCCTGCTGGACGCAGACGAGAAAGACAAGGACGTGCCGCGTGATGCGCGGAGAGCGCGCGGCAGCAGACGCGCGGAGGAAGCGCACGAGCGTCCGCGCGGGAAGGACCACAGCACCAGGGCATTACGGATCGCACACACTGCAATTCACTTTATTGTGAATTATTTAACATAACATTTCCGTACCGAGCTACCTGATAAGTGTACAATTAAAAAAAAAAAAGATAACCATCGTGGAAGTTCCAGTTGCTTCAAACAAAAGATAAACGTTGGGAAACTTTATGAATAAATTATTTTATTATTCATCCCAAATGGTTTAAAAAGTATGAACCTTTTTTCATTGTTGTGTAAATCTCTAACCACAATTTGTACAATGTTCAGCTTTCAGGCCTCTGTAGCTCTAGACATCATTTCTCCATAACTACCCATAGGAAACAAACAAAACAAAACAAAAAACATTAATTGTGTAAGGAGAACTGAATGGTCTACAAGCTTCTAAGATCACTTTTTAATTCAAAAGCATTTCAAGCACTTCTCAGGAAGTTACAGAGATGAATAATTTGGATCTCAGAAACAACGTGAAGAAAAGCAGCAGGGTCCAAGTTTAAAGCCTGGTCTGCAGACATCAAAGTCAGGATCTACAGTCATTTATTTGCCAAATGAATTACAGGTTTTATACTATTCCCAACTTAAAGGGTTAATGAAACCTAGTTTACACTCGTTGCACTATTCAAATGGGCCAAACTTGCTGGCAGCGAATTAAACACAGGTGACATTCAATGACATTTTCCTGGGATCTGTAACCAGGAGTTCCAGTTCCTGAAATGGACAAATTGCATTGCTACAGCTTTGAACTCAGGATTACATTGCCTTAATTTTTTTCCTGCTTCAATGCATATTTTTAATGACCTGGACCCACATCGCAAGTTTTTCTCTTTTCAAACACAGGTATAGGTACTCTGGAAAGAGATTTTTACATTTTTTCCACACAAAACAAGTGAGGTTTTATTCTGCGTTCACAGTAACCCTTGATATTTAATTTGTTAAAAAATAATAATAAAAAAACTCCAAAACAAGTGGAATCCTATGTATTCCTCCTTTGGATTCATTTAAAAGTATCAAGAATACTCTCCAGTGATATTTAACCACAATATTCAAAAGTCATCTGCATTTTAAAGAGAGAAACTTTCTCCCTTATTACTCACATTTTTTTTTTTCTTTACAAAATCAGAATTAACAGTTTAAGGTGTGGTTAGAAACAATGCAAAGAGCCAGTCTTTGGACAATGTACTATTAAAAATAACCTGGATATTCCCTGAAACCTTCAAGCAAGCAATGGTCAGCGCAAAGCAAAACCAGCAAACCCATGGTCAGCTAGTGACATTTTTTTTTTCCTAATGTCCATCGTGACCACCTTAACATAAGAGGCAAACACATAGCGGAGTTAACAAAGAAACATGGCATTTAGTTCATGTCAAAGTGATGTCTCAGTCATTTATCGATAAAACAAAGGAAAAAAAAAAACTGGATTCTTAATATTCTGCTGCTGTTATTGGGAGTGAAAATCTAAGACCATGGTTTAGTTGTAAACTAAACTCAAAATTGAAATGCACACATCTTGAATAGAAATACATACTGAGGGCTCATTTTTAACCAGTGTAGTACAATTTATTAAATTCTGGGATTTTCATTGTTTGGTTCCAAGTTCCTACTTAATTATAATGTATTAGCTGCACAGGGCTTATGAGTACATTGAACTAAATGTATATGTTGAAATTCTAGAAATTGGGAAGTGACCAGTATGAATGAACTTGATTTGGAAAAAGACACCAGAATTACATAAAACATATGCAATTGATGTTTGGGGGGGGGGGGTGAAAGCTTAGATCTGATTGGTTACTCAGATCAGGATAATTGCAAACTCATAGAAGCTCTGAGATCTTGAAATAACATGCGTGACCTGCCTAGTTTCATAGGCCTTGCATTGATTCTGTGCTTGACGCCATATGTTGTGGTCTTTGCTCTCCGATAGCATGGCACCACGATGTAAGAAGTCTGTACCTAAATGTGCACATTCTGGGGGAACAACAGCTACAAAATCCAAAAACGGAACAAAATAAGTTGCCACTTTGCACAACTTCTATACAGTAGAATCAAATAAAATCTGACATTTCATATTTATATATGTATATATTTACACAAATCACAGCGGCCAGCTTATTGACCATGTGACAAGTTTTGACATGGACTCAATCACTTCAGAGAAAACTACCGTTTTTAGAATGGGGGACAAATGCATGATACAGGAGAGACAGGTTCTTTGAACTCTGTATACAGGTTTTATTCCAACAGCGGAAGATCAACACCTGAAATGCCATTCATCTTCCTCTGTGCACAAAAAGCTGCATATCCCCACAGGCGGTAATTTACACCACACATTTACTTTGACAAAGCAAAGCCAGTCACTTGAAATGTTGCCATGACTAGGTATCAGAAGGGGGGAAGGGGGGGGGATTCTTCACACCTGTGAGGGAAGGCCGCGCTTGATTATGGTCGAGGGGACAAGGAAGGGTTTGGGCGAGGGTCAGCTACACCAAGATGTACCCGGATTCCATTTCATTTCTCCAAAGGCAAGGCTTCCCTGGTGTCCATGGCCAGATTTCACACATCAATCCCTCCCCCCAAAAAACACAAGCACAGGAGAATTGAGTTGACGCATTTTATTCCTAAAACAGAGGCTGCACCACACGCAGTGGGGCAGCATTTATATAGATTTATATATATATTGCCGTTTGGTTTTTGTGTCTAAATGTGTGGTATAAAATACTATATAAGACAATGTACCTCTTATTAGAACACAGTGAACTTCATTGCTGTACAAGTACTCTGCACTACAGCTTAGCTGTAAGTCCCCCACACACAAGGCATGGACATAAACCCCCAACCTACTTCATCTGTACATCATGACGATACAAATCTGTCCCCCTTACAAAAAATAATACTCTAAAAGCAACCTACTGCAACTTTATTTTTGTAGTTTTTGTGTTTGTTTTTTTTAATTAAGACGATTACATATATTTTAGACCAATTGCTTTAAAGCAGGAAGGCGATATAAACCTTCTAGATTTTTGAATATATAAAAGGTTAAGAAATAAGACAAATTATACATTTAAAAACTTACAATAAATAAGATAGATGCAGGCATTTCAACGGGATACAATTTTATCCAATGATAGGAATTTCAGATCTTGACACGAGTCTGATTGGTTGATTTCATGACTGAAAGTCCCTCATCATCCGCATTCTACGCGTGATGCAGACTGGCCGATTTCAGTGTTACTGCGGCAAATACCATGGCTGGGTTGTGGGCTCGCCCTCCCATCACAGGCCCCGCCTCCCGCAGGCCTCCGAATCCCCGGGGGAGCCGCCATGAGGCCAGTGACAGGGCCTGCACTGCCTCCATGGTACTGGCTTTCTGGAACATTGGGTGCTCAGAGAGCTCCAAACTCTTATAAAGTCCAGCACTGTAGTCGTGTGACAGGTAAATCCCTTTCGAGCGCCACTGCCATCCTCTTCCTCTTCCTGCTGCTCCTCTTCCTTCTCCCCTGGCCGCCTCCGCTACGTCCGCTACAACATGTTCATGATGAAGTTGTACATCTGATTCAGCACCACAAAGTGAACGGGCAGGCAGGAACGCCTGTCCTGCATTGCTGGGTCGCACGTCAGCCAGGAGAGGGCGTTGTACTGCTCCAGAACGAATCTGCACACAGTGGGGAGCATAGGTGTTAGGGGAAGTTCAACTGAACACAACAAAGAACACTGCGGCTCAAGTTCAATCTAATCAAAACTGGGCTTACTATTTAAAGGGCCAGTTCACCCAAAACTGAAAAAAATATACGTCTTAGAGGGGCTTTAATGCAATCTATCCATCTAGGTCATTCTGCTGGGAGTTGCTTAGTTTTGGAGATATCAGTCGTAGAAATGTCAGGCGCCAGAAAAAGGACTGGCCACCAGTTTAATGCACAAAGTACTTCTACCGAACTCCACACACAGATGGTATCACTGCCCAGAAGATATGGCCGAGGTGCCGTACATTAAACTGCTCACTACTAAGTCCGTGGTTTATCTTCAATAACTGGGTCGTGATTTCTGGTAAGAGCCATTGCTGTTGAACTGCTTTCATCACCACAGAAAGAATGCCAATCATTACCCTTCTATTTGAGAGACGCCCAGCGTCCCCAAGACTAGGCAAGTTTGACCTAGATGGATGGATAGCAAAGAATTTTTCATTTTGGGGGGAACTGCCCCTTTAAGCACCATGGTGAACGGCTAACCGTGTTTAATGGGAAAGATCCACAATGACGAGATGCCGTGCGAAAAGCGGGATACCTGAGCACGTCTGAGGTCTGGTTGGAGTCGAGGGGATGGGAGTGTTTGCTGTGCAGTAACTCGTCTGATTGCACTGAAGGGACATGGAGGTGCAAGGAGGCCTGCGGCGACGAGACGGGCGAGAATCAAATGGGAGGAAGCTGCACATTTCAACACTGGGACACACCACAAGAGCCAGGGTCGGGGCGCTTATCCCCCGCACGTTATTTTACCGGACAGGAGAGGGAGAAGGACAGCAAGGAATGAGTCATTCGCTAAACCACATATCCGGCCTGACTGGCAGATCCGAGCCCTCAGGTTCCCTCTCCAGAAGCTGGAGGATTAGGACGATTTGCTTATTTGGTCAATTACTCAAACGGTCCTACAGGAGAACAAATCAATTATCTGCGAGTGGGAAGCAGAGTCATGTGACCACAGTCAGCCAAGATGTGATGATGTAACAGATACGACGCGTATAGGACAGGAGCTGCCCATCTGCTTATTTGATTAACAGGTTTGCAGGAGGTGCTGGTGTCATGCAGGAAATAAAGTGCCTGGCACTTTGAGCAGTCTTTCCTACGGCGACATGAAGGGGGCGCTCACCTTGAGGAACAGGGGGCACTGGTTCTGTGCTTGCGGACAGGCTGACCAAAACCAGTCGGGCAGTGGTCCAGCCTTAGCAGTCGACACAAAGTATCCGAGAGCCAGCGGTTGCTGGAGGATGTTGGGGGCCTCGTCGTGTGACTCCATCCGGTCGGTACTCTGACCCTGGTCGGGGGGGCAGGGCAGGGGGAGGGGCATTAGTCATTAAGCTACCATGAAGGGAACCGAGCACAGAGCATGGGTGGCAACTCACCTTGCTGCCGTCTCCACCGTGATGGTAGTGTGAGCCCGGCGAGTGCACAGGTGAGGTGGTGGGCGAGGCGGGCAAGATGTTAATGATGTCTGGGTCCACCAGGTCGTTCTCGGTCTCCAGTAGCTCAAAGATGCCGATCGCATCCGACCCGTCTGGGGGAGGCGGGAGAAATTGGGATGGGGGTCAGTGGAACACATTTGGCCGGTTCGGCCCATCTCGACGCTCAGGTTTAAGTACCAACCCACCATTGCTGGGATTAAAGGCGAGGTCGATGTTCTCCGTAGTGTAATTGGAGGTGGCGACCTGCACGAAGGCAGAGGTGGGGAACACCAGGATGTGTGTGCAGGACGTGTCCTGCGGCGTGTTCAGCTGGGATGTCTGCATGTTCAGTGTTGTGCTGCGGCCGAAGACGGATCCCGTGGATACGGAGTCTGCAAAGACCAGGAGACACGCAATAAACGCGACCGTTTCACCAGACAAGCAGCTGCCACTATGTAGGGCTAACAGGTCACTGCTTTCAGATTAGGTTCAGCAAAGAACTGCAGCATTAAACTCCCCAATTCTCTTCCAATAACACTGATGCAAAACAGATGAGACTGACGCTGCCCATTTCAGCAATAAAATGCCATGCAGCCATGGAAGAGAGATTGCAGCGATGTGCTGGCTGAACCAGAGCGCCTCACAACCCGCTGCTGTGTCAGCTTAGGGCTTGACGCCCAGGAACACCACTGTTCAATCCATATGGCGATGAGAACAAAGAGGAGAGAGCCCCACTACCTGGCATGATGACGAAGGAGCCCTGGGGCTCCATGGCAACCAGGCAGGCGCTGAGGATGCTGGGAGTGTCCGCGGCAGAGATGCCACACATCCTGCACATCTCCTTCAGGCGGCGGCTGAGCGACTGCAGGTTGCGCCTGCTGAGCAGGATGCTCCAGTCTTGGGAAAGGGGAAGCAGACATGATTGTGAGGCACCACCACCACCACCACACCCCCCACAGCCTACTGTGCCACAGCTACAACCCGCTACAGAACTCTCCCAGGGATCTGAGGGGCTTGGGTGAAGGGGGGCGGGGGGTATGGCACAACAAGATTCAGCTGGCCAGCGGGCTTCAAAAACACCACCAGTTTAAAGCCTCGACTTAAGGCCACACCTCTGAGCTCGCCGTGTCCTATCCTGCCAAGCCGACCAATCACCACTCTCCACGGCAGCGAGGTCATCTGCACCAGGCCCAGGCACCAGTCCCATAGCTTCTGAAGGCCTAGCCGCCGCGCAGAGCCCTTTTTCCGACGAGCCCTGTGTGGGGAAATGATGGCAATTGTGGCACGCAAACAAGAAAGGCCAAGGAAACTGAAGGCAGCAGAGAGCCACAGGGAGGTGGCTACACCGGGTTTAAAATTATTTGGAAGTTAACCGAGCTCCGGTATAAATAAGGCACTAATTAGATTGAAGAGAGCGCCATTGAGGCTGGAGTTATTGACCCCTTAAATAAGGTAACCGCAGTTCGCAAGAACCGCCCCGTGTGATAATGGAGCTCTAGAAGAGCATCCCAGGGCCCCGTTACAGCCGGCGCGTGGCGCACCTGTTGGGCACATCGATGCTGATGACGCAGGTCTCCAGGAGCTCGCCATAGAGGTCGGTGGCGGTGGCCAACAGCCAGCGCTGGTCATGGGACAGGCAGTAGCCCACGAAGAGCACGTTGTATTTCTGCGAAGCCTCGCCGAACGTCTCTCCCAGCTCCGTCTGCTTGTCCTTGACTGGTGCCAGGATGAAGGGCGGTGTGTACAGCCGCAGGGACTCGGGCCGCTGTCAATGACACGGGGGGTGATGGGGTCAGGACCCGCAGGCGGGGCTCCGGCACGGGTTGAGTGCTCGGGAAGCCTCGGGGCGGGGGGCATACCTCTGGGCTCTGGAGGGCAGTGTCCAGGGCGAGGCCTGGCCCGAAACCCGTCAGCGTTTTGACGTTGGTGGAGGTAGGTAAGGGGCGCCGGCACTGGGAGAATACCGAGAAGGCCAGGGACTTGAGGTGCTGCACGTAGACGTGGCGCTCCTCGCTGCGGACGGGCTGCAGCAGGTACTGGCAGGGGATGATCTGGCACAAGCAGGCAAGCCATTAGATACGCACACCACAGGGATGCCGCACCCCCGTCTGCCCCAACCTCCGGCCCCCTCCTACCTGCACGAACACTGCGTTCCTGACGTGCGGCGGCAGGAACTGCAGCAGCTCCAGGTAGCAGCGCAGCAGGCCCAGGGTCCAGACGCTGGAGTGCGAGACGCCCTCCGGCTCCTCGTAGCTGAACGGGTCCACGATGTAGATCATGATGGCCGGCGGGTATGCGATGGCGTGCGACTCGCCGTCCGTCGGGATGCCGACCTTCTCACGCTCCATGGTGCTGAGAGAGAGAGCGAGGCACCCAAGCGGGGGGGGTCACCAGGGGGGAGCAGCATGGCATCGCGGTTAGACGGGTGCCGCAGCACTCGGGGGGCCTGCCGCCTACCTTTCTGCCGGTTCCGTGGGCCCCAGCGTGCTGTTACTGCCGGCCGCAGCATCCCCGGCGACTCCGGTACCCGAAGTGGTGGATGGCTGCCCCAGCTGCGCACCCTGCGAGCTGCCGCCCTGCGCAGCCATACTGCCGAAGGGTGGGAAGGAGCCCGGCTTGGCAGACTGCATGGTGCCACTCGCCGTCTGGGGGCCGGGGGCTCCAGCCACCGCGGGGTTACCGGCACCACTCAGGCTGCCCCCGGAGAGCAGGGAGCTGCCAGGGGTGCTGGCAGCCTGCGGTCCGGCTGAGGAGGAGGAGCTCGGGGGCTGTGCTGGCTGGGTGGGGGCGGGCGCCGGGTTGGGCTGGGTGAGCAGGGAGCTGTCCAAAGACTGCGTGGAGAGGTAGGGTGCTGCAGAAGCAAGAAGACGGCGTAAGCGAGAGAAAACACCTACAGGTCTGCAGCTCGAAACCTTCCATCAGGCAGAGACCCATAGGAATAAAAGCGGCCATGACCAAGCTCCCAGCCATGACCCCTCCCCCAGCCAGGAAACTCCCAACTGGAGTTCTCACCACTTGTGAAACTGGCACCGAGGCCGACAAGACGGACAGTGACAGACCCACACGGATGCCAAAGGCTGACAGCCAGGCGGCGGACGCACCGAGCTCGTGGCGGCACACTTGGGCGTATAGTTTGAGCTTGCCGTAGGCATCGCCATCGCTGGCTGCCTTGACGAACCAGTCGCTCACGGGCCGCTCGGAGAGTTTCCGGGAAGCGGAGCCACCCACGCGCACGATGCCGTCTGCGTACACTCGGGAGATGGGCCGGTGCTGGCCGAGCCGGCAGGACTGTGGAGAAGGACAAAGAGGATGGCACAGTTATCAGTCACTAGGAGGATGACGAGCCGGCAGACAGTATGGCCGATTCCCCCGCGGAAAGAGCTGCAGCCGTGGCGACACCTCACCTCGTAGACGGCAGTCAGGTCTCTGAAGAAGCTCTTGGCACCGTTTAGCAGTGCGTCATTCTCGGGACACACCACCAGATAGCCCACATCCCTCTGGGAGCCAAAAGGGTCCAGCAACAGCTTTTCCCAGTAGGGCAGGCCGAAGGGTGACAGGACCACAAAGTCGTACTCGTAGCCCACCAGGAAGGTGGGTATGGGCAGCGGCTCTGGGGACTCGTCCGTACCTGAGGGGAGGACACACTCAGACTCTGGAGCCTTTTTCAGGCCGCGGGCATCCGGCTGCCCCATCAGCAGGCACTTACCGTACGAGCCTCTTCCCGCCATCTTGTGGAACTGCTGCCAGGTGAGGGGGCCCTGCACGCCCCACGAGCGCACGGTCCGCTTCTTCTGAATGGCGTCCTGGAGCACAGGCTGCAGGGACATCAGCACCCGCAGCACGTCCTGGGAGCACAGCATGCTGACATCCACGGCTGGGGGGGGGGTGGGAGAAAAAGGCACGTGAGTACAGCCAGGGGAGGGGATGGGAAGGGAGGGCGAATGGTCGACACACCACCGCTCTGAGAGGGGGGCTCACCATTGCGTTTGGCCCAGTGGTGGAGACAGGTGCTCTTCACCAGCACCTCATCCACCTTGCCGCCGGACATGTTGTCCATGAACTGCCGGCCGTGCTCCAGCGCCAGGTAACAGTCGCCGTGGTAATCCCGCTCCTCCACACGCAGGGAGGCGGGGCCGCCAGGCGCACCGTCCGCCTCCAGGCCCAGCATGGCTGAGAACGGGTTGGTACACTGATCTTGTAGCAGGAGGATGAGCTCGTCGGGGACGCGGTCCCTCAGAGCCCCGGGCCGCTCCAGCGAGGCGGCGCGCAGGGCCTCGAAGCGGCGCTCGGCCTCGCGGCCCGCATCCGTGCCGCGGCCGATGATGTCCAGCTCGTCCTCCAGAAAGAGGCCGGCGCCGTTACCGTAGCGGCGGTTGACGACGGCGCTGAAGCCACACGTGCAGGTGTACTGCGCCTCGCAGTTGGGGTCGCTGATGTAGACGCCCACGTCGGCGCCCTTGATGTTCATGTTGCAGACGCAGATGCAGCAGCTGTCGAAATTGCAGTCCTTGAAGAGGTTCATGACGGACTCGGACAGGATGAGCGTGACATACAGGCTGTGCGCCTCGGGCACCGATGGCACCGTCGCTGGCTCCACAGAGTTGAGCGGCCGGCAGGTGGAGGGCGTGGAGGCGGGAGAGTACAGCTCCTCGTACTTCAGCGAGCCCTGCACGCTGGAGGGCCCGCGGGGCGTGCGCGGGGTGCGGGGCGTGCGCGGCGTCGGCGCCGAAAAGCGGGGGGTGGCCGGGGAGGGCAGGATGCCAGGGCCGCTGTTGCTTGGGGGGGCACTGTTGGAGAGGAAGGGAGTGTGGGTCTGGGGTGTGTACGTCTGGCTGTAGTCCTGGTCCAGGGCACTGCCCACACTTGGGATGTTACTGTGGGGAAGACGGGTTGTTTGTTACACGACTGCACGAGACGCACCCCTAGTGGGCACAGAGGGTAAATGCAGCGTACAAGCTATTAAGACGAGCTGAACGTGAAACTGCAGCCAGTATGCCTGCTCAGGCACTAGATGTGCAGCACTGCGAGGCCTCATGCCCCGCCCGCCCCCTCCCCTCTCACGCGAAGGTGCTATTTAGGGACGGGCAGCTGCCATGGACACGCGGCCCCCGAAATGCTGTACAGTTACATGCCTTAAAATTAGAGCTGACTTGTGCCCGGCACAGACGGCCTGGACACGCCGCCATTAAGGTGCTCGGGCTGCTTTTCTGAGCCAAGCAGCTTTACAGGCTGAGAATTCACTGCCCAGTTTAGCAGCAAACAGCTTTCCTTCCACTGCTCGGTTTACAGCGAGGAGAGAAGCCACATTCCTGCACATTTCCCTGCATACAAACGCACACTGGAACAAAACTTTAGGAAACGTAGAAATCATTACAGGACTTAAGATTCGAGCAGCGGTATATTTAGAGCATAAAATCCAGCCTAGATCAGCACAAAAAAAAGCACCACAAGTTGTGAGATTGTTAGGGGGCAGGAAAATCGCCATCTCAGTCATTTATAAAGACTGTTAACTGCGAATGGGCCAGAAAAGCCAGAACGGGCCAGAAAAGCCAGAACGGGCCAGAAAGCCACTCTTCCAAAACCAAGGAACAGATCAGGTCAGCGAGGATGCTCTGTAAGCATGAGGCTTCTCCGTGTTCGCATGTGGAGGCTTACCCCCCCCCCCCCCCCCCATCCACACAGTCACACATCTGATGCTTCCAGACTGGTTTCCATGAGGACAAATGTGTGAAATGGGGGTTGAGCGTGGAGGTGGGGGTGTAGAGCTCGAATTACACCCTCGAGCAAACAGCTTTTTGTGCTGACAGACAGCCTGGGAGTTAAAGGGTGAGGAGGGACACACTTGGGTGGTTGGGCCCGGCTAGCACCTTACCTGTCCTTGTTGATGAAGGTCAGGCCAGGCACCGGGTTCAGGAGCTCCAGCTTGCCCAGGGCCCCCAGCGCCCAGCTGGGCCTATATAGGCATTCCTCCGGCAGCTTGATGGGTGGCAGGCACTGGCTGGGCAGCGTCTTAAGGGGCGCGAACATGGAGCAGCCCACGAAGGCTTGACACTGCTCCGGCTTGTACACGAACGAGAAGTCCTGCAGGCGGGGGGCACGTCGGTGAGTGGGGGCATGCTTTCACAGCGCCTGAGACCTTTTCAAGGTGCATTTCCTGATCCTCAAAGCTAGAAACGTAATCACAGCAGCTGACCCGAGGCCACCAGACAGCTTGCGGACTGACAATGGTTTTCAGTAACAAGCAGTCGGGTCAAACGAATGGAGCAGCGTATGAAACGTGCATTAAACTCAAGCGTGACTTATGCAGCGGCAGTGGGGGTGAGGCTGAGGGGTTACTGGGTGCAGGGGCAGGCCGGAGGATCGGCGAACCTTGATTTCAGATGGCTTGGGACTGCAGAAGCTCTCCTCCACCTCGATCTTGAACTGGCCGCCCAGCGAGGCGCCGCCGTCCAGCACAGTCATGCTGGCCCCAGCGTCCATGCCGCCATACTCCTTACCACCGGTGTTCATGGGAGAGTAGCCCATGATGTGCGGCTCCAGGGAAGGGGGGGTTGGGAACATCTGCTGCAAGTCGGCAGAACCTGAATTTGGAGGGGGGGGGGGCACAAACAGGCCTGATCAGATTCCATAAATCTTAATTAAAAGAAAAAAGTGAGGGAATTATGATTCGGAATTTTGGGACTGGTACAATCTCTGGAAAACACTGCTTACTAAAACTATATTTTACCGCAATAAAGAGCAAAATGGCATGCAAAAGTTGTACAAGTTATAATATGGAAAAAAAAATAATTTTAAGGATGCCCCACTTTATGAGAGTCCATTTTTACTTTTTGACAGGGTTCTGAGAAGGGCAGCATTGCTCAGTGCTGACCGGACAGGGGAAAGGCAATAAAAACACAGGCAGGCGCGGTAAACCCTCCCCTCTGGCTGCGTCTGTCAGGGCGAGCAGGTGCTAACCGCCAACTGTCTGCAGCCATTCCCGTGACACCGAAACCAGCTCCATTTCATACCAGCGACACGAAAATACCCAACCCGTCCACCAGGTGGCACACCTTGGAGAAATCTGACGAGTAATCAATTAACCAGCGGCAAGCTCTTTAACGTGCATGGGAAACGGCAGAGGGGCCCTTCAAAGTCAGCGGGGAGTAAATGGCATTTTTGTACCTCATTAATTTGCTTTGGCTGCGCGTTTGGGGCATTTAGACAGGTTTAAAAGAGGCAGATCAATGGGTCCTATTCAGCCAGAAGCTGGACGGTCTTACTTATGCAGGAGAGGGGATCCAGCGCTGCCGGCTTCGCTTCCTTGTTGCCGAACTTTTCATCTGTCCCATTGACGGCCCGCCTGGAGCCGGGCTGTGGAGGAGGGGAGAGGCAGGGCTTAAGCATTTAACAGCCATTGTAAAAACAGACAGAAATACTCAGCAATGCACACAGATTTAGCCCAAACCAAAAAAAAAAAAAATCCAAAGAGATTTACACAAATGTTCACTGATCGTTTCATGGGCCTAGCAAGCTAACAAAGGCCTGAGGCGCCTTCCTATCGGTACACTGCAAAAACGGCATTATTTTAACACTCGGGGGCAGACTCCTCAGAGCCAATATGTATACTTCAGAGCCCACACACGCACACACGCAGGGAGCCCATCTGGCAAGGCCGTTTCCGGCTAATTGGATATTCATTACAGCCCGCCCCTGCCGTGTGCCCCCATGGTGCCCACTGACCGCGAGCTCATCCTCGTCAGAGTTAAAGAGGTTGTCCAGGTCGTTGATGGAGACCGCCAGGTCCGTCTCGTTCATCAGGCTGGTGGAGGCGGTGCGGTTGTGGGCAGCTGTGCGCTGGGCATCTGTGGGAGACATGGGCCAGGGTGAGCGGAGAGCATTTTGGGAGTGCTTGATACAACTACCATCGCTGCAAGGTGCGTGTGTGTGTGTAAGGGGCAGTCAACATCACAGCAGTACCAGCAGCAACAGGGCTACAGAGTCACTATGTTACAGTCTGCTGACATTTCTGTCTGGGGGAGGGGCTCACCCGGCTTTCCGGATGGGCTGAACAGCGACATGGCGTCCTCGCAATCCGCTGAACCCGTACCGCCATCGTCACCCTGCGAGGGAATTAAGGGAGGAAGGTGGGGAGTCACTGTACTGACTCAACTAGTTGAAAATAAACTTGGCACACAGATGCAGGAAGACAACCAAATGTAGAACAGGGGACCTGCAGTGCAGGAGAGGACCTCTAGGGGGTGCCACCGTGCCCACTCTACCCCTCAGGGGTAGATGTTTCTATGTACGCTCAAAGCATCTTAGAAAAAGGCACAATTCTTGCTAGAAGGGAATAGAACTGTTAAAAAGGTGCAGAGCATCAATATCTGAGGAAAGATCGTCCGCTTCTGATGCGGGTACAGTGCTTCAGAGCAGCCTGTCCACCTAACTCATCAAGCATGGGAGCTTGATTCCCACAGGGGACCAAGACTTGCTCTCCATGGTCCAACACAGGCTGAGGTCCAGACGCACAGCTGGTCAGCGGACGCTGGGGCACAGGCTCGGCCCAGAACGGCCCAAGCTGGCCTACGTTCAAAGCCGGCAGCCTGAAAGGACTCTCAGCGTTTCATCTCTCCCCGAGGGGGGACTTGTCTAAATATCAGCACCCCTAAAAAGGGGGGTTGCAGCAGAAACAGCAGAGAGTGTACCGCAACGTCATTCCAGAACCAAGCTGCAAGGACCTGTGATCAACCATCAGCACAGACCAAAAAAATTTAATAAATAAATTTAAAAAATCGGGGAGGTCCGATGGGGCCTTCGGAGAATACGAGGCCACCAGGCACCGGCTAATCGCTGCCTGACTGAAGGAGGAAAGGAGGGGAAAAAAAACTGAAAATGACAATGTATGGGAAAGAGTGGTGAGAAAGAATTTACAGAATGCAGAGAAAGGGAGAATAGCAGGAAAGTATCTCGGGAGAGTCTGCATCTTCCAGATCGGCAAACAATGGGGCGGCGAGCGCAGGCTTCCTGCGGGGGGGCGGCCCGCGGGGGGCGACGCCGGCGTACCTTGTGTTTCCTCCCCGCCTCCCTCTCGCCACCCTGCTTGTCCTTCTTGTCCGGGAACATGAACTCCACGTCGCCGTCCACAAAAGCATACGGGTCCACCTCAGGCTCGTGCTCGCCGTCGGCGACCGCCGCCGACAGATACTGGTTCTTCCTCAGCAGGTAGGTCTGCACCAGCTCGTCGGACACCTTCAGTGGCTTCTTGGAGGTGGCCATTAACCTGAGGGGATATCATATATGACAGACTGCCACCGCTTCATGGGATGAGGGCCCCGCTCTAAGGGGGAATTTCCAGCAAAGCTCGCGCTGGACCGCTCAGGGACATTTCCAAATAAAGTTTCCTCCGATTAGCGTGACAGTAACTGAATCAAGTTTCATTTCCTGCTCTGTGTCAGTCTACGCACTAACTGTGCAGCAGAGGCTCATGGGAAGTGTACAATTAGAAACCATACAGGACCAGGGGGGTCCATTAGCCAATATTATGGAATGGAAGAGGCTGAGAGCTACGCTGACATTCATAGCAAAAGTAACCCAATTTCTGTCTGTAACTGCCTTTAAAACAAATTAAAGAGCCAAAAAACAAATAAGATGAAAAAGGTTAAACACCAAACCATTCCCTGTGGCTAGAAACCAGGCCAAATATTTAAACCTTTGCAAACTAGACTAGTACAAACTCAAGTTGAGCAAACCACACACACACACACACACACACACACACACACACACACACACACAGAAAGGAGCACCTCAGGACCAAAGATCGATACTATTCAGAAAATAGTAATACTGTGCAGGAACTCACCACCACTAAAAACAGCAAACAAACAATGCTTCCGAGTCACACAAGTTTACCAGAGTAGAACATACTGGTCAGGGCGTAGAACTCCAAAACAAAGGAACACTTTATATAAACGTGGATCCTTTGAAAACATTCCCTGAAAGGACCTCACAATGTTCCTCATGCGACCATAAAATACAGCAGTGAGAACATGGATATTCACATCACTCCTTGGATGAATGATCCTTCATTAATTCCTTCCTCTTTATTTACACCAGTCATTTCCCATTTTGCGACACTTCCCCAAAAGGCGTCAGCTTGCCACTTGATTCCAGCACCAGCAACCGACCTTGGCAGAAGTGTCGCCATGGAGAAACTGGGGGCGGGGAGCATGATCACCAAATAAATAGAGGGCACCAAAGCAGACCTAAGCCTAACCTCACAGGTCAGTATAAAAAATGAAGGGACAGACTGCTGTGGGCGAGAGGCCCACTGAGGGAGGGGGCAGCATCGCGTGTGGAATTCCCACCTCACGCGCACGGAGCAGACACCGACCCAGGTCGGGGACACAGGCCGCCGGGCTGGCTCTGATCCGGCCCAACGGGGCAGAACAGCCTGGCCGGAGATTAACGGCCATTCAGAGCTCCATCCGGAGGATTACACGGCACCAGAATAAATGAGGAGTATCCCGGAATTACATGACCCCACCACGAAGGACAGGCCCCCTTTCTCCATTCCTGGGTCCTTCTGGCCTCTCGGTTCCGTGTGAGAATCCCGCTACCCTCTCCTGTCCACTGCCCCTCAGCAGTCCCCGGGCCATCAAACAAGGCTGCTCGGCACCAATGGGTCAGAAGGTGGGTAATTAATGTGGCGCAGGCCTGAGCCATGAGTGAGGCCCTCGAGCCAGCGAGGCAGCTTCATTAAAGGTGGCCAGAACGGCGAGGGAGCGGCGGGGGGGCAAACTCACTCTGTGACCGAGACGGCGGCATCCTGCCCCCCGACGGAATCGTCCCGCAGCTTGTCGCCGGGCAGCTGCGGCGTGGGCAAGTCGAGGTCTTTCCGGCGTGGCAGGTTGAAGCAGCGCCAGGGCACGTGGGCAGAGTCGTCCTGCAGGCTGACGGCGGCCCCCACATACACGGTGGGCTCCAGAGCCTCGGGGAAGGCCGTCTGGAAGGACGGGGCTAGGGCCTCTAGCCGGCCATCCTCCGGGCCCTTGGGGGCCGCCAGGCAGGGCTCGGCGGTCGGCTGGTAGAAGTGGGGGCCATGGGGGGTGGAGGGGTTCTTCCCAGCCTC
>JAODKK010000105.1:15167438-15177523 GCA_026774405.1 Petrocephalus microphthalmus | reverse complement strand
GAGGCATCCATGCGCTCCGCCAGACGGTGCGGACATCAGTATATCATCACGCGTGTGATCCACCAAGATGAACGTCAGTCAGGGTTTTTCCTCGATGGTGACAGAACGCCTAGGCCTATCTAATGTGTGCTGGAGTGGCTGGTAGGGGTTGCTGCCCAATGCCGGGCCCCCGCTGCTCAGCCAGATACACGCACATGTACACCACCACACAGCTGTGAGTCGAGTCCAGCTGCAGTAACACTGCAGAGCAGAGCCTAGCCCACTCCAGCCGACGGTACGCAGTGGTGCCAAAAGAGTGCCCGGCAACCTGGCTCAGGGCCGCACGGGGCACAAGCTCCACTGACGAGAGCAGTTTAAATTAGCCAGGCAAGCAGCGAGGCCCAGGATTTCCCAGCTCACTTGACAAGGGTACTTCCCTGCATTGGCGCAGTCATGGTGATGTCATGCCCCACTAGCTGACCCCACATGACAGTCCTAGTGCAGTGGGTGGGGGGGGATAGTGTGACCAGCACCCCCCTCCTCCATCTCCACTTACACAACCCAGGCTCCAGAACATACCAGCACAAACATACCAAACACTGGCTGTGCAGAGAGAGCACCTGTATGGGGACACAGTGTGCTGGAAGAGAACATGGAAACACTGAAAAAGAAAGACATACACAGATAATCAAACTGGCACCCCCCTCACTGCAGTAGTGAGTGGCATCCACTCCTAGTGTCAAGATCTACCAGCGAGTGTCACCTAGAGACCACGCAGGGACAAGCACCGGACAGCACCACTTCATCTAGTGAGAGCTGGCTACATGCCAAGGCCTGGTTTCCCAAAGGCTGCATCCAACCCGAGCATCACCGCACCGCATGAGTGCCAAAAGAGCCTATTGGGACTGTGGGATTGACGTTTATTCCCACACCATCCAGTAGCTTGGCTCATCCCTGTAATCCCTAACCTTTTCCAATCCCTTTCCTGGGAGCATATCCCAGGTTGTACGGGGACTGAAGGATCACTGCCAAGCATCCTCCCCCCAGTCAGAGCGAGGCTGCAGCAACCGTATTCTCCACAGCACACTGAACCACTGAGCCCCCACCGACTCCCCCACTGATGACAGCCACATGGAATAACCCCAGGAACTTCTGCAGCTATACAGAATGGCCTCAAATCTCATCACACGCTCTTAGAAACAAACCCAAAAACCTGGAGACAAGCCGATAAGCGATTACGATAATGTACGGACGGATTTGGCAACAGGTCAACAGGAGGAGCAAGTCAAGTAAAGCATGATGCGTAATTGAAGCTGACAAGTCAGGTAAACAAAGTAACACAGCTGGCACTTATAGCCGCTCGGGATGGGGCGCAGACGTCCCCAGTCAGAAGGCTGCCCTGAGATGAGATGGGGATGTGGGAAAGATGAGGTGGTGGTGGGATCTGTACAGAATCAGCAGCGGGGATCAGAACAAGCTGCACAAACCGGGTGAGGGGCATATTTATTTCATTAAGTGTTTACCACAACTTAATGCCAAAGTACAGGAGACAAATGGCACTTCTGAGACCCAGAAACTCCATACATTTTGCCAAGGCCCAGCTTTTCACAGGTCAGGGGGGACCACAGGCCACCCCCCAAGGAGACCCAGCAGTAGCTGGAGGGTGCGAGGATCGGCAGAGAGCTTAATAGAAGAGTGGGCACGTGAGAGCCCGGCGTCACCCTGCGGCCCGAAGGAAACACTGCCGCTCCACAGCGATGTGACCGCCGTCCCATTCCAGAGAAGCAGGAGATGGACTTTCCGGGAAGATTATTCAAGAAACACGTGAGGAGCAGAACATCCAGCTGAGCAGGGATGTCAAAGCTGTCACGTGTGCCCTGACCTATTCCCTAAGAGGTACCGTTAACCTCAGGTCCATCTAGCAACATGATATTCCAGAGAGACGGTCACATGGCACGCTGGTCTCGGTGGAATCCATGCTGCTAGAGACTGGGGAGGGGGATAAATTTAGCACTTTAGCCACAGAGTCCTGGCTCTGCCTGTTTATCCCACCCTGTCCTACTTTGGGCTCCCTGCTCTGAGTGCTTCCCAGCATGTCAGAAGCACCACTTGCTGCCCCCGTGATGGATTCCCAACGCACACATACGTCACACCTGACAGCAAGCGGCTACAGCAGCAGACCCAAGCCAGAAAATTCCACAGCACTGGTGATCTCTCCAGGTGATCTCCATGATAGCACTGCGAGTCCTAACAGATGCTTGAAGCGAAGGACTGCTCATGTTGTCACCCTGGGGCCGAATTAAATGGCCCACTCAACAGAAGCAGGAGTACATAGCCATGGGTTAAAAGTCAGCCTGAGACCCTTCTGAGTGAATGCAGTCTGCTGCTTCCCACTCACCCCCTGTAGGCTGGGGTCAGAACTGCATGAGATACCATCACTATAAAGCATTTTTATAGAAGGGGCCAAATGGCACCCTGAAGCTTCGTTACGTGCCGGGCATGCCTCACAATGTGCACAGCGCAGCGACGTCAGAACATCAGGTGAGTACGTGAGGCGATTACACTGAGCTCTATAAACGTCTTTCCATGTTACGCAGGCCCAAAGCAGCAACCATAAAAACGGGCTGGCTGGCAGGCTATTAAAGATGAGGTGATGTCTTCCACAGGAGAGGATGGAGTGGTGTGCCAGGAAACATGAGGAAAAGTCACTTTTTAAACCCGTCAGCCAGAGCACTGGGTGGCACGTTCCATGGCGGCCAGGCACATGAGAGATTCCAGCACCGGGGCCGGACCGCCATGAGAGAAACATATGCAGAGTTCTGGTCACAATAACCTCAAACGGGCACTTAGTCAAGTTAGTGGGATATGACACATCCAGTTACATTATATGGCAGATTTGCGGGGAGTGGCCCAATACCACATGGTTTCAAAATGCTATTCAAAGCGTGATCGAAGCCCATTCATTTCCACACACAAGTCTAAGGGTCAACGAAAACATTCAAATCTTCTTGAGAAGCTGATTCACTCAACAAGAGTGTCCCAAAACCATGGCGACGTCTGGCTCAGTGGGTCAGGGACTGCCTTGTCCAGAAGGCTGTGGGTTTCATTCTGGCTGGCAAAAGACCTTTGGCCCTCGAGCATAGCCCTAACCCAAATAGCTCCGGGGGCATGGGATGCTGGCTGACCCAGCTCCCTGGACCCAAGCTTTCCTCATGAATACATGAAAATGTATGTGCATCAAGTCTGAAGATAAACAGCCAGCGGACATGACCAGGGCTGGAACAAACTGATCCCGTGGGCTTGGGACAGACAGTGAAAGAACTTGGCTAGCAGTCGACTACATTCGCCCACATTCAACATGGGGAAGCTCATCCCACAGCACAAAGGTGCCAATTACAGGACACCACATACTGTGATGCCTAGACATGGTAGAGTTTGTAAAAATCAGGCAGGTAGATTAAGACGAACAAACAAACATTTGCCCAGAGTACGTTTAACGTTCAGGCAAACTTAATGGAAAGAAAAGTCCTAAATAGAGGTTCGAATCTGATAACCAAGAGGATAAACAGAGAACGACAGCCCACAGCCAAAAATCATCCCACAAGCAGTACCTATGTTCACAAAAAAAAAAAAAAAAAGAAACATTCCCGTGCACACTGATTTGTCCACACTGCTCGAGATCTTCAAATCCTTCCTGGATATTTTTGCACTACCTAAGTGCATGTGTGTTTATGAGCCGTTATACCTTGAAATCTAACTGGACAGTCACGTTCAGCACAGGGCAAGAAGCAGACTGACCGAAGGACCAGCGGGAACACAGAAAGAATGTAAACACCTCCCTTGACTCCAGAAACCACAGAGCACGTCTTTGCTGCAGCCGATTGATCAGTGGGCAGGTTACCATGGAAAGTACTCTAGATCTTCCCGTTAGGAAGGGAGAGTCCACAACGCACTCAGACCTGCTTGAACAACACCTTCACTTAAAGCAGTGTTTCACAACCCGGGCCCCAGGGATCCCCAGACAATCCAAATTTTTTCTACTGAGAGCTGGGAGGGAGCAAAAATGACAGATAGTGACAGTGAGCAAAAATGGCAACCATATGGGGGTCCCCGAGGACTGGGTTGTGAAATCCTGATTTAAACAACAGAGAGCACACAATCCAGATTAGGCAGGTTAACCAATCGCAACACAAGATGCTGATACGGACATAAGGGGCAACACTCCCACTAGGAATGTATTGAAATAGGAGTAGAGCAGGAGATTTACAGCCATAATATCAGACAAACATCTGTAAGCTATTGACGGAGCGTTAGGCTCCTGTGTACCTTCACTCGGCCAGTCTCCTGATAAACTTATCAGCTTGGTGAGAGGGACATTAACCCTTTCCTGCACACACCAACAAGTCAGGCAGGGCAAACACCAGCTGTGTAACTGGCCAGCATCCCCAAACTACCTGGGCACAGACCTTGACGGCTTGGTGTTCTGCCAGGCAATGGGGGGGTTACATGAGGGCTGGATCTACACTCGGCTGGAATGGGTTAACTGTATCACACTTGCATACACCTTTCCATAACCATTAGAAACTGGTTTTGAATGTCACTGACATTTTTGGCAAGTGAAAGGAAGTATTTTTAGTTTTTAGTTCCCTGTACTAGTTAAAATACATTTTCAGCTGCATAGGTGAGCAAGGAAAGGGAAAAACAGAATGCCAAGTCAGTAAATAACAGCGAAGAGTAAATATTAAAAGCTAAATCGACTCAAGGACAAGTGTGTGCTTCACTGCCAGGAGGGCGGGGCTGAGCTCAGCCATTGGCTGGCCATGCCAAGCCCAGAACACAACCCTCCAATGGGCCTAAGGTGTGTGCCGATGTGCTCTGCCCACGCAGTCCATGGTTGTGCATGGAGGTGAGGTACTTGCCTACAGTGCCTCTTCCTCTCACAATGCACAGTGCACAATAAATAATCCTGCCATGTACCCTGAACGCAGTACCAGAGAGAGGCCCTGTGATATTAACCGGCACACTCCTGCATTCATACGTCTAACCCGAAGCTCATAGGGCTTCAGCAACCACAGGGAGACAGACCAGGCCGCCAGCCTCTTGCTGGGGCTGCAACCTGGTAGGCAAAGCCCTGAACATTTAAAAGCAACACTTAAGCAATTCACACTAAACGAGGTGTGCAAACAGGACCTTCAGTTCAATGTTTGGGAAGCACTCTCTACTCACATCAGTCCTTACTGAAAAATAATTAACACAACTGTCGCTTTTATCAATTCAGTAGAATACGCTGCCATAATTCTGCATGGTGTGTACACCGTTTACAGAGATTTACAGAGCCTATTATGGGCTGCTTCGATTTCTCATTTTCACATTTAAAAAAACCACAACCGGATTTCATAAAAGAAAAAAAAAAAATTAATTAAAAACACACACAGGAATATTTTCCATCTGTAAACCTAATCTTCACACGCAAAAGCTGTCCTCTTTAAAAGGCGGGGACTGTTTACAAAGTGGGCAACCACAAGGAGGTGAGGTGAGGTGAGGTGAGGCGAGGCGGGACGAGGCGTGACAAGGCATGCGGAGTAGAACCTCCACTCATGAAGCGCACATTTACACGCAGGAAGGAGTGGTTTGGTTGGATCCATCAGTTGATCGAAACAGCACAACAGCATCCCACCCCCCCACAATGCATTCATACCCCAGGCAGTAAGCTCTAGGGCCCCCACTCCAGTGCCCTCCTTCAGGAAAAAGCCAGGCATCTTAATGACTGAATGGGCCACATGGCAATAAAGGGGAATATCAGATGCAGAAGCACAACCTGTAGGTTAGCGGCTCGAGTCCCGCTATCATGCCCCATGAGCCCCACAAGTCCCAGCTGTCTAGACTCAAGATAAAAAGAACAAAAACACAAAAAATAATCTGGTGTCAGTAACTGGACAGAGGTAATGGTGCACAAGGGAGTTTGGTCAGATAACTGGCAGGTCTAAAAGCCCCCCCCCCCCCCACCCCGTCACATAATGAAATAGGTGAGTGATTCTCAGTTACTCAGGGGCAAAGAACATACTTTGGGAGAGCAGCCTTAAAATTTACACTGAGCACTAGGTGAATGCTCCACCCATTGTAGAGAAGGCTCCACCTTTCTCTGGCAACACTCCACCCATCCAGTTGAATCTAAACGAGGCCACAGACCGTTGCACGCACGGACGAAGCGCTTGACTCAACCTGAAACACACATCCAGCAGAGATAAGAAATGAAACTGAGCGTTGTAGAGTTGTCCAGACATCCCTGTGCACCCAAGTTTCAGTTTCTTATCAAAAGGCACAGGCGCCACAAGCAAATCCTGCTCATGAGATACAGCGAGGGGGGCAGCTCACTAAAAAATACTTCCAGGAACGCAGCAAGAAAATAGCCTCACTGTCCCCGCAACATCAAATGCTTCTGGCAGCACTTCAAAAACACAGGTCCTAGCAGCATTGCTGATGAATCGCCCATGTGAAATAAAGGGACCAATCAGCCAATCAGGGCAGCTCCTGAATGAACGAATACCCATTGATACAGGACCCCAATCGATGACCAATCATGTACTCAGGCACAGATGACAGACATGACCTGACAAACAGGGGGTCAAGGCTTACCTCTTGTTGATGGGCTTCTCATCCTTCTCGTAGGGCTTGACGAACCACTTCCCGAACCGCACAAAGCTGCGATTCATGAGGCAGCGCTCCAGCAGGTTGTGGATGGCCTTGAAGAGCAGCGTTCGGCACTCATAGGACAGGCCAGTCTCCCACACGCCATCCTCCTCGGCTGCGGGGATGGGTCACACAGAGAGTGGACATCAGAGGCATGGACACAAGACACTCCCACAAACCATGAGGAAGCAAATGCAAGAGCTTTAGAGAGCAATTCCTACACACTTCCTAGTTAGGGGAGAAGTTCAGGGGAACCAATCACAACCAAGCAAGCAAGCAAGAAAGACTGGCACAAATCACCAATCAGCTCAAACATTTTTATTACCATCCCTAAAATTGATAGGCATAACAGATTTTTGAACATTACCAATATTCTGTGACACAGCATGTCATGTTTGCTAACAGCAAGGGGGAAAAATACTTGTACAAACCAAAATTAAGACAATGAGTCGCGATCAATGACTGCCCCAGAGCTGCCACTGATGACAGTGCATCAAAACCAGACCCGAGTGCAGGAGGAGGCAAGCAAAGCTATTTTTAAACTTCAAAAAGCGGCACAGCAGGGCGGAGCGAGGTTGTTTACGCAGCCTAGCCACATCGGGTTCACACTCATGTGCAGCCTCACCTCCCTGGTCAGTACACTCCTGACGCGCCCAGCAACAGCAACAGCAGCAGCAGCAGCACCACTAAGGGAAGCTCAGGCAGGGCACGCTGCGGGATGCATGCACCAACTCCCAACCGAAAAGCCGCAAAACTAACATCTGGATTTAAGGGGAGTCAGAGTTCATAAATCCAGTATCATTAAGCCGCCATCCCCCCGGATTTCAGGATTTTGTCAACGGACCTACTGATAAGCAGTTGTGAAGCGGCTCCCAGGTGAGCCTCGGGGGAGGAGGGGTGTCTCTGGGGTAAGATGGGAAGCTCAGCCGCAGATTTTAATAAAATCAAACAACGACGGGAGAGCAATGCGATGGCAAGAGTGGGGACGGTTCAGGGGAATCTGTTGCTACAGCGACCAGTGACTCACCACAAGAACAAAAACGCACACGTGCAGTGAGCGAAGAATCCCGAGTGTGTGGTGTGTGTGTGTGTGTGGGGCAGGGTGGGGTGGAGAGGACACGTCTTTACATACGATGTGCAAAATGGGGCTCTCACAGTGGGAAAATGGCAGTCTGATGACCTCAGGAACGTCTCGGATTAGCTTCACGTCACAGGGACATGAGGAGTAGCATGTCTGAGTGCCCTCGTCTGTCTACTGAAGAAGACCGAGCTGGACGATCTAGGCGCAGGAATGTCACTGCAATCCCGCCCACCGCATTTTCACATGCATATACGCATTCCAACAGCTGACGTACTACCCAGTGAAAAACAATTAATTTCACCACCACCAACCCCCCCCCCCTCCCCCCAATTCCCTGGTAGCGATGGAGAACAGTATACCTGTTGATCACGATCAGTGTCAGAGGGAAGCCAGTCAGACTGAGTCCACACCGTTAAAGGGTCAAACTGCCGGGGCATCAGATTTAAAATAAAAAAAAAAAAAGAGGCTGGAGGATGAAGTAATTCAGCAGCCCAACATAAGATGACCACCCCGGACCATCTCAGAGACCCTAATGAAGAATCTCCAACCATAACTTCAACTCCAAACATGAATGGAACTAAAGTATGGTAGCGCTTTAATTTTAAATTCAGTGGAGACCCCAGACTTAACAGAAAAGTCCAAGTTGCTATCCAGTAAAACCTGTCAAAATAAAAGTCCGGGTCGAGAGCAGAAATTTAGAGGACAGCTTCTCAGGGAAATGCGGACTGGCTTTCAACAACAGGGAATGAAGGATTAACAAAACTCCTGCCTATATCCTCCTATATCAAACTGCCAATCCAAGTTCAGTATGCCTCCAGTCATGTTATCAGGAACCTCCCAGCACATTTAGGACCTCGGAAGGAGGAAAGCGTGGAATCTGAAGTTCCCATGCCAAATTTCCATCTTCCAACCAGAGACACGGTTCCAAGGGAGGCACAAGGTCACAAACCAAGACTTAAGATGAAGCTCCACAACATTCCCCCGACCCATCAGAGCGTCTAGAGAAGATGTACATCAGCCCCCAAAGACATCAAAGCGGTAAAGCTACAAAACCCCCAGGGACCACTACACCACTCAAAATGTCCAGACATTTTTAAAGAGGATACTAGAAAACTGGTTAAAAGGGTTACGGGGTGGGGGTGTCACACACAATGTGTGGCTTCCTACCAACCCATAAGACACTGCTTTAAATCTAAATGCTACAAAGCTCATACCGCAGATTCGGAGGAGATTTTTGAAGTCACACGCTGGAAATGCCCGACCCTGTTCGACAGACAGGGCACACGTCACACAAAAACACACTTCTACATTAAGCATCTCCAGAATAGCGCAGGAAAATAAAAACTCTTGCAGGAAGAGGCAGTAAAAAGCCATCCATCCTGCACAGTTCCGACACTGCCAGAGGACAGAAGCCGACGACATTGGGCCGAAATCTGTTTCATGAGCCTCCCACTTCCCGTGCCGGCATGTTTCTTGGGAAATCACTCAGTGACCTGTTTTACTTCACGGAGGCCGGCATCTTTTCTGAGAAACAAACATATACATTTGACAGATTATGGCTATTAAATCGGCAAAACCAAAGAGCTAAGCTCAGTGACGTTCCAGGGTCCATTTATCCCAATTATCCTTGGGATGTGAGGTGAAGGAGGAGCCATGGCCAGATGCCGGGCCACAAGTGCCATCCCATACGACCTTACCCGGGAGCAGGGCTCAGGTTAAGGGGTCATGGCAGAGATCCGACAAAGCAACAGCAGCCAGCCAGAGTCTAGAACCACAGCTTGGGAAGCAGGAACAAGAGAGGGCCCAACACAGCCATCGAAATGAACCAGACACTAGCAGGTGCTGTCAGAGGGGAGCACAGGAGGCTAGATGGTTCCATCTCCACGCAAGAGGTGGCCTCAACTCCGGCCCCCCACATAGAGGGGATAAAAAAGCAGGGACCCATCAGCCTTGGGGGCATTCACCCACCCAGCACTGAAGCCCCTTCAACGGGGCACCATGTGCCCATGTCGCTGGGGGCCTCTCTTCCTCATCCTCCCAGTAACCGCAAGGTGTGACTTTCAAGTACACCTACTACCACCATTCACAAAGCGCCCCGACACATTCTGATAAGATGTACAGTGCAAGTTCAAAGTCTACTACCGGTGGGGGGGGCTTAACACCCTCTTCAGCTTTAGTGCCAAAAACACTCCTCCAATCCTCCAAAGACCCTCCCGGTCAAACACTCTGGCAGACTCAAAATGGCTATCAAGTGCTTTACCTTGTGATGGATTCAGAGTTTATGCTGAGCCAATTCAAATTAAATCCTGACCCCCCCCCCCCCCCCCCCCCCCCC
>JAODKK010000105.1:15120575-15131464 GCA_026774405.1 Petrocephalus microphthalmus | reverse complement strand
CCCCCCCATTCGCAGGACTTTTTGAGCGCCCGACGTCCCTCCCAACCCCCCCCCCCCATGACTTATTTATTACCTTAAAACCATCATTGTGGTTACGAATCTGCAGTCTACAGTACTGCATGATAATATGATCATGGAGTGACGATCTCTATACATCTCTCCCTCCACTAGAGCCTGTTTATTTATGCATGCTCCTGAACATCAGTCACACTCCAGGGTTATCACCATTAGGTGATGGAGATAAAGTCTGGGCCAGCGTGTGGCTCAGCTGGTTAAGGCACTGCACCGGCATTCAGAAGGCTGCCAGTTCAAACGCAAAGCATGGTCTTTAAACCCCAATAAATGAGCAAATAAGCGAGTACCCCCCCCCTCCACATGATGGACCACAATCTGGCATCCAGTATGGTTACCCTGAGCCTGTGGGCCCTGACACAGACCTTGTATGTCCAGACACACATATCAGAGCAGCGATTCGATCGCCCCACGTGAAACCATACCCTCAGCTTACCCCACCCATCCCTCCACATCAAGCTCTTATTTCCCTGCCCTATGTTCCTGAACCCGCCCGCCAACGCCAGCTCACTGGTGTCTTCAGCTTCATGAATGACACCCTTCAAAATGCATGCGGGGGTTCCTAAGAGTTCACCAGAGGCGACTCCCACTTGCCAGACTCCGCTGTCCTTTAATCGAACACAGGTGCTTTTCCAAAAGGGAATTCTGACAGCACTAATATCTGGGAATCCACATTACGGCGACCGCCAAACCCACCGAGACGAAGATGTGGGTCGGCTCCCTACTCGCCCAGCAGTGTAACAGAGGGGCCTTCCTGTAGTGAAGATCACTTTGGTGCTCAGGCTCCAGGTAGGCCTACCCCAAACAAACTTCATCTCCACACCCAAAGGAAGAAATCGAACATTAACCATCCGTCAGGAACAACATCTGAAGATATTCAAGATATAGACCCTAACCCTAACCCTAACCCACTTAACCAATCAATTTTCCCCTACAAAAAAAATTAAAAATCACTATTTTCATAAACAAATATTTTTGGCTTTCTGCTTTGCTGGAGAATTGGACCAGAAGCGTGCTGAATATTTAATAAGGCCGCCAAGTCCCAGGGGCAGTGAGAATAATGAAGGCCCCGCGGACTGAGGACCTCATTCAGACGAAGCGAAAATCCCATGTTGATATGCATTAAACAAACTGCTGTTCAGTCAATTAATAGCTTATTCCATCAGAAAAAAATTTGGTGTAATCCACTTTCGCAACACTCTGATGTGGATCGAACAATGCCATTTAGATCTGCATATCTCTATTTACTGGTAGGGTAAATTGGTGTTTCTAAATTGCCCATAGTGAGCCATCCTGTGAGCCTAGTGATGGACTCCCATCCTATCCAGGCAGTCGCCAGACTTAGTGTCTGCACTTCCCAGGACAGACTCCATACTCACTGTGACCCTCTACTGGATAGAATTCACACTTACATGTATTTATTAAGCAGGCACATTCATCTAAAGGGACCAAGAGATGAGGCAGAGTACATTACAAGCACAATTATTTAGATGATGGATGACTGGATGTCCTGATCATAAAAGGTACAAGACTCAATCCTCCCCCGTTCCCCTGACAACTAGACTCTGGCTTCATTCTCCCCACTGCTGCCGCTCTGTTAGATGTCTTTATATCACAAGCTGTCTGACATTTAACAACCCACCAGTATTTATCCCTTTCTGGCCAGAGGAGAACAGAATAAAGCGCCATCTTCCTCCCGCGGAACGGACCCACCGTGAACGTCCACATCCCCGGCGTGTCGCAGCAGGAATCGTGCTTGTGTCCGACACGTCGGAGAACAAAATGTAAACCCGCCGGACCACACCTCCCACAGAGCAGGGCAGCAGCCGGCCGTACGGACGTGAATCCCAGCCCACGGCGACGGTTAAGCGACCGTGCAAACGAGAGCGGTGTAAATGGCCTGGAGGCACTCAGACAGAACCCATGCCATTTGTTTTATGGCCAGCCGGCAAATTAAGACACGGGTCATGGAGTAAACGAAATTTTCCCGAGCTCCTACAGGACTTGGTGATTAAGGTCTACCCCCCTCGCCCCCACCACCCAGAAACAGCAGAACCTCCAAACTGCTCTGGGTAAGTAAGGAGGGACTCATATTGAGATGGACCATCCTCCTGAAAACAGGGTCAAAGGTCAGAGAAGGACTGTGATGGGCAGCCTATACATTATTGGCGTGTAAATGACGACCGGACGTCCCATGGAAGCCCCCGTAACCGAGCGGGTACCTCCCACTGTACTACGTTAATCGCCGTGCGAGTCCCTGTGTAAATCATTCCGAAATCCGTTTATAATTTTTATTACGGTTCATGCCCATCACCAAGCCAACCGCCTGGCCAATCAAGCGCAGCCATCATCCCGGGACCCACTGGTACCAATTAGCTAGACTTTATACCCAACCAGGTCGTATCAGGCCTTATTACACTTATCACACCGAAACATGTGCTCCGCTACGGTCCAAATCCTGGCACCCACGGTCATCTAAGACATTCTAACCCGATAACGTGATTCCACATAGCACATCCACGGAGGCTTCAGTCAAGATGGGCAGGCTATACTATGTTTATACTAGAACTCTGTGTCCGTTGCCATGACATCAGTCGGTCCAGAAATAGGGCATCTATCAGTCAAAGCCTTAAACGTACAGTGTAATTCCAATGTGTCAAACTTCTGCCTGCCATTAACTGTCAATAAACACAGCGGGTTCTCGTAGACTCAGACACCATAACGAGAAACAACCGGGCATAAATTCCACCCACCCCCCATAACCCTGCCTATAACCACACTCTCAGTATCAGTCTGTGACCATTCAGGTCTGGTGCTGCCACGAATGAAAAAAATCAGCAGAAATCAATCAGGCATCTGAAAATCAATTACAAAATAAAGGTGCCACTCAACTCAGCAACATCTGTAATTTATAAGTGGAAATCAGACTACTACATTACTAACTACTATTTACAAGATAGAGTTAGGGCTGACACAAAGGACAAAACATTTTTTTTTTTCTGGAAATGAGACCCAAAATTGAAAACATGTGTTGCCAAAATGCAACGTGAGTGCACAAGCCCGCAGGCGCTTCCCTTCAAAGTGCCGAACGCCGCGGCTAAACTCTTGGCTACAATTCGCGATTAGTCTTTTGCTCAGTCACACAGGCTGTTGCCGGTACCAGTGAAAGCACAGGACAATTACAGACGATTAAGGACGGAAAAACGGGGGGCGTCTCGACCGCAGCTCCCACGCTCGTGCGCGTATGCATGTGTTTATTTTTGCGAGGAAGTGTCACGAAAAGAGAGAAGTTGAACTTGCACAGGACTCGTTTGTCTGATGGAGGCCGGCCGGCAGACCGGTCCTGGGACAGCCCAGGCTGGCCGCCCCCCAGCAGCCAGATGACTAAGCACACTTTTCACCGTGAAGGGAAGCTGAGTGCTTAGGGAGGCTGCTGATTGGATGGTGCTAGTACGTTCTAGCATGTTGTTTTTAGCAGTGAAAAAGGTGCTGAGGGGCAGGTGTAAAATTCATTTTAAATACCCCCTGGAGTTTGCGGAGCAATGCAGGCATGGAGCCGGACTCCGGTCAATTTGGTCTCCCATCAGCTGTATTATCCTCACCACTTCCATCTCGGTCTCTCTGGCCCCTGACGGGAATATTGGAACAGGGAGCGATTATGCCGGTAATAATGGCACGGGGGGACATTACAGGACGGCCAGCCACCAGTCGGCTTTTCCCGCAGAACAGACCCACCTTTTGCTTTCTCTCCACAAGCTGGCATTTGATTTGAGCTGCGGCTGTAAAATCGCTCGATGCCGCGGCCCCAGTGACTCAGTTACCAGCTCGCAGAGTAAAGGATCAAGGCAGCGCTCCTAGAGTTTGGGGCAGAGCTTCATGCTGTGGTTTAGCTGGATAACACAGAAAGACTCCTTCTGCCACAGTGGCTGTAGTCAGATCACCTCAGATGTGGTGCAGTTGGGACGTGCAGCTGTTGGGCAAATCAAATGAGAATCACTCCAGTGAGAGGCGAACAGGAGCCTATCAAACGAGACCCAATGAAACGTCGGCCAAACACAGACCATCCAATTTTTTCAGCTGGGAAACGAAAAATTCTATTCAACTCAACAAGGTCAACAAGGTATTCCCTTTTTTTCTCATCCTCTTCTGTTGGCATCTGATTATCAGCTATCTGGCTGAAACAGCTGTAATCCCTAGGAATGTGAAACCGATATGACCTGAACAATTAGAGTATTAAACCAACAAAAAATTCTTTAAAATGCAGGTATGTACAAGTAGACCCACATGCCAACACTGAACCAGCACAGGGGCCGTGTGGACGACACACATCATCTTAAACTCCTCGCTAATATGGAAATAAAGCAATGTCACAGCACCAGGAAATTGTGGGTCCAAAACTCCCAGCTGGCATTGGGGCAGCATGGGTACAAACGCCAAGCCAACACCGGGGTACAAATACAGGGACGCCACTGAGCAGTGTGGGTACAAACACCAGCCAGGCTGGCACCGGGGCAGCGTGGGTACCAACACGATACCAGCACCGGGGCAGCGTGGGTACCAACACGATACCAGCACCGGGGCAGCGTGGGTACCAACACTATACCAGCACCGGGGCAGCGTGGGTACCAACACAGGACCAGCACCGGGGCAGCGTGGGTACCAACACGATACCAGCACCGGGCCAGCGTGGGTACCAGCACCAAGCCCGCTGAAGGCCAGGCAGATGCACATGGCAGCTAACACCAGAGCAACACGAGCAGAGACACCAGAGCAGCACAGATGTCAGCCGGCTGCTGGTGCTGGACCATATGGCCACACTGCGAGCTGTCTGAGCTGGGGGGCGGCGGGTGCAGGGAGCTGCCGCCTCACCGCTAACCGGAGCTGCACGGGCACGAAAGATGCCACCTCCGCGGATTGCCACGCTAACCAGCTGCAGTAATTAAGCACAGCACATCGAACAGCACTTGTTAATCAGGGGCTGGCTGGCACGGCGTGGCGGGCCAGGAGGTCGCCGTGGGCGGGGGATCCAGAGAGGAAGTGCCGCGGCTCTCCTTAAGCCAGCGCCTCTGCATCCCCATCTGGCTTGTGTAACACCTGTTTTTTTTCCCCAAAGCACACCTCTCTTCCTAGGGGGCGACTGTTCCCCCCAAAGCTGTGCACTGACAGGTGTAATTAGTACCAGGGAGTGCAGTGAACACAGAGGGCGTATTCTCACATTTCTGACTCCCAGTCTCACACAAACACACACACACACAAACGCCACACACGCGCGCAAACACAAACAGCCTGCCAGAGCCAGACAGTGAACAATGTTCTCACAGCGGGGAGGCAGAACAACACACTTTATTATGCTTTCAAAGTGTGCACTATGCATCTTACACTCATCTGAAGTACTGACATCCCAGAAATGAACCAGCATATATCGCTACGGGACCAAATACTTACCTTTTTATTGCTCAAAGTAAAAACAGATCATAAAAGGCACTACTGAATACAGTTATTATTTTGTTTGTGTAGCATCACTGTATGCAGGACTATAAAAGCACAGACACAGAGGTACCAGAATTGCACACACTCAGTCCCACACTACACTCTTTGATCTGACAATTTTACCCACTTGTACAGCTGGATGTTTTACTAGAGCAGGTTTTGCTCCAGGCTACTGCAGCTGGGTGTCTCTTGGAACTTGACCCAGCAACCTCTGCCTTACCAGCCCAAGCGTTTAATCACTACCCGTCTCCCCGAACGTTTACGAGCCGCTCTTAACCAGCGTTCAAGGAGCACTTGCGGCTAAGCTGTGCCACACTTCCGAAAATGACCTGCACTGACCTCCTGAACTGTGTAAAAGGGAACCAGACCCCAAACACATGGAGCACTTTCGGAAATCCAGGCCGGTCCACCCAAAGCCTGGGATAACCGGCATCCTCGGAAGTCTCCGCTCCTATGGAATGTACGGATAACCTCGTCTGCGGAGGGCCGGTCTCGGGTGCGAGGGACTGCGGAGAAGTCAAGCGAGGCTGCCACACTGGACACTGGCAATGGTTTACTCTGCAGCCCCCGCTTTCACATTCATCCTTGCGGAATATTTATGTAGCAGTTAATTCTGAAGCCTGCTCGCAGTCTGGCTGCAGCGTCCCCGACCTGTAATATCCCTTACGAGGCCGCTCTCCAGATGACAATAAGCACAATAAATGCCAAGTCGGATACTATTAACTAAGCGAGGCCATGCATCAGGGAGGGAAAGGCAGCGCAGAGCCTGGCGGAGCGCAATAGGGAAGCCTATTATCGGGCGGGCAGGATATTAAAATGTTACATGCAGCCGAACGACCCGCTAGTGCAAAAGGCCAAATTAACCCTTCGCGCGGCGTCAGCGCTATGCATTAATCACAGCAAACTGCTCTATTAAGAGCGTGTGCTTAGTCAGGGGCTGGGTCTTTGTTTCCGGGGCCCCATTCAAAACAACCCCCCCCCCCCAAAAAAAAATGCTTCAAAATGTAAATAAATAGCTAGTGAGATGATGGTAGCTAGCTGGCTGGTTAGCAGAACAGCATCTCCTAGCTAACGTGTTTACAGGCAGTCCCCGGGTTGAGAACATCCTACTTAGGGACAACTCATACTTATGAACAGACTGCCATAGAACCTGTCATTTTAAAAATTCAGATTAAATACAATGATTTGCAACAACGAATGCACGCGCCACTTTGTGACACTCGTGAGAACGTTGCACAGCTTGAGTGGTTTGTTAGCTCAAGGTCCAGTACATTACCATGCGTAGTTACTTTAATTATTATTATTATTCTTATTCTTATTGTTTTTTCAACCTGACCTACAAATTGTGTCCAAAAGGGGGCCAAACCTCAGGGGCCCCACACAAACACGTGCTGGCTGTTTAGTATACACCTGCGTCTGGCATGGATCTTCATATCAGTGGGGTGGGTGGTGGGGAGAGCCAGTGAGCGACCTGGCATGCCAGCTCTGGCTAACAGCTCGGATAGGTCCCCTCGGAATGGTCTGTTCCACCTTGGCTGTAATGGCAAGCTCTTCCTGTCAGACTCATGCTGCTGCTGGATGTCAACCATAAACACTCGCACTCTTCCTTAGACACACAGCCACAAGCCTTCCTGTCCCGTGACAGCTGGGCTTTTCTGCAAGACGAGTGACACTCCCCATGCCGAGATTCCCCGGTGTGTAAAAGCGGCGTTCATTACTGCAGCGGGGAGATGGCTCCGTTCCTGTGTCACTGTGTCAATAAATCTTTTAGCTTAATCCTTGCAATTATTTTCAAGGGCAGGTTGACGCAACAGCTCTAAAAATCCCCCTGTGTATCGCCGGTGCTAAAAGAAGCCCTCTGTGTTTAAATGTCACATTTTCACAAGCAGTGAGCCCATTTAAACAAGCTGACCAAACAATTACCGAGACCTGGGGAATATAAGAAAGTGTAAACAAAAATATTGTTTTGCCGAATAATGAAAAGATTCCACAGACTGATGCGTGTGTAGTTAATTAATTCACACATATATTTAAATATGTGTTAGAATTTGGTATTTTTAATGGAAAATGCAGGTATTGAGACATATCTTTAGCAGATAACTGAGTGGATGCGAGAGGAAATCGCGGGCACATGAGAAATATGCTTTGGTTTGATAGGTTTCCCGGCTTCGGTTATGCCTTTTCATCTAGCGCCCTCTGCTGGAGCTCGGGTGTATTGCCACCTTGAAGCTCGTTCAGATCCCCCGGCTTCTCGACGTGACGCCGCCGGCGTTTGAAGCGCCGCGCTTGATCAAACGTGCGAAAGTGATCTGCGCAGCTTCGCCGACGGGTGGGCCGCCTTTATGGTAATACTGTCATTCTCGCTCGAGTTTCCCCTGATTAGAGAGCATTATACGTAGATCTGTTTCAGTTTTTTTTTTTCTATTTGCACACCGTCGTTTACAGTGGAATTTTCAGATATCAGAGGCGTACAGACGGCAGATAAGAGCTGGAAGCCTGGCTGCCTGGAACGTTCCGCTCGCTATCTACAGCCATGCGCACTAAGTGAGTGACACCAAAAACATTTACTAGTGACTGGGAGTGGGAGCCAGCGACTAGGAATCATGCCCTGACAGGTGTGATAGGCGGCTTGGTGAGATGATGGCCCTCCACGGCAGAGCTCCAGGGGAAGCCCTAGGCCGTATAAGACAGGCCAGACTCCAACTGAGTACTAGCTACTGCAATGGATACAATGCATCCTTAAAAATACCGGCGGCATTCGAGTTGACAACAAAAAGGAGAAAGTTGTCCACTCAATGTCTACATGCAACCCCCCCCCAAACAAATAAAGGTTCTGATAGCAATAATAGCTGCAGTGTGTCAGATCTCCATAGCAACAGAATAAACAATGAAGTGACACAAAACGCTGAATACAGGCGGACAGGGAGTCCTTAGGACACCAAGAACTGCCTGGTTACTGGAGTTCGTTGACCCTCAGTCCTTGCTTTGGACTTGGTTACTGCTTCTGTACTTTCCACTTATAGTAAACAAGCAGCATTTATCTCCAGGGATCATCAGGCCTGCCCTTTTGTACCTAATCTGCTCAGAGAACTGGTGCCCCTGTTCGCTTGGCCGCCTCCCACTGACCCGCCGACTCTGTGAGCCGCTGGTAAGCAAACGTGGGCCGCAGAACCGCACAGGCCCCCAAATTTAATGAGATCTCTTAGGAAAGAATGCGGCCTGTATGTCTGCCACTGTGTGCCGGCCTTCTAGCCTGTGTAAACAGTGACGACGAGCAGGACAGCACTCAGCTTATCAGGGATCTGTGTAATCTGGGCTTTACGGCAGCAATTTCAGCAGAAATGCAGCGCGGCGAGGAAGCAGGTAGTCAGAGTTATGATAGCAGAGCGCTGAGCACACTCAAGCCGGATGGCTCACCCTGGGAAGTGTGGTTAATGTTCACCGATAGTTATGCCGCTCCAAGCGAGCACTCTCCAAGAGGTCTTTGCGAATGACCGACAAGCCGTGAGCGAAGAACACCCAGACACGGCTTTCCTGATGGAGTTCCTCAGACGAGGTGCCTGAAACCTCTCGGTGACACGTTCACGAGAACACAAATATCAGAGTCCCGGCACGAAAAGAGGCATCTGGCCCACTGACGAGGTTTAAATCGGGAAAACATGTGCCAGCCATTATATGTCATGTCAGTTGGTTCGTTTTTCCAAATTAGTCATCTGCGATTCAGAGCCAACGACCTTCTCTTGTCTGTCTGTCTGTCTGTCTGTCTGTCTGTCGGTACCAGTCTAGTGTAAAAACTGTAAATTTCATGTGTACATATTTGTGAATTGTCTTGAGATTACCTTGCATGTGGCATGTTATACCTGGGGCACAACCACCAGGACAGATTCTTTGGATGTTTAATATACTGGGCCAATGAAGATATTCCCAGTTCTGATTCTGGTATAGAAAGAACCAGTGGACCTTGAGGCAGGGCCCCCTAGGAGCGGAGTGTCAGTCAAAGGGCCGGGTTCCAGGAGCCGTCGCTAAGCAGCAGAGATGCAGCCATTCATACGTCAGGCTGACCTCTAGGATCTAAAGCCGCGGCATGATGCCGTGGACGGTCCTGCGAGTAATAGCACAATTACACAGCAGAGTTAGACTGTGAGCAAGGTCTGGCCAGCGTGCATTAACCTCCTTTCAGAGTGTGGCCACGGTAGGTAATTATACAGAACGCCCCGAGAAGAGATATTCTCAATTACCGCCAATTGCAAATCAAACAATATTTCAATGGACAGCTGCTGATAGCTGTTATTGAAGCAAATGAAGCAATCTAAATATGTGCTGTAGATAGAAATAATATCTGCAAGATACAGAATATCTACTTAAATTGCCAGCACTTGCACTGATGTTTTTTGGCATTGAAAAATGCTTCTTAATAGCATAACTACCGAAATGAATACTTTCCCAAAAGATAAGCCGTTTTTCATCCATGCCCTATTTACCCCCTGCATGTAGGACAGGTGAGGGGCATCTGGGGGCCTGATTATCTTCTCTGGGAGGAGCCGTACAGCAAAGGCGTTCTTCAAACCGCCAGCATAGCTGCTAACCTTGGATGCTCACCTAGGGGGTTCTGATCACACACAGCTCCACCTGACAGCACCGCCCAAATGCTGCTGCCCCTTTACTCACACACACACACACACTCACACACAGCCAAACGCACACACACACAGCCAAACGCACACACACACACAGCCAAATGCACACACACACAGATGCAAGCACACACACGCCACATGCACACACACATTCACACACCCCTCATATACACAGCCACACACACCCCATATACACACAGACACACACACAGATGCAAGCACACACCCCACATACACACACGCCACATGCACACACCCCTCATATACACAGCCACACACACCCCACATACACACAGACACACACAGCCCAATGCACATGCACACACACATTCACACACCCCACATACACACAGACACACACCTTATACACTGTATAAATACCTTGGGTATTTATACAACCAAACAAAATACATTCAAAGCACCAAAACAAACTGAGGAAAACGAGAGTGAAAACAAACTGTGTGTAATATTAAAACAAGAGGCACAATTCAAAAAGAGTGATATATAGAAATACAAATTGGCATGAAAAGTAATAGACAGAAATCACATGACAGCCTCTCTGGGCACAAGCCAGTAATGGGGCAGTGAGATGCAGAAGGCTGTGAAGAGGCAGTGAGATGCAGGAGGCTATGAGGAGGCAGTGAGAGGCAGGAGGCTGTGAGGAGGCAGTGAGAGGCAGGAGGCTGTGAG
>JAODKK010000105.1:15106873-15120549 GCA_026774405.1 Petrocephalus microphthalmus | reverse complement strand
GGCTATGAGGAGGCAGTGAGAGGCAGGAGGCTGTGAGGAGGCAGTGAGAGGCAGGAGGCTGTGAGGAGGCAGTGAGATGCAGGAGGCTGTGAGGATGCAGTGAGAGGCAATGAGATGCAGGAGGCTATGAGGAGGCAGTGAGAGGCAGGTGGCTGTGAGGAGGCAGTGAGAGGCAGGAGACTATGAGGAGGCAGTGAGATGCAGGAGGCTGTGAGGAGGTAGTGAGATGCAGGAGACTATGAGGAGGCTGTGAGGAGGCAGTGAGAGGCAGGAGGCTGTGAGGAGGCAGTGAAGGCCTCCTGGATACATCATTATCACCCAGTAACTGCATCAAGCTCGCAGTAACGAGCTCAGAGGACGGACAGCTCACTGTGCCTCTGTACAGCGATTCCTCACCTTCACCAGTGCGATGAGAACAGAATGAACAAACCTCACCTGTGGGCGTCTTAGGGCTGGCCAAGCGACAGCCGTCTGGTCTGTGCTCAGTGTATGGTGGAGTCTCTGCGATGCGGTCGTGATTACGATATGAAGCCTCAGCCAATGAAGGGAAAGGCAGATTCTTTCATGTTAAGGATAAAAGGGGCACGGGCACGGTGATGGATGTCAGTCATAATGGGGTTTATAGCTCTGCCTCCCGACATTTATTGGTAGCTACAGCACCTAGGTAAGGTACAGCTCAAGGTTGGCGGAAGTCGAGAGGACACCCTGCATGAAGCTGCAGAAGATGGAAAGGGTCTTGTACCACACGGAAAGGGCTCGCCTAGGAGGATTACAGAATGGGGGGCTGCCTCAGGGTCACATGACACTTGCATCCAGCTTTGGATTTTGGGAAAATCAAGAATAGTCAGAATAAAATCAATAATCTTCATCATTTTAAGAATTGTAAATTGTTGTTGGACATACGCATAAATACCCATTTTTGTCCGTACTACAGAACTACAGAACAACGCCAGAGCGCTAAGTGAGTCCTGCACCCAGGACGAGCACCCAGAGACACACAAGTGGAAATAAGCTATTCCTCACCATCCATGATTAGATAGATTAGATAGAATAGATAGCCAGCACTGGTGGATAATTCACACAAAATTTCGTTGTACAATGACAATGAAAATATTCTGGTCTATTCTATTCTAGTCAATTCTATTCCACTGAGCGTGAATTTCCTTTGGTAAATACTTCATTTACTTCACAAAAAATATATCATTAAATGCTACAAAATATGTGTAAAACCTCCAGTTTTTAAGCCCATGTAAATATGAGCTGGCAACACAGCAGCAAATTTTTACTAAAAGGTGACAAGGTTGGTTGTGTTTGGAATGTAGAGCAGTCAGAACCACACACCAAACGCCTGGTCTGTTCCCCCTCACCGGCTGTTCGTGATGTTAAATGTTGTCCAAAATGGTGACATTTCAGTCATGTGATTTGAATGACAGTGTGCGTTTGGTGACAGCGTTCTGTTTACCTGTAAAATGTGGATGGCCCCCTTTGGCAGAATCGCCACATCGCGGGTCCGATTGGCCCGGCTTCTTGGCCCGCCCCCACCGTCACTTTGACACCTTTATAGCTAAACATCATTCACACCCAGCGAGTGCCGATATTGTGACCTTCAAGACAGAGGAGAGATATGCAAATTCTCAAGGGGCGTTTCCTGCAACTAAATTATAGGCTCCATAGTCTTATAACCCCTTTTTATTTAATTTCTTATCATCGATTTTGTGTTTGACCAGTGCTTGGAAAACGGCATTTCTTTTTGCAATTTTACTCTTATCCGATTCGTTTCATAAACCATATAACGAAAACCGTGTGCCGGCATTTAGATGACGCCGTTATTCTTCCCTGCAGTAGCTGCAGGATTCAGAGGTTTGTTAGTCAGGTCGGGGTTACCATGCACCCCGTTTCTCTTTTGTTTGTAATCTATTTCACCCTGGGAGACGAGCAGCGGTGCCCCCTAGCTGCAAGTGTGCCTCTGCCTGCCGAGAGTCTGGGGCGAGCAGATGGTTGGCATGGCCCCCCAAAAAAAAAAAAAACCCATCTGAGCAGACGGAGGGGAGAGATGAACGGTGCATGAGAACCAGCTTCCAGCAACAAGTTTTGGCCAACGACCATCAGCTCTCTCACTCCCTGCAGAAGATAAGGTTTAGCTACGAGAAAGAGGGCAGCCATGAGACACCAGGAACAGGAGAGGGTCCTATAAGGTCCCAAGGGAACAACAATCACTACTGAGCGGGTGCTTTTATCCAAAGCGACATACATTTTTGGGAAAGCAGGGCCAGGCAGTCCCTGGAGCATTTGGGGGATAAGGGCCCCACTCAGGGGCCCAACACTGAAATCACTGCTGATCCTGGGAGTTGACCTGATGACCTTCTGATCACAGACAGGGACCTAACCCACTGAGCTGCACAGTACACCCTAACCGAAGGCAAACATAATCTGAGTACATCCATCGTGACAGAGCTCTACTCTGGATTTCTATATTTAAACTGGGAGGAAAATACAAAAACTTCACAGCCAAAGTCGAATGCATTTAGCAAACCAAAGCTTTCATGTTGCCACACACACACACACACACACACGTAAATACTGATAATAATATAAGTAACATGGTAATAAGAGCTGAGGACTCAGTGCTGATTGTCATTTTAGGTCACTGCATGCATAAAAAAGGTTTTATTAATACCTTATTATTATAATACCTTTATTAATACATACATACTGCAGTTTTGTTTTACAAAAACGCAATGATACATTGCAATTTCTCTTGCATTGACTTACAAAGACAATTGACTGACAAATTTTTGGATTTTACTTCTGGTTGATCTTACCAAAGATTAAAAAATAAACATCTAATGCAGTGTGCTGGAGAATGCGGTACAGTTCTAGACACTTAATTATGCAAATTTACAAATACACAGTTAAATAAAAATGAATGACAATAAATTTAAATTGCCCTCCATCTTTTGCATATTCTGTGGCATGCATTTTGATGATAACAAGCGCTGAATCCTGCTAACTTTACACCTGTTGAAAGCATTTAAAAAGGAGCAAAATCAGAAAAAATGAGAGGCCAATATCTCTGTCCAGTAATTCTATCTTTTATGGGTTGACACCATTATTCAAAGATCAAACTGAATGCATTTAACCTATGTTGCAGAATTAAGGGTTAAATAATCTCTGAACCAAAGGCAGTAGCCACTTAATCACACTCCTCCATTCACTAGCAACAAAATGCTCTTTTATCTCCACCTCGTTTTCAAGTGGCTTTTATGCACAGATTATGGTGTCATTATTTCAATAAAGTTCACCGGATGCCTTTGTGGCGCCGTCTCTTTTTCAGCCTCGGGCTCTTCTTTCATAATAAGAGTCTTATTAAACTGACATTAAATGCATATGCACGCGTCACCGAACGGGGCGGAGGGGCGGACAGTTACGCGAATGCCGTACACTGTAGTGCTGCAGCACTACCTACACGTCTCATTTTCTGTCCCCCGACATGATAACTAGTTACCAGGTCCCCCCCCCCCTTCTAGCTCAAAATTATATGCCACATTAGCACAGCTCACGTAATTGAGAACAGAGCTCTGTTTACCAATTGCACTTAAATGTAAGATTTTACTTCGTTTTGTTGCCATCAGAGGCATATTAGTATTTTTAAAATTTTGCATGAAAACAAATCAACACGAACACTTTAGGATTCATAATTATTATATAGTCTAATTTGATTTAAAGCCTGCCTTACCAAACTTCAAAGTCATTTACAAACTGTGTTATATTGATGCTTCAGTGGATAAAAACGTCATAATAGACTGAATCATGCATTAAATACGGAATATTTGTGTAATGCATACGTTTGCCTTTAACAATTAAATTGAACACAATCTATTTTGATAACCAAATACACGCTAAAGGGTAGCACAACTTGATTATTTTGTGAAGATCAAGATTCATTTTGTGGAAATTACCCTTTAAATGTTTTTTAATCCTTTACGTGGTTTAATTTAACTAAAAGTGAACTGTATCTTTAAAAACTGTTGCTATGTAGGTTGGTATGGCAACAGTCGTGAAACGTTGAGATCGTTTACGAGACGCATTTACGTCACCGAATTCTACGTCTTTTTCTTAAATAAAAAAAATACCCCGAGTAATAATTATCAGCTTTTAAAGTTAGTCAGATAATTGTTACGTTGTGCCCTAACACCACAACGTACAATCAGTAAAAAAAATCGAAGTAATAAAAAAATACCCTTTGACCTTTTCCTGTTACGTAGCGTTTAATCCGCAAAAATGTCTGCGAATCAGTAGGTGTATACTATAAGTTACTAGTTTTGTTTTTATTTCTTTAGTTTGCTTTTTTATTTTTGTTTTTGAGCTACCCCAATATCAGATGGATATTGAACATCTGCCATGAAACTCCGAATTCATCATGACAGGTACTGGAACCGCGTTTGTTTCGTTAGCTTTGGGTGAACTATAAAGGCTGCATACCAGCCGGGTGTCATTTTCATCTCTCCTTTTCTTTTTTTTTTTTACAAACATCACTGCTAGTCTGATATAAGTTACGCGTCGTAAACAAATCGCACGTAACTAGTCGCTGTGCAAACAGTGACGACAGCCATTACGGGACACGTCGTTATCTGACTTAACGTTCGCCGGATCCGCTCCAAAAGGGCGGCTCGATAATGTTATTTATGCGACACCTGATACTATGTAACTGACGAGACAATGGACCCCCTCCGTCTGTATGTGGCAACGCAACACCGACTAGCGTGTGGCGAGGGGCGAAGCAACAGGTGCTGAAACGGCAGCGACTGCTTAGTCTTCAAAACATGACTTATACTTGAAATGCAACCCCGGGTAAGTCTGTAGAGAAGTGCATACTTAAAAGGAGATGTACAGCGGCACTGTTATAATTCATTTCTTGGCGTGTTTTAGGAGATATTCTGCAGAGTCCACAATATTGTTGAAACCAAAAGAATCACCATCTGTAATGCAGACCGACCCAGACGAGCTTCACCCCCCAGCAGGCACCAGTTTATCCAGTTTATCCCTGACCTTGCAACCGGAGCTGCTGACCAGGACGCCCGCGGCGGGGGGCACCGGAGGGGAGGTCCGGGTGTCGGTATGCGGCCCCTCCGGGGAGGCCAGTGGCCGACCAGCGTCCAGGAGGCTAAGGGCCGGAGCGCACGGCCATGCCCACTCCCACACGCATTCTCACGCACACGAGCACCCCCATTCCCACGGCGAGCCCGAGGCTGACCCAGGAGACGCCGACCCGGAGGCCGGAGAGCCCAGCACATCCTTCTCGGAACTGCGTTACCTCTTCCGATGGCTCCAGAAAAGTCTTCCCTTTATTGTGATCCTTTGTGCCAAACTAATCATCCAGCATGCCCTGGGTAGGTTGTTCCGCCAGGTTCCTGCTCTCAGTTCCAGACTCCTCATTGCATTCAGTGTTTTTAATTAAGATGTATTGCAGCTGGTTGGTTCCACCAGAAAATACAGGCCTGGTTAAACTTGGAATACCATGTTTCACCCCTGAAAACTTTATTGAAGAGTTAAAAATATCACAACCAATTGACTCCTTGGACCACTAGGGCCCCCAGACCTTTTGTTAGACTGGACTCAAGCAGGACTTCTCTACTGTCTATCTGCTTGCTTCATTATCGAAATGTGAATATTTCTGTAGGATTACACTTCACCTGGTGTTACAGGTATTAGTTGCTTATTGTTTAAACCCAGAGGCATTGTGTTCATATTTATATACCTTTTAAAAATTCTACATATCACATGTAAACAAATGCATATGTGAATGCTTGGAAGCATACACCAGGCCTGTTTTTCGCATCATGAATTTACAGTTTTACATCTATATGGGTTTTATTCAGCCAGTATCAGAAAGTATTCACAAAAGGAGTCTTCAAGCACTAATGTAAGTCATTCTGGCTAAGGGCATCTGACATTTTAGTTGCTGTATGGTTTCTTGTAGGTTTAGCGGTTGGAGCCGGCCTGTTTACAACCTTCCTTTATGCAAACAAAAGCATCCAAACGCAGGTTTTCCTGCAGGTAAGCTGTGGCGTTTGTTGAGTGTTACCCAGCGTGTCCTGAAGCCTCCCAGGAAAGCCAGCGCACTGATTGGTGTCGTTCCAGGGCCGCCGTTCCATGCTCCACTGCCTGTGGCTTCTGCTCTTCATGGTGTCCTCCACACTCCTCCTCTACTACACGTTCCACACAGAAACCCTTTATTACAGGTGAGAATAATCAGAGGCTCTACAGCATGGGGCCCTGAATGTAGACCTGGCAGGTTTCCATTGCCCGGTTTGCCCTTCTCATTTAGCTGTTACCGGACAGTCACTGTACCAGCCTGTGCTCTGGGCAACCAGGAACAGATCTGGGCACCTCGTCAATGTGGGTACAGCAGAACAGATAGCTCAGTAACCTCCTTTGTATAACTTCTCCTTTTCTTGTCATTACAGCCTAATCTTGGTGAATCCTAGTGTTGAGTCCCTGGGCTTCTGGGAAGTGTTGTGGACTGTGGGTGTGACCAACTTCATATTGAAGTTCATTTTTATGGGAGTGAAGTGCCTTATTCTTCTATTGCCTGTTACTCTCGTGGCTTCCAAGTCGAGGGTAAGGCCGGTATTGCTGTCAAGTTTTTGACATCATGCTTGGTGTATCAGTATTAGGCCTATGGTTTCTCTTATTTTGTTCTTTAGGGCCGATGGTACATGCTCTTGGAAGAAACTGGTCAGGTTTACCAGACAATAGCTCCGATTCCAGTGTGGTTCCGCTATTTGGTCACCTACCAGGAGGCGGATGGCTCCCCTGCTCTGACGCTTGGTGTCCTTTTAGCTTTGGTCTACCTCATACTGAAGGTAAGACTAAATCAAATCACTTGTAACATAATCATACGATCCTTTTTAATGTTTGCCTAATTTCTTAAGCTTTTTATATTTCCCACTGTAGTCTAACAGCCCTGCAGGGTATAATTTTAACTGTAGCTCTGACCGCTTATATTTGTTCATCAGTAAAAGTTCAGAATCGGAATCAGGCGGATGTGTGACAGTCGTGCATCTTTCCCACAGCTTCTGGGACTGTACGGACATTGGGGGTCTGTTCAGAAAACTCTCCGGATATTTCTCTGCAGTCAGGTACCCAAAGTCATGGTTAAATGCAGAATGGTAATCTTGCGCAACTGGTTAAATGTGACTGGTTGAAAATGGAAATAGTATGTGTTTATATTTTGAATGGCACACTCATGGATGGGGAAAGACAATGTTAAGAGATGCTGGATAAACGGGGGCCAAGTAGAGGGTTAGCCATTAGGCTTTGCTCTTACCCGTCTACGTGTGTATGTCTCAAAGGAGAGCAATACTGGATATGTGAAAACAAATTCCATTGTCCCTGTACTTCTCCTTTGTTTGCCTATTGCTAAACTAATAACACATCACTTACATGCATGCCTGACTTGCACTGTCTTCTTGGAACATCTGTGTGTTGTAGAATAATGGAGTTCCTGCCAGCAAAAGCCAGTGCTTCGAAGCCGGAGACGTCTGCTCCATCTGTAAGGCGGCTTTCAGGGAGCCTAGAGCCCTGCCGTGTCAGGTAGGGCCCGTCTTGGTGGGCGCAGTTCCAGGCATGACCAGGTGGTGGCGTTGCATACATAAAGCCGCCCATCAGATCCCATATGGAATGTGAAATGTATACCCCCCCCCCACTTTCTCCCAAAGCACATCTACTGCGACGAATGCATTGCGCTGTGGCTCAACCGCGAGAGGATTTGTCCACTCTGCCGCACTGTGATCACGGACAAAGTCCACAAGTGGCAGGATGGAGCCACATCTCCCCACCTGCAGGTTTACTGAGAGACCAAGTGTGGGTTGGGCTTCTTTTTTTTTGGGGGGGGGGGGTGAATATGATCAAACAACCTAATTTGTGTCAGATGGCTAGTCAGTCTAGGCTAGTTTTACCGCTTTGCTAACTTCTTTAAATATGACGTCAACTGCAGTGGTCCTTGGTTTAATCTAGATTGTACCATGCTGGCATCTGGTGTCCAGAACACAAATCATCATATCCCGTTACAAGGAACTCCTCCTCTATCTTTTACCACTTTGCAATCAGTTCCGCTAGTAAGAGCCTGTTTACCCTGTTTGATGACCGTTCCTCAATCATGCAGACACTGCCTGACATTTTAAAGGGCCTTAAAGACACCAGGGCTCTGTAAATCTAGTAAATCCTGGAGAATCTACTTATGTGTTAGTGGGTAGAACACATTAATATTTTGACTGCGGGATTAATATTACTCTTTAATAAAATAATATTTGAAGTATTTTAATGATCTCACGCTTGACCTCAATTCAGCTTGTGTATAGGTGAGGTAGGGTAGGGGGGTGGATGATTTGCTCAATTTCCCTGGTTTGTGTTTGAGCAATACCGTGTACTAGGTGCTACTATTTTAAGGGAATGCAAACAACTAGCTGTCCCCTTTCACAAGTACAGACACCACGGTATTCAGATGGCATTGTCAGTTACATATCTTAGAGCCCGTGATGCATTTTAAGAGTTTCTGCAGAACTGCAGCCGAATGCAATCGCCTACATGTAACGGGCTCTCAATCTGTGTCTGTTCATTTTATTTCATGGGATACTGATTTTTTTTTTTTGTTCTTTCAAAGCTTTAAGCAGATGTTCAGGATTTAATAATTATGCAACAGTTACATACTGGTATGTATAAACATTTGAATCCACATATTCAGAAACAGTTTCTGAAGTGGCGCAGTTATATTCTTTAAAATAAATGAACCAAAGACTGGGGATTGTATCCACGTTGTTACAGTGATCTGTTCTGTTGAACTGTGTTTCTCTTGTTTTGCATCACAATAAAATGCTGGGGTGTGTCTGTCAGGTGTGATTTTGTTAAAGTGAGAGGCTTGAAAGTACAGCACACACCCTCCTGCCAGGTGGTAATGAACAGACTTTAATGCCATTCATATATTTACAGCCAATGACTTTTAAAATCACGGGCAAAGGTCAAACTCCACATGAAATGCATTTGTACTGGTGTCCAGCCTGCTCCTAATCTGATGTTCAAAACATTAAAAAAAAAAAAAAACTCCACAGCATTTACAGGTCATCACCGCCCACTGCTCCCCCCCCCCAAAGAACTCTTCAAAATTTTACATTGTGACTCATCCTGACCATCTGAGCAGTCCCTCTATATATTACATAGCTCAGTAAAGGTAGTTTGTGTGACTAAGCTATAGCGTATGACGAACTCAAATCGAAAAACTGATAAAAAAAAAAAAAAACTAGCTACTGACTTTATAGACAGTATCATGATTCCATTAGATTATACAGGTGCCTGATATAGAAATGGGAGCATACAAGGAGTGGGGTAGAGTTTCAAAAGCAAACCCATGAAATATGCAAGAGCTTTTCGGAACGGGACGTTCTTTATGCATGAGGTGAGATGTATTACGGGATCTCTACTACTGAATAACGGGGAAAAAAAAAAAAGAGGCAAAAACACACACCTAGACTTCATAAAAAAAAATGTCATTAGTTATTTATCCAGCAGTAAAAATAAAAGGCAGAATATTCTCTGGGACCTTAATAACCAAACGCACGTGTTTCTCCAGAGGAGGCTTGTTTTGGTCATCATTACGCAGCTGGCGTTTAGAGGCAACACAGGTCCCTGGTTTTTGGGTTGTTGTTCTGGCTCCAGATGATAAATGACCTCTCCTGTTATAAGCACACGGAGGCATATACAGCATGTTACAATCTACAACTACATGAGGTTAATGGATGTTTTTCCCGAATGATGAAGATTATGTACATCTTTGAAGTTCAGAGGAAAAAAAAAATCATGTACATTATCAACAGCTGTTTAAAAACACTGCTGTATTATTTCCCAAGTGTCAGAATTCTCTTCTCCTAGCAGAAGAATCCATGCCCTCCCTCCCAATTATCCCATAGGTATAATGAAATTGATTTCTTAAAAAATAAAATAAAAAAATAAGGCAAGCCCAGCGATTACTACTTACTAAGACAACCATTAAATGAAACCACAGCTTTTAACACCTAGTTAAGTTCAACACTGAATAAGAAAGGACATCATAAAGCACTTGGGGGAAACGTTTACAGATGCTGTGCCAGTAAACAAAGTGAGAATTTCTCCCTCCTGAACACAGCACTCCCACTGACTGCCAGTACACAAGCTGTATATATATTTATAGGTACTTTTAAAAGGCACAGACTTACCATTTCTTTTTTTTTTTGCATCAACAGTTGAAACCACTTCACACTTCCATCAACTGAAGGGAATTTGGAATAGGAACTCAAAGTAGAAATCCATACACACACAGTATAGATGTATGTGTGTATATATATACACATATATATACACACACACACACACACACACACACACACACACAGCACAAGATTGTGAGCTCTGGCTATTTCTGATACCTGTGACTGACAGATGCGTGAAGGTTTTGGTCTTGGTACAAACAGGTCCTTTGTCCTTTCACCTAACTACACAGCCCCACTTTCCTGTCAAGTCTGTACCCACTCTCTGGAACACTTAGGTACCAAACAGGCCCTACCACTGTACACGATGGGGGACGGCAGCTGGCTTCAGCTAAATAATAAAGCTTGAATATATTAAGCAAAGAAATCATTCCTAACTTATTATAAAATAATAAACTAATGTGGGGAAGTAAATTATATATCTACAAAAACACTATAGTGGAGAAAATAAAATCCATACAAATAAATATGTCATTTGCATAGTGTCTTTGATGCAGAACGCAGGAAAAACTGAATGGCACTTGAATAAATTATACACATTGTTAAAAAGAATCACAGTAAATAAGTAATAATGATGTTTAAGAGCCGTGAACTAAGGAGAAGTTCAGAGTGATACTTAAGGACAGCACTCTGCCACCTGCTGGTCAGCATCCACAAACGAGAAACCACGGCTACCCAAGGGACGCATTGAAACCTCGGTTCAGTATTTATTCAAGCACGGCGGAGGCAGCAGCGGCCGACACTTTGACGCACGCCTTCAAGATCACAATGCGTTTCTGCATAGTAGAGTCCACAGCTCCGATAAACTCGGCAAACACTGCTGTGGAATGGGAACCGAGCGGAAAGAGCAGCCCCAGAAGCCAAGCGGCCTTCTCTCCGTGCCTCCTGACCTCCCTCCGTGCCTCCTGCGTCATTTTCCACACAGAACCTCCTTGCGTAGGACAAATAACAGCCAAGCTGTTTTTCCAAGAGCCGATTTCAAGCTGGAAGCTCCCAACCAGTAGAGACTAAGCTTGTCCGACAGCCTCACACCTACTTGCCAGTAAGGTCGGACCACGCCTAAGCATTCAAACAGCTCACAGAGAGTCATATAGTGCTGCCTACTGCAGACTGCAAGTGCCTGAGAAGCCTAAGCCCATTGTCAACACAACCAACACCCAAAATCCCAAAATCGGGAAGCCTGGGACAATCGCACTATCCATAAAATGAGAGGAAAGGGAGAGGGAAGTAGAAGCAGCTGAACATCTGGCTAATCAATGAGGTACTAACGGGTACTTGTCAACGGACGTCAACCGTAACTCACATGCTGTCCTAAAACCGTGAGATCCATGCCTATGACCTTCTGGATATTCACTAGAGCTCTACTTCACAGCTAGACTGCTTCTTCTGAGAGGTCACATAGGGCTGATTATGTTATACAGAATAGGTATGTCTTCCTTTTTATTTCTTTACTTGTAGATTTTCTGATGCATGGATAGTAATAGGGATTAAAACCTTCAAGGGAAACATCCAGGTGCAAAAGAGAAGAGAACAAATATCAAATAAAAATCATAGCGTTTATTAAACGTCAACAACATGGAGCCCTGACCTCTCAGTCGTGGCCACGGCGACACGGGAGCCGCTCGCGAAAGGTACCGCTGTGCCGACTCGGATGCCAATCGCGGTGCCAACAACCAGGTGGGTGGCTTCATCCCGCCACTCGGGTGCCACCCAGAGGTCCCGGTTCCGAATACGTCTGCCGGTTATGGACGAGCGAGTTATGGCTTTACTCCCCTGGCTCAGTTTAGAAAACAGATAAAGCCTCAGTGACAGCAAAGTGTTTAAGACATCCTGTAATGGACATGGAGGTCACAACATGGTCTAGTAAAGCATCAGTCATCTCTCAAGTGGACATTACAGAATAACCATAAAAAATAAAAATACTTCACCTAGCTGGGATGTGATACATAGGATGGACAGTTAACACTGTGTAAGGCGGAGATTAAGGATTGGCCTCACATCAAACCGTGATTTTAATCACAGACAGGAGAGCAGACGGCAGAAGCCGTAATTTCAGCAGAGAATATGACCTTGGAAGATCAGCTAATTTTTTTATTATTATTATTTTTTTTTAACGGTAAACTTGCTCACGGGTTGATTCAAGTCCGTAACCTGTATGCGGATCCTGGCACTCGAAAGAAAGGCAGAAAATAAAGGGAGAGAGAAGGGAAAAGCAGCCAGACTGTAGGGCACTTGTCGGACCTTCGATGTCATCAGCATTTCCTCACGCCATTCGGAATGACAGCACAGGCCTCCGACAGCCTCACAGCCGGCTCTCACATTTGGTATTGGGCGTGCGGCGGAGCGCCGTTGCACCGCGCCACTCAGTCAGCGGGTTACGTTTGCCAAGGAACACCCTCTTACAGGATATGTGCGAAGCGACTGAAAGCATGGCGGAAACCCAAGGCTGCAAGGACCTTATTGGGCCAACCACACTCAAATCCACATCATTAAAATGGAAAGATTAAAACTAATTTGTTTTTTTTTTTATTGTAGTGTTTATATACTGATCTATTATTTCATAGGATGTTAGCGGCAGCTTGCTGCAAATCCATCAGATGCGCCAAGTATTTGCATTGCAGAACCCCAACTGATCCTTAAATTATAATACATTTGTTCAATGATTTGTCCTTTCATTCTCAAAAGGAAAAAAAAAAAAAACAGGAAAGCGACAGCATCTAAAGTAATACTGTAGAAAAGAACTCCGACATTCCATGGGTGTTCGCACGTTGGAGACGACTCTGCCAAGGCAGGCATCCCTTTTGTTTTCCTCCCTCGTTCATTTCATTTTCCTAATGCGCCAGAATCAAGTAAAAAACAAAATTGTAAAATAAAAATGAGTATAATCAGAGTAAGGCCCAACTCAAATCTGTCAAGCCAACCCAAGGAACGATGGAAAAAAAGCCTGTCTCCGCGTGAAGGCGGAGTCACAATCGCCACGGCAGGAGGGGGGCGGCTGTATGATCAGGCTGGTGGTGAGATGTGTCCGTTTCATTTTCTCGTGTCCGTTTAAAAAGAAAAAGTAAATCGGGGACGGGGCAAGCCGAGCGTCAAAGATTCATCCTTAGGTGCTCAGGCCTCTTGGAAATCATGGGGTAGGCCTGTGTTTTGAAGGGCCCGGGATTGGTGCCGGCTGGCTGCCGGATGGGCAGGGGGGCCGAGGCCTCCGCGCTGGCCGTCACGTCCATCTGCTCTACCGTGGACACCTCCATCGCCAGCTCCGTGGGGGACTGGAGGGATGGGGCCCCGGGCAGCGGCGGGCCCCGGGGCCAGCAGTCTCCTCCTGCGAACTTCACAGGGCTGAGGGCGTGTGGGAAGTGACGTTGGGGGGGGGGA
>JAODKK010000105.1:15090114-15105185 GCA_026774405.1 Petrocephalus microphthalmus | reverse complement strand
CCTGCATGGGGTGGCTCAAAGCCACAAGCACACAGGAAGTATACAGGAAACAGGAAGTGACATACACATCCGCTCAACCTACATATATTCTATGGTACCACAGAACGTGTGAGTGACTGTGTCGTCGTGGATTGATTCTTTGCACAGGCCGAAATCGGTCAGCTTCACGTGACCTGTAATTAAAGACACAAAAAACTGAATTAACTATGTTTGGGGTAGGAGAGGAACTAAAAGTTTTTGCTTGGTGGATGATCCTGTTTTGAGGACAGGACCCCCGGCATGCATGGCTAAATTTCATACTAATTACACATTTAGCTGTGCGTAAGAAAATACATTAAACAATCATGACAGCGGCTACCGCATTCAGCATGAGCACACCCCAAAACATCTTTAAATTACCATGGTTGTTCAGCATGATGTTTTCCGGTTTGAGGTCCCTGTAGATGATCCCTTTTTGATGCAAGTGTCCCAGAGCCATGGAGATCTCCGCTAGATAAAAGCTGAAAGGAAAAGCGAATCAACCCCGGCCACTCGTGACAAATCGGCTGTTATCATGCATATTGGCTCTCAGCCCTACCCAGAGCACCCTCAAACTGACTAGGCAATTATAATCAGCGTTCCTCAACTCAATGACTGCCAGTACTCATAAGCAATATAAACACATCCCAAAGCTATTGTAACACTCTAATAATGTTTAAAGCTACACGGGCTTTTGACTTGACAACATCCTGGCATTAACTGAGCACCTGATACAGGATTCTCTGTCGACTCTGCTGTGACTCACTGTACTCGCTGCAGGTGCGTTTACACACCATCACGGCCAAGAGGCAGAGAGCACGGCACTATCATCGGCGTGGGGAGCAGAATGCGTGCCACGTGGCTACATACCAGGCGGTGTCTTCCATGAAAATCCCTTCCCTCTCTAGTTGCATAAATAGCTCTCCACCTGTAAATGGTGAACAGAAGACAAGCCAGAACATCAGAGACAGACACTTTGAAAAGAAAGAAAAAGCTCCAAACCCCTTGAGGCAGCACAATCCGAACGGGGCCAAAGTGCACGCCGACTGCTCACCGGGGCCCTAACATGCTTAGTTCCATGCACGAATTTCAATACTGGGTTTAGGCCGTTAACTGGAAACGGTCACTAGGCCATACTGGGATGGTGCAGGATTTTTTTTTAAAGTAGGTGGACCACGGGATTCTCTGGAAGAAACGACTGACTGGGTGTAGGAGTTTAAAAAAGTGCAGCTTAACGAGTTCATTTGTGATTGGTGAGCATTTACCTAGCCTTGGGAGAGCAAAGCTTGTAATTGCGTAGGCTGAACCAAACCAGGAGCCAGGGCTAAGTAAAGCAAAGGCTTGATAACAGAGTACCTACACTATATGGGCAAAAGTATTGGGGCTCCTGGCCATTACACCCCATCCCTTTCTAAAGCTATAGGCATCAATATGGGGCTGGTCCCCCCCCTCCCTTTGCAGCTATAACAGCTTCCACTCTTCTGGGAAGGCTTTTTACAAGACTTTGGACTTTGGAATCTTTTTGGAATATTAACTGATCTTGCGTTGCTGGTTAGCATCTTTAGGCTCATTTAGCAGCCCGGACTCTCACGGCAGTCCTACGACGGTGAACCAGGTGGCCACGGTCAGCCGCGGCTCTGCTCACCGCTAAGGTATTCCAGGATGAGGTACAGCTTGCCCCCAGTCTGGAAGGCGTAAATGAGATCGACAATGAACGGATGCTTGACCTCCTCCAAGATGTTGCGCTCGGCTTTGGTGTGGGCCGTGTCCTTCGCGTTGCGGACGATCATCGCCTGTGTGTCGTGAACACGCGCAGTTAATACTCCGCAGGAGCAACCTCTCCAAAACAACCAGGACTGAGACGCAGCGATGACACATCATGCAGACTCAGCAGACCAAAGACATCACCCAGGCCATTTAAAACCGGGAAACGGGTTCCGAGTCCCGTTAAGTTTCAGTAATATTCACCTCTCCTGCTCTTCTCTCACTAGGAGCTTATAAAAATTTAATATAACAGGAAAGTTTTCTACATGGGTGTATTCTATCTCACCCATGTAAAGCGCCCTGGGACAACTCTGTTGTGAAGGGCGCTATATAAAAATAAACTGAATTAAATTGAATTGAAAGTAAAGTGACATTAAAAAAAAAAAATTAAAAAAATAATAATTTTGGATTAGAATTCAGACAGCAAGCACAATGCCAGTGTCCTCAGAACTAAAATGCGATGAGTAAAATACAGGGCTGGGTGATGATGGGCCCTGAAAACTATATCAATATTTTCACAGATTTTTTACAATATCAATAATTATCCAAATATTCTAAAACTCATATGAAGAAAACCAGCCAAATTGTTTTACTAATAGTTATGGAGCATGGGATAGGTACAGTGATTAATTATACAAATGACAGACTCATACCTTGATGGAATTTGTGTACAAATAGTGCATAATAACTGTCAATTATACAAGAAAACAAGTATAGAGGCTATATCACAATAGACATGATGTTCAAATCAGTGACAATATGAATGTTTATCGTTTATAGTGATGTAGCCAAAACCAAGTAAACCGAGACCAGAGTGTATCGAGAGCGAGACAAGACCAAGACAGGGCTAGACCAAGCAAAGATCAGAAACAGACTAATGTTTGAGTCTACATAACACAACAGACTATAGAAAGGGGGCATATGCACCACCCTGGGGCTAGGCAGTTTGGCTTTAAAATTTGTGTCACAGTATAAATTGAACCATACATGGTTTCTTTAAATTTCCATATAAATGCTTATAGACAGGTAAGGTATAGGTACGGCTACTGCATGACACAAGGGTGTAGTTTGGTCTCAGTGTAAAAACCAACACAAATGACAAACTCTGGGTACTGGACAGAGGAAACAGTCAGTGAAAAAGGATTCCTCAAACCAGATGATCCTCCCGATTTTTTTTTACATTTTGCTACCTTATGTGATGTTTCAGGACCAAACCTTTCATTAGACATTCCGATGAGTCAAAGAAACCGATGTAACATTTCTTCAAATCATATTGGCTGCATTTGAGCTTTGAAGCAGGACTTTATACACCCAATCACAGTGCTAGTACCGTGTTAACAAACATATGAATATTAAGCCCTTGTGATAAATACTGAATACTGAGTGGTCTTGACTGATCTTGAAATGAAACCTTGACTCTTCTATGTCCGAGACCAAGACAAGACTGAGTCAAAATTAATTCAATTCCAAGACGAGACCAAGACTGCTAAAAAACATTCTCAAGTACTACAACACTAAATCACAATACAATATTTTATTCATATTACATTTATATTGCCCAGCCCTTGTAAAATATGTGACATCCAGACTGCACCACACTGGCAAGTAAAACATATCAAATTCAGAAAGGAAGCAAATCACGGCATATAATGCAAACCTGGTGCTTCTGAAAATCAGATTCTGGCAAGGCATCGGTGCTTTGCTCGACATTCCTTTATAAATCAAATCTCTATCATCAGTTCTAACCAGGCTGAGGGCTCTGAACAGAAAATACACAGGCTCATCCCAACTTAAACTTATCAAAGGGGAACTCTGGTGGTGTGAATGAGATGACAGAGGCAGTCATATAAAGCAAACTGATGTCCAGATGTTTCTGATACAGTAAGTCTTCTGAGCTGGTTGAGTCTCTCTGCACATGTTAACTACAGGTCCTCATAATACATTCAGTCCCCTTTAATTAAACTGAGCAGGAATTGAACTATGCATAATGTCCCACACAAGAGCCAATGGATTAGACCACCTATGTTTTTAAAACATTCCACAGGGAAGCCTATAAATTAGACCGCCTACGTTTTTAAGCATCCCAAAGAAGATCCTATGGAATAGACCAACTACGTTTTTAAACAATATATTATTTGTCCCCTCACAGTGCCAAAGCCCCACCCGACAATTATTTTATACCTTTTTAAGGACCTTCATAGCAAATATTTTTCCTGATGTAGCTCCGGACACCTTTCTAACTTGGAACACCTGCAGAAAAAAATGGAAAGTGTTGAAGACATTTATAATTTCTTCTTCGATTCATATTTCATTTAAGCAATCATTTTGTTCATACTATATGAGATGTACATCTTAAGCTGTGATTTAACTATTAACAAAACTCTGAAACTGACCTTAACGTGTGTGTGTCCATATACAGATTGTGATTATATTACCTTTCCATATCCACCTTTTCCCAAGACCCGGAGCAGTTCAAAACACTCCGGACGAATTTGCTCTGTTCCTTTATTGACACTGTCTTCTGAGATTTCAAACTTTTCACAGCCATCCATATTACTAAGAGAGAAACAAACACACAATCAGGCAGTACAGGTAACACAAGGTAGGTGTTTCATGTCAGGAATTACATCAAAGTAAGCTTTTTTTTTTAAAGCCCAGCTCACATCTGGCAATCTAGTATCAAGAAAACCACAGAAGCAGTGAATGAATGGGCAATTGGCAATACACAGATAAGATAATATGACCAAGAGAAATCCAACACAAGGGTCTCAAAGTGTAAAAAAGTCTAAAAAGACCTTTTCTTGATGCACTTGAGAAAGAATACCACTGAAACTCACAAATCGAAACTGTTGCACTGATCCATGAACTCACTGTTCTGGGTCTGCAATGCAAAAAACAATTAGACATTAATCCTGATGAAGTCGACGATGAGTGTGGTCACACATGCATCAGAGAGCCACCAGACACGCCTCCGACTTTCACACTAAAAGCCAATCAGTGATCCCCTGTCCTACAGAAACTTTTGCACAAGCCCTACCCACCAAACCCCTACCCTACTAAACTTCTGCTTAACTTCCTTTCCTATTTTACGTCTTGCATGCAAAGTCATACAAGGCGCTGTGTGTACTGCACACATTTTAGATACTAATTCAGAGCATCCTGTTTGTGGCTGAAATCGACATTCGCTCACATGTATGATACCTTGGAGGTGAAGTTAAAGGAGGTTGATATTATTGAAATATTACTTTCAACAATGGCCCTATAGAGATGCGCATAATGTAGGCACCTTGAAGACACTGGAAAAACTCCCCCCAGGCAAAAAATATCCAGTATTTACAGTGTCAACAAAAGCTAATAACGTTGATTTAGAATTATACCTAAGATTATCTGCCATGTTAAAATATAACTCTGCTCATATTTAATGTATAAACTGAGGGGCTCCTTTATAACAAACAAAAGAATCACTAGCTTCTGCAGAGTTAATTATCCCAACTTACTCTTTAAGCTGAGACAAGCTTCAAAAGACATGTTAAAGAGCAAGCAGTCTACATCAAATAGTGCTCTCCCCCCCCCCCAATCTTAAGTACATGACAGTTTCATACAATTCCCAGTGAGTACTTCACAATCAATCAGGCTAATGCTTATCTAATCATAAAACTGAAGGCTCACTGTGACAGAGTAAGTTAGAAAGCGAAAAAGGGCAGAGGTGAGCTATGTTTTGGTCAAAACATCACAGCATGGGACTGTTGTTTAAGGAAGTTTAAAAACAACAACAAAACCAAATTTAGAAACGGCAGTAAAAAAAATGAATGTACAGATCTACAATCAATTTTAAAACAATAAAAGTTTACTTTTAACTTTTTATAAACTTTTCATAAACATATTTTTTATGACACTGAACCAGTTTCTCTCATGCAGAACGTAAATAGTACAGCTCTTTTGCTTTATCCAACTTTTTACAGTTTCAGCCCTGAATTGCCTGTCATTACCAATGAACTACAGTTAATTTTTTTGTCTTTAATTTAGTGAAGGATAGATCCCCTATATAAGGACTGCAGCACGTTACAGCAATACAAGCTAGGTGCTGCCCCCCCCCAAAAAAAAGAAGTCCATACTTGGTCTCAAAAACAAATATTGATGGTTAAAAAGATCCTGCCTTGTTTCATATTATATTTATACACACACACACAGACACGTATACTTACTTATATGTGTATATATGTATTTAAACCACTGAATGTGGTCAGCTATCTATTTTCAGAAGCATTCAGCAGAGGATGTGATGTAAATATTACATAAACATAACTGTTTCTGTGTTTATTTTCATGTTATAAGGGAACCAAACAACCAGTGACTACGCACACGAAGGGAGGCTGGGTCTCCGGTTGCGAAAAGCAGACGTGGAGCCTCTACTGCGAGCCCCTTCTGCACTGGGACGGGCCTGCGAGCCCACTACGGTCACCGGACAGCGAAAGTGCGGCCGCAGAGCACACGCTCCCCGACACTCCATCAGCGAACACGCCAGACCGCCGAGGAGAGCCGAGAAGAGACGGGGAGAGCCGAGGCGCTAAAAAAGCTGCCGAAGCGCTGTCACCGCCGCAAACGTTCTGACAGTCTGCGCGGCACTAAAGGGCGGTTATAGAGCGCCCGGCTCTCGCAGCGGCAGACCCCTTCGGCCGCTGTCACCAATCGGGCCTTCAGCTTTCTGCTGCAGCTGCAATGTGCCATGTCGCCCGCACCGCTGGGCCTGCCCTACCTGCACAAAGCTGCGCGGAAAATACAGCACCTACGGCCGGCTACTCACCCCCTCTTCAATCTCGTCGTCAGAGACGTTCTCCTCCGGCTGGTCCAGGTCGATGTCGAACACGCCAGCCATGGCCTCGCTCCCTCTTTTTTTGCGTTCTCAGTCCGAAAGAAATGGTATCGCACGGCGCCTCATGGAAACACACTCTCGGCCGCCATAACCGGCTACGGCACCGCGCATGCGTACACTGCCGCCGAGTGAGCGAAGAAAGCGGCGCATGAGGCACGCCGTCCGCCCTTGCGCATGCGTGCGCTGCCGCCGTGCCGCGAGGTCGACGCGGGCACGGCCGCGTTCGCGCGCGCTCGTAATGCGGCACGCGCGCGCCGGCTCCGGGAGAGCAGCGGGTTTATCGGTAGTGTACAAGTAGTACTTGGCGTCCGGCAGATGGTAACTTTCTGCTGCTAAACGAAACATACATGTGGAATACCCACACACGAGCGATGTGCGTCATTGGGAAAAAAAGCCAGGCACGTGACTTAATGAATTCTTCCAGAAAATACCTTTGCATTGATTATGCAATTCACTCAGTGCAATCTAGTTTTTAAATTGCAGGTTTCATAACAGTTTCCCTCCCCCAGGTCACTTAATGGTCCAAAGAAAGTTTGACTCGCACTGTAGGACTGACTATGTTTCGTATTGTCGATTGAGGTAAACATTAAAGAAATCATTTACCTGTCCTTTTATTTATAAAGGGTATTAAATTTATTACAAAAAACCAAGACATTCGACCTACAAGACCTGTAACTGCAAGCTCGTGCACTTCCTAACGTGCTTTTACATAAAATTACTTACTTCACTATCCAATCTAGACAAAATCAATTCCTTAATCAATACAGGTATAATATTTTATAATCCTTGAATACGTTATACGGCGTGTTAAGACTATTTGGAAAGGCTATTCTCCTTACGGAGCTGTCCGTGTGTGTCCCAGAATTTATCCACTATGCAGCAACTGCTTCCTGTCCCCAGCATTATCTGCATATGACAGCTCAGTGTGACATCGAGCCAAAGTTATCAGCCAGGCCAGCGCGACAGCTGCACGTCGCTGGCAGATCGGTTCGGCTTGTGCCAGAGGTGGTGTCGCCCAGCGCCGCAGGTGCCCCGGACATGGGATCTCGATCGCTGCAAACTTCTCCCCTCTGTAGAGCCCTGCGAGCCGGAGCCAGCGTCACGCATGGTGCACTATTTCAAACCGTATATGCCGTGTATACTCTTTCGTACCCGGAGGGTTTTGCGTGCTTCAGTGCACTCTTTCATTAGACGGTATGGATGCAGTCATTTCTAACCTCTGATCAGAATTCAGTGCAAAGAGTAATGCTAGAGGCGGGAGGGCGTGGATGTTTCAGTTAGTAATTCTGTAAATGAAGCTTGTCCTGACGGGGGATTTCCCAGTTTCTTTGTTTTAGTTGGACGGTTATTTGACATGTTGATTGCACACCTGCGCATTATAACCTGATCATGAAAATAAAATCTTCTGGCAAAATCGGTTGGAAAGGCTATAGAGAAGCAAACTGGACTATTATGAAAAGACCGGAAGAGTATTTGAAAACATCTACGCTATACATTTTAACAATAGATAGTGTTGATGGTTATAACCGATACATGCCTACTTAGAACGATTCTTTGTAGGTACCATTTATGGCCACTAAGGGGCAGCATTGTTTAGCAAACGTTGCACTTGCCACAAAGGTCAACTCAAGAGCCTCGTATTATGAAATCCTGTTTAACAAGAAGACAAAAATATTTTTCTGTCCAGATCCGTTCTGGCTCACAAGACTAGAAATATTCTCCAAAGGGGGATCCAGCATCCTTCCGGCTGGATTTCATCTCCAGCGACAGCGATGCTGATTGGTACTATAGACCCCCCCCCAATACTGTACAGACAGCCACCCAATTTGCAGGATGGGGTTGAGCGGGGGCGGGGTGGGCACGCGCTGCCCGTCTTTGGGAACGCACAGGTAACGCGGGTGACGTCCGTCGCCATGGCGACGCGAACTTCCCCAATAACACGAGGCAGATCTGCTTCCCTGTTCAGCGGGCTGCCCACACCCCCCCAGGAACAAGCCGGGACGGGATCGCACGGCCAGGCACTTCCGCTAACGCTCGGAAGGCGCCGAAAATGATCCACCCATCCATTTCTGTCATCGGCTTTCACCGCACCGGCGTCCTCCGCACTACTGATCACACCAGTGCGTGATTTCAGGGGGCATTTTCAGTAAATCACACTCACACGCTATAAATAATGTGTTATTAATACCGAACAGGCATATTGGTCACAGGTGGAAGCCGCGGGTTTAAATTTGCATTCAGTTCACGATGAGGTCGCCTCGCCACTTCCCGAGTACCTTGTCCCCTTGTGGCGTCGGTGGGGAGGGGAGAGTCCGTCAGCTTGTCAGAGGTTTGGGATGAGCTGGTCCCTGTCGAGATGAGCCTCTGGCTTTAGGAGAAACGCAGGCCTCTCCCATTCAGCTGCGCACAGCAGCACAAGCAGGTCAGCACTCATTAATGCATCAATGGGAGATGATTTTTTCCCTCCATTTCTCCATCTGTAGGCCCTCCGCCAAAGCGGGGGCTCCGAGCTAGATGAATAAATCATGCTGGGGATTTTTTTCTCTCTCGTGTGAGTAAGTACATTTACTTGCAAATGACTTCATAGGGTACTTTCCAGATACTATTTTTTTGGACCCAAGAAGCTTGTTTACCACTGCCCCGTCTGCAGCATCAGAAAATGCGTTCCTCCGTCAAGGCAATTGTTGCTTTGCAAGTGATTTTGTGTGCAATTCTGCGGAAACGTATTTCCAGGGGTTTTGCGGTGCCAGTTCTAAAGAAAATAACCCCCTCCCCCCAGCACAGCGCTGGCTGCCGATGGAGCACAGGTTGTACCAGGTGTAGGACCAGGTGTGGCCCTGGCGCCCCCCGGGGACACTATGCGAGGATCCGCACGCCGCCGGCAGCTGGCGATAAGGGACAGTCTTTCGCAATCCGCAGATGAGCATCTTTACATGGAATTTTCTAGGGAAGCGCTCCAAAGTAAATAAATTCAATAAAAAGAAGTAAACATGTCGAAAAGGGCGCGAGCAGAATGAGGTGGAAGACACACTACTGTTAGGCACGGCTCCGGGGCGAAAGTGGGCCGATGCACAGCGCCGGCCCCCAGGGGCCACTCGGCTCGCCGCCTTTCCCCCAGCTGCCCATCTGCGTCGCTTCATATAGGCGTATGTAGGCGTGATCGTGTTACAACGCGACATGGTAAAGCCGCTCCGGAGCGCCGCGCTTCTGCGGCAGCTTACGCGTCCGTGTGATGATTCCGGAGCTGCGGGCTCAGCCTGACTTCCGTCCGGCTGTCGGACGCGTCTCGATCGGCTCCCAAAGCTCCGCGACACCCCCAGGGTTCGCCCGTCCGGCATGTCCCGGTACCCGACCGGCGTTTGTTTCCAGTTTCTGCTATAATGGACCGACTAACAATTTGAAATAAAATCCACGTGGAAACAAGTTCTGGGAAAGGTGCTTAAAAGCACTGCATGGTCACCGTTTTCGGGGACCGTTTCCAACATGTAGATGGGTAATGAGGAGTCTGGTTGTGTGAATTCTTTATAAAACTTCCAGCACAAAGTGTGGCGTGAACGATGCTGGATTTCCCACTAATTGTGAATATTCACGAACAAGAAAAATACGTCTGGCTCAGCCTTATGTTGTCGGTAATCGCACTGTACATTTGGGATGCGTCTTGCGCAGTAATTAAACTCAGGAGATAAAGTTGCATGATATCCAGTTAGATTTAATAAATATTTGCGTTTATATTTCAGTCGAAAGCTTTGAAAAACACTCTGGAGGGAACGGAGATATATACATGTTTATTTTAAACGGGAAAAGACTTCATATGTATTATAAACGCATTTCTGACATTACTTTTAGGACAAGACGTTCTGTTACAGTTGCGTAATCATTGTTTCTAGTGTCATTGACAAAATTTGCTTCCCAAACAATCCTAGCTGTTATTGTAGAAAAAGCCCTCAGCATATGGTAAGGGTAAACGGCAAAAAGTTGTAGATTTAAAAGAAAAGTTATTTTTTGCTATCCCCACAGAATGTTTTTTTGTGACATGAACCATTTGTAGAAACAGTTTTTATTTTCGGCACCCGGTGGGTTAACTCCCAAATTCGCCTTTGTTACTCATTTTCTTGCGACAGTCTCCTTCCGGTACCCATCCCTCGTCAGCGAACCGAGGGAGCTCGCCGCAGGAGACGGCCGAGTTGGGCAACCGCGGCCCTAACTGGCCAGAGCCCGGCAGGACCGGACGCACCTTACACACACACATACACGCGAATAAAAAAGCCAAATGCGCTTGTAGGCTGTGGACGGTGCTGTGCCTGTGGTCACCAGTGCACCCCTGAGCATGCTTTCTGAAAAATACACCTTGACTTGGATAAAAGCGCCTGTTAAAACAGCTGCGGTCTCTGACCATGTCCATGGCAGAAGCTGGCTTATTAAGCCTCTTACTGGCAAGAACTAAGCGTTGGGAGGACGGGCGATGTGGACGGTGATCTATAATGCGATGCCGGGATTCATTAAACACGCCTCGCTTTAACTGCGTGACGTGCATGTAGGTGAAGGCAAAGGCTGATGCTAAAACAGCAGGTGACGGTAAAGCTAAAAGCTCGGAGTTGTAACATTAGGAGCGGTTAGCATACACTCAGGTTTAATAGGATGGAAGCTGTTCCCCAGCCGCACACCAGCAGCAGCGCAACATTAGCACCAGACTAATTGTGATTAAAAAAATGTACATGTTCTCCATTGTTCAGGAGCAGCTCGTCAGGTCGGCGATTTAGCGCCTGACAGTCGCCCACGTCAGAGCGAGAGTCCTGGCGCTTGGCGTGCCTGCGCATGCGCGACGGCCGGCGGGGTGGGGGGAGCACTCCTGCCGAGGCAGGGCAAATCACAACGGCGCTTTAAGCCATTCACGGCCCGCCAGCCACCCGTCACATGACGCGGGTCCGCGGGAGGGATCGGAATTCTCTGCGCGCGTCATCTTATGAATGCTCGGGGCTCAGTGCGTCGAAGTTCCTCTTGAATGAGGCAGACTGCCCTAGCAAGGACTACTTGTCGAAAAGGCGGAAACAGTGGGACACCCTGTCCCCAGCACCCTAACCCTAACCCTAACCAAAGGCGATAACCGTAGCCCTGCTTAGGTGTACTTACTTAAACCACGTGGTTACGCAAGAATTTAAATTCACAAACATTTCAGGCTTGTGACCTACAACCAACGTGCCATTCAGTTACAATACTAGAAGTGCTTAAAATAAGGGCTTAAATTGTTCTTTTTAAAACATGAGTTTTATTTGTTCCTAAGCACTGTTATTACTTTTGAAGCCTTTCAAAAATTGCCAGCTAAATCTGTGCTTGCAAAAAACAGGAACAAATAGGAGAAACCCAATTAGACCTATAACCATCATCCATGTTGGTTAAGAATAATGGAAGAATTATGGACAGTTTGGTAAAAAAGAAAAACAAAACACAAACACACAAACAAAGGGGTTTCAAATGTGAGGAGAGACTTTATTTTAGGGAAAAAAATAATAGCATGTGCAGACACAGAGTTTTGGAAATTATCGAAAAGAAACTTCTTTGTAGAACAGGATGTCCTGGGGGCAGCAGAAAAATCTTACAAAACAGACCATTCTGAAGGCATCCAAATTTGGGGCAGGGGGAGGGGGGTGAAAAGCCCAGAATTTGCCAGAAAACATTCGATTTATCGTGAAGAACCTTTCGCGCTCCTGTAAACAAATTTAAAATAAACGCGACAGCATGTAGGAGCTGAACTATGACGCTTGAGCGAAAGCAGTACGGAAGGCGGGCTGCGAGCAGCTGGTGCCCACCACCCCGAGCGAGCGGCGTGTCACAATAGCTGTGTCGCAATAAGGTGTGCGTTCCTGATTCGCAGGAAATTCTCGCAGTCGGAGCCAAGCTCCTGGAACAGATAAGCTCACTTTACAGGAAAGGAAAGACAGTGCAGGGAAGAGGCGAGAGAAAATCTGCCCGCCTGCCCCCGATGCCACCGCCGCGATGAAATGCAGACACACATCGAAAGAGGGAGAGAAGCACTGAAAGCCAAAGCGATACAGAGTGGGTGGCTTTGTAGTATTTCAGCGTACGATTTCGCGGGGGAGACAGTACTACAGCTGTGACACTTAGAAATGGGAACTCATGTAACAACTATAAATGGAAGACAGAAGAAAAGCAAAATTAAAGAAAGAAAAAAAAAAACAGGATGCTTGGTCAGATGAAGGGGCCCAAAATGTCAGACAGCCTACAGACTGTTGTCGCCATGTGATGTAACAGCCAACACCAGTCTGATAAGCTATCTGACAGGACGGGAGAGCGATGGACACGTCTGAGGGAGGGAGCGCAGGGCTCTGGGCTGACACCGAGCCCGAAAGAGTAACCTCACTGTACTTACCAGGTCAGACGGGGGTGCAAATCACAGATCTTCATGGGGGGTGGGGGAACAACTCCGCACAGGGTTGTAGGAAAGCAGAAAAAAAACCCCTGAAAGCACGGTTTTGCTGGGAGGGAGTGAGGGAGGCATTAGCGGCGTGCCGGTCCCAGCGAGGCATGCGCCGGGAGCCGAGTGCACGGAGTGCGCAGCGAGGTCATGCGAGGTGAGACGGCCCAGCCAGCTCCCACAGCCGGCCTCCCGGCCGAGGCTGCACAGCGCCGGCGTTAGACGTATAAACATCTCGCGAGCAATTAAACGGAGGGAGGGGCACGGGATCCGCTCACAGCCAAACTGACATTCCCCACAGGCAACACGAGAAATTAAAAAGCAAACTATTTAGGGAACCACATGTAAAAGATGCCTCGATGCCTCATTCTCCGGAAAATCCATATGAAACACAAACCAGAGCGCGCAACCTGAACTTAGAATACGAAAGAATGTTAAAGTCACATTTTGGTCAAAATTGGTTCGGGTGGGGGAGGGGGACACCCATTCTACCCAAATATCTTAATTTCTAAGTGAAAAACAGCACCAGCGACTTCTATCGCAAAAAAGGAAAAAGTGGTTCTGTGTTCTCTGTCAGGCAAAGGAGAGATCTACCAGCCGCTAAACAGCAAAGGGCCCCGACCTCCTGGAGAAACTAGTGGAGATTTCAGTCAGAATGAAACTTTGACACCAAGCTTTAAGACTTACTAGTCGAAGGGGGGGGGGGGTCAAAGAAGCAGAGAAGACAGAGGAGCTGCAGAATGAATCATGGTGGCTTTATAAAGTGTGGAAGGTCAGTCTACGCTTACAGAGTAAAAATGACACGGACAGCAGTATTTACACTTACAAATGAAATCATTTTCTCCCAAAATCGATTTCCGCACTGTTAAGAAATAAATGTGCATACTGATAACCTGAATTAATTATTTACAGGATGTGCAATCAGTTCAAATACCATGTCTATCCATTTAGATATTGCTATCCTTATTTAACAATGTGAAAAATAGTACTGATAAATAACGTAAAACAATTAAAAATAAAGCCCTGAAAGTAAGTCCTTAGTATCACAGTTACATGACCTTACACGCAGAAAAACTAAACCCATTAGGCTCATCTGTACAAGCACACACCAGTTAAATAAATCAAGTAAAGAGAACGAGTGCTGTTCACTGCACTGGCAGCCGGGTCCTGCCAGGTCGCATGAGGACTCGCAGAGACGCATGCTAGCCACAGACGCGTACCGTCCGACTGCCGCTCAAAGTCTGAAATGGGTTTTATATTGTCTTTGAACTGCACAGCCTCCGGGTTACCCCGTCCACAAAGTCAAGCGGTCGGCACATGGAAAGACATTCTGCAATAAATTATGTTCAATGGCGAAGGAGTAAGAAGGGGAGAAAACAGCGGTAACCTACTGTAAACACAGAGCTCTACTAATGAGAATAGAAAATCGCCGGCTAGAGGAACACCGTCTTAGCCGTCTGTTAATCACTTGGTTTTCTCCTCTGAGTATTTCTTGCTCTGCATTCTCTTGGCGTAACTCTGTGCCATGGAGTTAACGATGGAGCATAGGAAATAGCAGACCATGATGATCACCACCTTCTCGAACACCCAGGACAGCCAGTTCTCTCCCTGCCGAAAGAGAAACACAAAGACACGGCCAGTTAGGGCAGGTGGGCCCCCTGGGACGGACGCGACCCTTTACTCCGGGACGGTCATATGACACAGCAGGCGCTGAAGTACTCCCTCCTCGCCCGACATTCTCATACATTTTATAACGCTGTCATTTTAGACCCGTGCCCCCACCCAGCACTAGTGCCCCCACCCACACTCAACTGACATCACTCATTCAGCATTACTACTTTTTCTGAAGGAGAACTGCATTGTCCAATTTTTACAGTTAACACCGCGCAGCGAGCGGCCCCACTGCGGGTGAGGCCTGGCTTCCCTCGGCTGGTCACGCTTCCCTGACACACGGCTCTTTTGTTCCTGCCCCCGGGGGGTGGG
>JAODKK010000105.1:15057321-15084898 GCA_026774405.1 Petrocephalus microphthalmus | reverse complement strand
TACCACAGTGACGGGAGCCGCTCGGACAAAGGGGCCCACGTGCTCGTCCGTGACACACCTAGGCTGAAAGATGAAGCTGCCCATTTTTAAGAAGGGCACCATCTTTCTGCTGCGTTTTTAAAGGGGGGGGGGGCAGGGTCACCGAAGGGTGACTGAAGAGTTAGGAAAACACAGCATCACCGGCACAGTGCAGACAAGCCGCTGCGAAGCTTCATCATATTTTATGCTCTCCCTCCTGATCTCTCACTCCCAAAACTATTCAGGCCCAGAATTTACAAATTCCCATAAAAGGAACCACAGAGGCTTCATTTAAAGGGTGAAACTACACACGGCCAAGACCAGTATTCACAAAACAGTCAATTTAAATCATATTTATTATTGCTATAAAAATAAAAAAAACTCAGAGGTAAAATGACAAAACCTTTAAATCAGACATTATTAAGGCAACCGTTCTTTTTTTTTTTAAGAATCTAAGGCTGAATTCAGAGAAATTTAGACTGCAAATGCAAGGTAAATGGTAAGGGAGCGTAGTCAGACTTGAGTGAGATAAGGTTTGATCACTACTGCTTTTCAGCATGCTACACTCATCTCCCAGTGAATCAGGGACCTTCCCAGTGACCTCATCAGGCAAACATGGCGTCCGTCTCAGAGGGAGATCGCAAAGCCGTCGGGTAAATTAGACGGAGCTTCAACTGTCTGCTTTTTCAGTGAAACAAAGTGCTAAATAAAAAGGATTGGGGGGTGTGATGAGATCATCATTTTGGGGGGGGAAATGACTTATCCATACAGGTCCGCCGGGTGTGCCAGTCAAACTCCCCCCTGGGAGCTGGGAACGAGGAAATGGAGGGCCAATTATACCAGTCTTTGTCCGGATGCTGGTGCTCTTAGTAAGATTAAAAACACACATTATTGGTCCTTAAAATAATAAAAATAATAATCATCATCAACATCAAACCAAAGGCACGTGAGAAACCCTCAGCTGCGAACATCCAGCCACCCTGCGGCTCTGGGAGCAGCACCAGAGCCTCGGTGCAGTAAGCCCTGGCTGACAACACCACCTTCGCAAAGCCCCAGCCCATACACGCGACATTACAGTGAGGATCCGCATCAGGCAGTTGGCAGTCTAAACAAAAACACCGAAGCCCGAGGTGTCACCCCATCGCAGCAAGCATTTAGTAAAGGAGAATACATTGGCATTCAAAAGCACTGTTCAGAATGACACTTTCTGAATGAATGATAGCTAGAGGTGGGTAAACAGCGACCAGCATGATTTTCCAAATCACTACCAACAGTATGAAGCGCATTAATATTAAATATCACAAAAATATGTAACAGCTAAAAATAGCAAAGTCAAGAGTAAAACCTAGTGAATGGCGTCACACTTCCGCCTACAAAGCAGAAAGTGCGTTACTGTACGCGGGCAAGTGGGATGGTGGCCTCCTGTACGCACCAGCCATTTCCATTAGAGATGAGTAACAGGAATAAGGAGGGATCTGCTGGTGATCTTCCATCTGATATGGAAGAATGCACAGGCTACTCGCTTTGCACTATACCACACTGAAAGCCACAGGCAAAATAAAAACAAAATGCATACATGTGCTGCAAATGAACATTGGAAGTTCTCACGTCAGAAGAAGAAAAAAAGATTCAGATAGACAGATATAGATAGATAGATATAGATATAGATATAGATATAGATAGATATAGATATAGATAGATATAGATATAGATAGATATAGATAGATATAGATAGATAGATACAGAGATACAGAGATACAGAGATAGATAGATATAGATAGCTAGATATAGAGATAGATATACAGATATATAGACAGATGGATATAATATACTGTTTTAATATAAATGCTTTGTCCATAAATGTTACGTAGCAAAGTGGTCAAAGTTCAGTTATTCAGTGATTCATCAAAATCAACCGAAGCTTATTTTTCCTCACAACATATATTACAGAATAACACTGGCACAATTGCAGAATGTACAGTAAATCTGCAAGCATTAAAATGGTAAGAAACAGGGTGCAAATTTGCAGTGAGCTTGCATGACCTCTGCCTATGTGCTGTTCACTGATGAAACTTCAATGCGGCTGCAGATTGTATTACTGGACATAAATCAGCACTGACTGCCCAATGTGGGTTTAGCACGCCTTATTCCCATTATTACTCGGGAAAGCACTAGATGGCAGGTCACTGGTTCATGTGCCTAATCTGGGGCCTGTCCATGCACACTGCTCACTCTTCCCTGAATATTAACAAAGCGAATTCCCAACCCTCAGTTTTCTTTGTTTTCATTTTTGACCTCAACATGAGATAAGGGGTTAAACTTACTGCCATCTGGACATTTTAAGATGGGGGGGGGGGATATGAGAGACTTAAAAACAAATGTGTCATAGATGAATAAGGCGGAAAGCAAGTCGACACATGGGATAGACAGGATGGAGAGCAGCTTGGATAAAAACAGCCAGAAAGCAGACGGGGCCCTTCGCACCATGTAAGAAAGCTGATGGGAAGCTGCCAGTGCTGCTCAATGGAAGGGCAGTACAAAGACAGGGAAGGGGTCATCCTGCCCATAAGGGCTCACCACTCAGCAACAGAGCCTCCACTCCAGATCCCCATTTAGGAACATCATACCGAGTGCCCAGTGATCCCACACGGCATCCTGGGGATTCCAGCACCCACTGGGCCTGTGATTTAGGGCCTAAGTGGGAAATCTGGGAGCATGCCACAAAAAAATCTAACTGCTCGCAATGAACACCGTCTCGCCGAGTGGCCCCTATTGAACGGGCCGGGCCTCACATTGAGAGAGAAATCCCACTGAAATATTCACAGGTAGGTCAAAAAGCTATTCATGTCAATCAATGGCACCTTTGTAAAATGCCGTGTTGCTCAGGTGACCCGGGGCCTAAAACTCCCAGCTTACTCAGCGATGAGTAACGCAGATGAAAACACTGCGGTGAGCAGTTTTCAATAACCTCTTTTCTATGGAAATGGCTAACAGAAACCATTCCCTAATTTCCTCTCGTCTGCAGGGCGATCTGGAGGATATTTCAGCTCTTTTTTTTTTTTAATTCCACTGATAGGATGTGGGAAACATGGTAACACTCCTTTGTTAAGGCTTTAATCATCCATTGCACACCTTGCCTTAGATATTATCTTACAGATACAAAACAAACAAATCTTCTGCGTGAGAGTTATGCCACTGATACTATGACCGGAAGATCGGCAATTAAAATCCCCAGTATCGGTAGAGTGATTTCACCATTGCTCCAAGGACCATTTTCTCAAATATGTACATCGCATTGGATGTCTGCCGAATAAATAAAAGGTAAATGTACACTTGCGATTATTATTATTTATAGGATTAAAAGGAATCCCAGCGAGTCCTCTCGCTAGTGTTTGAATAGGTATAGCACCAGGAAAAATACTGTCACATTCCAGCATCTCTGGGGTTTGGCACCCGAAAGTGCAGGACACCATCCCAAATTAAAGTACTGTGCTCCTCATAGGAATGAACCGCAACACACCGGTAAGCAGAAATGCAGACGTTCGCAGGGAAAGAGGACAGAGCCTCCTAAACTGCCACGCTGTGTCTACTCACTCACTTAAATATGAAAGCAAGCCCTGCTTAGGTGCAGGGGGAGACCGAGGGCAACGACCCTGCTGGCGTAAGTATTAAACAGATGCTTGTTTAACGGTTACTCAACTACCGCAGAAGGTAAATGGTTTCACCCTTATATCATAAGCTGGTGCAAAGCCAGCTGGTTAAAAACATACCCACTCAAGTGCTTAAAGCTGAAGACTTTGCAGTTCGGTGCCCGGGATACAGGCAGCCCTAAAAATAAGAAGCAGATGGGTCGGACGCACCCTCGCCAGTTCACACAGACGTGAACTGCTTGCAAAGGAATGTGAGCCCGGCGGCCGTATTGTAGCTCAGGTAAGAGCGGTGCAGGGCGAGCCCGGGGCCAGGCACAGACCCCCCTGACTGCTGGGGGGATTCCTCCAAGCCGCATGCCTGATGGAGGCCACTCAAAACACACCAAGGTGAAACATTTTCCTAAGCCAGCCACCAGAAACTGTAAATGGGCCCCACTTAAAACTGGCCGGAAAATATACTTATAACTTGGCCTGCATTTGAACACTAAAGAGGGGACTAATTTATTTATTTAAAAAAATGAAAGATTATTAAATTTAAGATATTTCTGAATTTTGTCACCATTCAGATCTTATATTTAAAGGAGTGTTTTCACAATACTGCCCCAAACATCACGATTAAACAACCACAAAAGAACCCCATTTGACAAATTAGAAAGCTTCATACAGATAAATGTCAGAATCAATGTCAATGTACACTCAGAAAATAGGGTACCAATTTGTACCTTTGCTTGTCACTGGGGCTGTACAATTGTACCCTTAGCTGTAGGTAATTGCACCTTATATGGTACAGAAAAGAATCCCCAAGGTACAAACATTAATATACCCCCAATGGTACAAAACAGTTCCTCATAGTCCATTTCTGTATCTTAAAAGCTAAAAGACCCTTGCGGGTACAGCCCCAGTGACAAGCAAAGGTACAAATTGGTACCCTTTTTTCTGAGAGTGTATAGTCAATGTCCGAATGTAATGACTGTACATTTACATTGATTCTGACAGGGAAGCTCTCCAACCAAGGAGCTGGCATGGTGTTTACAGGAGGATGAAATCTGCCTGGATGCGAGACACCCAGCAGAAATGGGAGGGAGAATAACCAAAGGCAAAGCCTTTTATCTCATTATTGTTGTGGATTAATTACAGCTTGGGGTCTGGTGAAGCATTCTTTTGGTTAAAAGCTGTAAGATCAGCAAAAACATGGTAAGACAGAAGCCCATTTATATTCTATCCCGACTGTAATTAAAATGAAAAGAAAAAAAAAAAATCATCAAGTCATCTTTGGGAACACTTTCAGGATGAAATACAATCCATAAGGAACAGAGAATGGTCACACAACTGAGTCACGACAAATGCAGACATCCGCAAGTGACTCAACGGGCTCACTCAACAGAAATCTGAAAATGTGACTGATTAAGTCCTCTGTTTGAAGAGAAGAAGCATTCTTTGTTATATTTCTGTTTACTTAATTTTAATGTATTTAAAAACATTCTAAAAAGTTATTTCAAAGAACTTACAGTATTGGGTTAGACATGGAAATCCTAATGAAAGCTAAAAACTGAATAACATGCTTGACATCAACATTTTTCCTGTTTGGCAAAACCACCCAAAACATCTAAATATTGTCTTTAACATTTAGTCTAACAACTGAAACCAGGTGAAAAGTTTTCAGTTGAATTGCCTTTGAATGGAAATTACCCTGAATTCATTTATTAAAAGCAAGACAAAACAAAACAGAAAAAGGTTCTTACTTTTAAGATACTTGGGTCATTCCATTTTAATTCAGTAAATGGCAACAAATTTTCATTCCCATTTTTGATTTTCTTGGCATGTCAATTACATATACCTTCTCTAGCATGGAGATGTTTTTGTTTGTATATATGGTATCCCTGGACTTCACCTTGCAATACAAAGGAGAAATTCCCTGCAAAGACACCCCAAACACTAAAGACTAGATTTCAGGTATACTTCAGATACACCTGGTTATTTTTATTAAATAAGCAGATTCATACAATGATATTGGTATGCAGTCTCAGTATTTTTGTGGGTTTCGAGCAACATTGTTTTTTTCATCTGAAAATAACTTCTTCCCAATTAAGTGGGACATACCTTTTAAAAACTGGGTGCTTATCTCATGAAGGGGACCAAGTAATAAGTCATTGTTTTGCATGTCAACATTTGTATTTCATTATAAAAAACTGGCTAGGCACTTTAAGTCCTTAAATATATATATATATTTTTTTATGCGCAAGAGATGAAATTTGACATTGAAAAAAACAAAGCAAAAGTTTAATTTGATGACACCATCAAAAAAGTACAAGCTATTTACAGCTATTAACTGTAACAGTAAAAAAAAAATCACAAATAATAAGAAAATACCTTATTTATCCTCTTTTGACCTCTGGAAGGTATGTGTAATTCACACGTCAAGTTTTATTAAAAACTTTTGAATTAAAATGGAATGGTCCACCTCTGAATGTTATGCGCCAGATTTCATAGCCTTAAATACTGCCACAAACAAATAACCAAACAGAAAGATGCTCCGGCTTTTTCCACTTCAGAGCCCCATTCAACTAAATTAAAAAGGAGGATTCATACAAATAAATGTCAGAATCAGTGATCAATGTCACAAAGTACAGTCAATGCTAGAATGCAGTTTTCCAACAAAATGAACGTCTGCTGTGATAAAATGAGCTCAGGTTTGTAAGTCATGCAAATTCTTTTAGATGATATGAAAGTCAACCTGTCTGCACGCCTGCACCCCAAAATTAGTCCAGAGAATTAGATTAACATTCTGTCTAATATGGGGTACCAACCAGCCAGGCAACATGAAATTTAGGGCAAGAAGGGGTAATTGTGCGCTAAGTATATTTTGAAGATGAAGTACACAAATTAGATGGGACCAACCATTTAAAAGCTCTTAAATAATCAAAGGTAAAATAAAAGATTATTTACATTTATTTGAGTAAAGCACAGTAATAATAAAGGCAATCATGCCCGTGAATATCAACCTTCAATATATGAAGTGCAAATTATTGAAGATTGTCCCATGCAAGATTTTGTTAATGATCTTCTCTTCATTTTACAGTTTAAAGATTAAAAATTACTCAATTTCTGTGGTTTTATATTTTTGTTTTGTTTCTAACCTGTTACTTTAAAATAAAATATCAGAATTCTTAGGTGATCCTTTGAATACTAGATCTGTAATATTATTCCCCATGAAGACACTCAGACATTCTCCACTGAGTTCATTTTTATTACAATCTCTCTTAGATTTAGTTAATCTTTAAAATCATGTCACACACTGTAATACTGAAATTACCACTGAATCCAAAGGTCACTTCCTCATAAAACAGAAAGTAGAGAAAGCAGTTTTTTTATTGGCAAAATATATAATAAAACTTAAGCAATTATACTATTAAGGTGGATACTATAATATGTGATTTCATGTTTTAAAATGTATTCAAAAAGCATCCAGGTATATACAAAAGTAAAACATTTCTTATAATTGTGTGTTCCACAGTAATAATTTCAGCGTTACTAATTTAGTTGAATGGGCCATTCAGTATGTCTGTGCAACCTGATTTGTAACAAGTTGAAATAACTTCAGTAACCTGGGATAAGTTCAGAATGGTGTTTCATGTGACTTTCAAAGAAAATGATGGAATTAAAACGAAAGTGTTCAACAGTGCAACCATCACTGAATTCAGACTAATACTCTTAGATTGGTAGTATAAGGAGTAATAGTATTTACACTGGATTAATCTGCGGGGCGAGAAGGGTGAGATGAGTAAACCTAAAATCAGACAGAATTAATAAAAATATATTATCATATATAAATATATGACTTAGCGTCATAAAAAGATTAAGAAAAATTATACCAAAAGCAGCAATTTTACACACCTCGGGGAAAATAGCTGAGAAATTGTTTTAGCACAATAACTAAACTAAATTGGAGGGAAAGGGGTTTTAGATTTACCAACATATAAGTACCATTAAAAACCACAGAAAATGGACTCTGTATAGGTTGTTTTTTCAAAATTAAGAAACTCAGAAATAAAGATAATTTGTTTAAATTGAGATCCATGCTTTTCTTCTTATGATACGTTCCAGTGCGGCCCAAACAGGGAGAAACACGCAGCTCCCACAAGACTAAATAGCGATGGTCATCACCAGCTCGGACACAGAAATCTGAAATATCTGTATTATTAAATGGCTCAACAATTCACTTTCCTCATGTTAAATGAGATGACCATACATATTTTAGAGTATTACATAATCAACATCTTTCCACACTTTGCGGACACAGTGATGACCTCACAAACCGTGATGAACGATAGCTTGAAAATAAAGCCCTTTCAGAGATTATTATTCATGTAAGCAATTCCATAAACACGCAGTGTACGAAAATGTGCAGTAGTCACAAAGACCATCAGCTCCTGTGACTCTGAGGCACCACGCAGCAGAAGAGCAGGAAGGTGAGACTGATCACAATAACTTGCAGTTTCAAAAACTTTTACTGCTCAGCCAACGCAAAAGTGAACGTTCAATGGAACGGTTGAGAATAAGGCATTCTCCGTTGTGCGTATGTAAGGTAAGATGAAGATCTGAAAGGCCAAGTGTATGAAGGTTAATGTTATACATAAATTAGTATGGGAGTGTCAAAGTTCAGCTGATTCAAAACTGAAGTATTAAATTTACGGGGGGAGGATCATGTGGAAAAAGTGTAAATGTTGGTTGTCGGCTGAACAGTTAAAAAGGAGAGCATCAATCCTACAGTGGATGTAGGTCAGAGCTTCAGTGCATCTAAAACCAAGACATTTGCAACTTGGTAGAGGGGCCACATGCAGGAAACTGACGGTTAACAAGTTGTAAAGGGGAAACTTCAGAACGGAGAAAAGATCTCCTCTGACAAATACAGAAACTTGTCAATCAAGAGTTTCAGTGAATGGTTCAATGGGTTTATCAGACCCAAGTGCTCAGCTCTGGGAAGGAGGCAAAAAGAAAAAAAAAAAAAAGTCTCATGACTGCATCTCAAAATGAAGTTTAAAAATTGGCGGCAAAAATTTGACAGAATCAGTCACAGGCTGGGAGAGGAAAAGGAACAAAAGAACAAATAGAGAATAAAGATAAAATGGACATCCTGTGAATTGATAAGATGTTGTTGATAATTGCATTTAATCTCATAACCGTGTAGCAAATATTTCCTTCGCATGAATTAAATAAATAGTTCATTTTATTGAGAAATTTCACCACGGGGTTAACTGGGCTGGGGTGGAGGTTGAGGTGGGATCACGCCGAGGCTGAGCTGATGCAATCCCCGCCAGAGATTTCAGCATCGTGTTCCGCGGCTCATACGCAAGCATGTGGTCTGGGACACGCCCAGCAGCAGGTGCGGGGCCAAGCTTCCTGTTTCCGTGGGCCTGCTTCTCCAGGACCGGGCTCATGACGGTGCCGTTACAGCAGAGCCGCCAGGCATCCAGGGGCCGCGGGGGGAGGGGTGGGGGGGTCTAAGCCGCAGAGCTCGTCGCCGTGACGCACACGCCTACTGGATGGAGGACAGGTTTGTACGGGCCCTTTCAGAGAGGGCAACGGCAGCTGTCCGCTATCAATGGGCTATTCCAAGAGGGCCTCTGAGACACCCTGTTAGCGACGTGCCTAAGCCTTTTACAGCATCTTCACGCCACACGCCCAGAACAAAAGATCTCACACTATCTCCACAACATGAACCGCGTCCTTGTGCCGTCACCGTGGCACATGTGTCCAAGACAAAGAGGTGGTAGGAGGGACAACAAAACCAAATAAATGTGCCAAATCAACGCTCATGACTCTGCAGACCACGGGACCTTGGGCCCGGACTTACAGGCTTCTATGTTTATAAGTCAAATGACCCCATTCAAAAACCGATCAGACTGCCTCATTCATGGGGAGATGGCCACAAAAAAGCCATAAGCTGTCCATTGTCCTTGAACTAACCAGCTTCATCATCGTCAAGCTCACATCACAATTTCCGCCCACCAGCAGACTTTGAAAGAGCGCCGTTTCCCGCCCAGTGCTGAGGCAAGACCAAAAAAGGGAGAATGTGAGGCCCCGTCTTAGACTTCGGCTCCCATTAACCCTTTCATCTCAAGTTGTGGGCTGCAACCCCCCACCTTCTTCAGGTTGGTGGCTGAATTACTCACCCGATCAGAGACACCATCTGTTCCACTATGTGCTTGCTGAACGTTATGATAACAAACAGTTTCTGTTGGGGGGGGAAACAGAGGAAAAAAAATATGTAAATGGTCAAGTGTATAGATGTCAAATTCAAGACATGACATTCACAGCAATTCTGTCAGCAGCCAATTGTTGGATGCAGACTGGAATACCCTCAAAAGTAGCAACATAAAAGTGAGACTGAGGACATATTGTCATAGAGGAAAACTTTAAAAGACATTTGAGGCCCATGACACATGCCCGCCAACTCATTAGGTTGGGGGGACACTGGAGGGGGTTAGTGACTGGTTAAAAGGTGAGGAGGTACAGAAAGCTGATGAAATCACTGCCTGGGCGACTCACGCAACGTTGTCTAGAAAAGTAAACCAAGACCAGTGATTTACTCGTTGAGTCTATGTTCCTGAAATCTGATTAGTCAAAGGACCGGAGTGGACAACGGAAAAAGCAACTGACCATTAAGCTTTATGAGGATAACAAATCATTAATTTCTGATTAGACTTCCCGTGATGAGGGGTCTTTATAAAGCAAATGTTTCTACTCTTAAGAGCTTATGACGCATTCCTGAAAAGTGGCTAACGTATCATTTATTTAGTCTGTGAGGCTTATTTTGTAGGGAAAAAAAACAGCTTGTTGATGATCATGCTACAGAAGTCCATCGTTTCATCTTTTACTTAAATTAAAGACACAGACATTGCACATACAGAACAATCATATGCCCAAAAAGTTCCCCTTTAATTACTATTTTATATGTGTATTATATATATATTACTTCCTGAGTCAAATCATTTTTGATCTCAACCAGGAGCTTTCAGTTAAATCCTCAGAATGTTAATTCTAAAGTCCACAAGAATATGGTGTGATTTTAGTCGTTTTTGAGACCATGTTCTGAATGCCAATTCTGTCCAGCATATAGTACAGTTTTTCGGAGGTGGCAGACCCGCTTAATGAAAGCGGGCATTTGTGCTCATTTACCACATTATCAATGACTTGGTGGTATGGCAAAAAATGAAAACCCAAAAACATCAACAAAAAGGAATTACAGAAAAATACCTTATTGTAAACTATTTAATAATTAACTGTAATCTTATCCCTCTCTGTTCCTGGAAGATCTGCCTGTCACAGCAAAAAACCATTATTCACTGATACTGGAACATTGCTGAAGATGAGAGTCAACCTCAGGTTAAAAGAACCTTAAAGAAACTGACAGCAGAACAGACAACAATCACTGATCTGCATCTTCCTGTCAGCAAGATGACTAAAAGTGAATCACAGACTAACAAGAAATTTCATAAAGTAACAAAAAGTCTCCTTGTTTGCGACACTCTCAGGAAACCAAATCGAGCTAAATCACTGCCTGAGGTGAGGGACATGCAGACACACTTATCGCTCGCTAAGCATGATCAGCTTCGCATTACATTGTATCTGATAACGATCAGGTTCATCACGGAGGCTTATTTACCATACACACGTTAAAAATCATTAGAACGCCCTGCAAACAGAAGCCACCAGCGCAAACCCGCGGCTTTGGTTTCGGTGGGAGGCAGCCTATTGAATTAATGTGCCATCATTAATGGCTGACCTGGAACGCCAGGTGTGCTGAACCACCATTCAATGAAACATCTCAATCAAGTTATTAGGGGTCTGAACCTGGCGATAACTGGCATGACCTAAGGCTCTTAAGTAGCAGGAGTCAGCGCCACAGAGCGTGGCCAGACTGAGACGGCCGAAACGGTGAGTCACTACCACCGGCTTTATGCATCTATATCACCTTCAGACTCAAAATTAAATTCATAATTAAATCATGGACCCAATTAACTATACATGTAACTGGTAAACAAAAAAAAAACACTAGTACCTGCTTTCCTTAAAAAGAAATGTGAAATGTGCAGCCAGGGAACTAACTCCAATGAAAATGGTGTATCGTTTCACATGGATCACCTTTCTGCGCACACCTGTGTGTAAATACGGCTGTGAGTGACTGTTGCGGAACTGAGCCAGTGCTGTACAACACCCTATACTCTGTAGGAGGGTTTAAAAAAAAAAAAAAAAAACACCTCACTGTGGGGAAAAAAAAATTCTATAAACGTTTACTGTTCATCTCTCTCTCGATATGCATTATTCTGGGGGTACTTAAGCTTTCATTTCTCAGTGATACTTTTCCAGTGCTATTAATTGGACTGAAAAATCTAGAAGACTGTGTGCATGAAAATAATATGTGATGTCTTCAAAAAATGTCACATGATAAAAACAGAAAAGGAAAACCAAGGCTACTCAGTTTCCATAGATGCGATTTTTCCAGATTCCCACAGGATTTGCCCACAACCAAGGGCGTACGGACCCTTGGAATTAAGTGGAATCACTGGGTGAGAACCACACAGATAACCTCTTCCCTTGGCCAGTGCATTTTATACATGTGCACAGTATGGTTTACTGTTTATTCAATTTTTTTTCCCCATTTTATTGTACGTGATATTAAAGCAAGTCAAAGTGAATACTAATGAGTATGTAACATGTAAGCCCACTGACTGGATGAAAAACTGGTGCAAAGTGCTACAGATTCAACTTATCCCGCCGTCCATAAATATCATGTTTAAATAATTTTTTCAGAAAAATCATGGATATTTCTTTTTGACAACATATGCCTTGTCCTTATTTTAAAAACTACACCAAAATTTTCCATAGAAATGCAACTCTTTTTAAATGGCTCAACTAAAACTACTGTACAATTTCACCATCAATTTACTCACAGTAGCCTTCAAAAAAACACCACTAAACTAGGTACCAGCATAGAGCTTAAAAAATGATGTGAAATAGGTAGCAAAGTCCCACTAGCCACCATGAGAAGGAAAGTGAGATCCCCACTCATCAGGTCAGGGGTACCCCAATATCTCAAAAACTGATAATGACAATTTTTTGTATCTATTTCGGCATCAAAATAAAACATTCTGACTTATTAAATCTAACCTGGGCCAATTTTTTATATTTGCCTACCTAAAAAAAGACCCAAAAACATCCATCCATCTTATAGCTATGTATAGGAGGCAGTTTTTGGTACAGTTTTGGTATGTACTCTGTACAGGAATATTGGTACATACTGTACAGTGTATTGTTAATGTCCCGGCAACATGTCACACATCCTCATTTAGCTGATGCTTTTGTCCAAGCCGACACACCAGTCAGCCAGATACATCACACCCAAGCGCCCCACCATAAACTATGCCAAGTATTTATTTTTGAAAAGGCTGCCGACTGCTTTCCGAATCGCGACTGCCTAATCACTGAAACATTTCCCCAGTAACAGTCCCTCCTGCGGAATCTCCAGCTCTACAGCAGCCTGCACAAAATGGACGACCCATTCCACAGGTCTGCAGCACAAAATGTCTCCTCTGAGGAGATGAATCAGTCACGCCTCCACCCCCCAGACTGATGACTTATATCAGATGCTTGGATAGATGCTAAAATGAGGAACTCATTCTTTTTAATAAATGTTAAAGGATACAGGAGCATTTAAATCACACAGTTATGAATTTCAAATGCAACACATGGCCCAAAGATGACAACAGGGTTATGGAACAAAATGAAAGCCGGAAAAGTGAAGAATGCTGTAGAACTTTGTCAAAGATTTTCTCACCTGGATGTGCATTTTGATAACCGCTTTCCCAATAAGTGTTGCACCAAAGAAGGTCCAGAATGGGACCAGAAAGTGGCCGCATGTTATCCCAGCCAAGTCGAAGAGGGGGTTCGGGATCTGAAAGACCATCAGAACACAGAATACGCATGAGGAGAGCAAAGACTCAGATACAATTGTATTTAGTTTAAAATTACATACATAGACTGAATTGACACAAACAGTGTTCCAAATTATTTGGAAAATGGGTAACAAAATTCGATAAGCTTATGCAAGTTGGTCAAATACAAATCTGAAGGGGAAAAATCATTGAAAATATGACCCAAATTGGTAATTGGGGTTTGTTTTTATATATACTGTTACAGACCTATAATTAAAATAAATATATCATTCTAGCTATAGTCCATCACCACAACGCATAACATTTTAATATAAGTTTACCAAAACACATGTTCTAATCACACACAAGCTGCATACATTTATCCATTTCCTAATCGTGCTGTAACACAGGAATGGTGGATTTTCGCATTATCAGTATTTTATTACTCAGGTTTCATCACACACTTTTACTTACGGAGGCACAAGCTAGAATTCCAAAAAATCCAACTTTCTGGACCATTTTCTGGACCGCAAGCTTTGCTCTGGTTGCAAAGTCCTGGAAATGGGAAAATGATTAGGATTTAGACATTTAATAAGTCAGACACATTTACAAACACAGGGTAATGGGATTTTTAAAATTTACATATTTGAAAGAAACACCATTTAAAAATTCCCCAGTTAATGGGTCCCAAAATTAAAAATAACATTTTTCAATATGGACTTCAGTTTAATCAACAAATTAAAAAAAGTTTTACTTGATTATATATAATAAACTTAAAATGCAAGTTCATTGAAATAATTGGAAAGAATGCAAGTTATTTTTTTGTGTTTTAAAAGAAAAACCAAGTAAAGAAAGAATCAAGTAAAATTCTACATTTAAGAACATTTTCTAAGTTAAAGAATAACAAAAATAACAGTTCTATGCCTTATTTTTAAAAAATATTAACCATTTTTCCATACTTCTAATCAAACCCGATAGAAACATTTTTTTAGAAGCACAAAATCAAGCTGATTTTTATGTGGGATTTAATTTTATGAATTTGAAAAGAATGAATGAATTTCCTGTTTTTACTTCACTTCCAGTAGCTTAATTTGGATGTTGTTTAAAATGTATAAATTGTATTTGCAAGAAGTAATTTATCGATAAACAGAAATACAGCTGACAAAGCATAGTTTTAATGTTTGTGATATGGTTGCATAACAATAAGAAAAGGTCAAATTCATTTCTTCAGAAATAAAATAATTTAGAACAGACTTTTGAACAATTTTCGGCTCAACAGAAATAAACATTTAAAACAGTTCAGTTCAAGATTTCTTGTTGAAGAAGATATTCAAATAGAAACTGACCACCAAAATGAACAAACTATGGCAAAAGAGAATCCAAAAACAGCATTAACACCTTTGAGGGGGAGGAAGAAGTTGTTTTTTTTATTGAAGGGACATTAAGAACTGCTTAAATGATTACAATTTTGTTCACTCACCTCCAATTAACACGGCACACAGGTTTATAAAATCACCTTAAAAGGTAAAAGAAAATGTGTCTATCCATCTACCCCCCCCCTCCCCATAGGGAGGAGAAAAACGTATCTACACTAAAATACATACCCCAGATTCAATAAAACTGATTATAAACTGAAATTAGAAATACTGGCTAACAAAGTCAGGACAAAAGCTACAAATTATGGCATTTGCTAACATTACAGCACCAGCCACACACAGAAAGAAAAAATATTTATGCTCTCTTATAAAATTACCTGTTATTTGTGCCTGTAAAACTAAGAGTCCTTATTAATGTGGCATTACTAACAGAAGCAATTTTATTTAATTCTCAAAACAAAGTTCACCCTTTCAGTTACTTACCCAATACAGAAGGTTTTCAAATCCATTAAATTTTTGGGAATAAGGAACAACAGACAAGATCAGACTCCCAGATAACTCCAATGAGTCAGAAACCTTACGGATTCTTCATGTTTCCCTTGTGTCTATCAGCTCCACAAAGTAGTAGTTTTTTTCCCCTCTAAGAATGGCACAGAATTTTCCTAAATCTACCTTTGCTGGGAAGAGGAGGGTTAACATTACAAAAATATTGCTGGAAGGAGTTTAAGAAAAAATTGTCAGCATTATTGGGACCAAAATGCAGAAACAATGTCAACTAATAACTTATATCTGGTCTTTTTTATACATCTAAAATATTCTAAGGTTTGATTAAAGAAGCAAATTTTAAATCTAAACATTACATAATTGTAATGTAAATGTTCAGCTATCAATAGTGTTTTCATTCAGTGTTTAAGTAATATTTTTTAAAAAGGCTACAGCACATTTTAACAATCATGCAATCATACCTCCAAGGCTGTTGAGCCTTTTTCTGCTTTCGTATTTTTAACGGATATCAAATAAAAAAAACTATGTGAGTATGAGTATAAACTGCTTTAGAAAATGATCAAATGTGCATAATTTCACATTTTAAATTGCTTCCATTTGTGAATAATCTGCTGCTTACAATAAAGCAGTATAATGTTAAATATGATTGATTTAGCACTAAGACAATATAATTTCAATCTTTAATAGAAGACTCGTGTAAAAAAACTGCTATGTTCTAAAATGCCCATTTTAATTATTTACAAAATAGATTATATTTTAACGAACATGCATATACAAACATATACGCAACCTATAATGTAATTTTGGAATGAAGTAAAATAACTTAAGAATCTGAGAAACTAAAGACCAAAATTAACATGTGTGTGACCTATAAAAACTGAAGTTAATAAACTATGGCAGATTTTCATGTTTGAATAAATTACAAAATGAACAGTTGTGAAAAAACTAATATTTCAATTTTCAAATCACGGTATAAATTGAACATTTAATGATGAAACAAACATATTGATATTAAATCACATACTTAAACATATAAACATTATATTGGTGTTATCACTTGCATTGTAATTAATAATTGGCAAAATCACATCCTTTCTAATTGGGGGGGATTTAATAAGGTTTTAAAAAAACATACTTCACAGCTTTAAAAGTTCAAAGTTGCAGTAGGCAAGTGTAACAATGTGCTAGTTTCACAGAATCCTTAAACCTAATATGGACATGAAGGGCTCTTGTAAAGACTATTTTTTAGCAAACAACCAACATTTACCTAAGGGAAATGTTCTACTCTGAAGTGGCTTAACTGAAATCACTCTCATTGGTTCAAATTTGAATTTTTGCCACAGGATGACAACCAATCAACTTCAGTTTTCATTGCGACTCAGACGTTTGAATTCTTTTGATCTGGGGCACAATGAGGGTGATGCCAGTCTGCCGGCTGGAATTTGTGTGGTTTATGACAAAACCTCTCTGGGCTGGTTTTCAACAATGAAAGCTACTGCAGGGAGACACATGGGGGGGCATAGAAAAACCCAAAGAGCAAGAATTCACTGGTATCTTTGTGTGGGAGCAGGGGTAGAAAAGTGAAGACACAAAGTATACCTTATTGCCAACTCATCAACAAATATGATTCCCACAGACAGGTTTCATTACAATGGATAGTGAGAAATGGGAGTGATCTATAGCATACAGTTTGGTGAAAGCAAGGGGGCGAACTTAATGACTGACTATCAAGATCTCAAAGCTCCTCTTTCATCTGGTTTGAACCACAAAACAGTACATCAGATGTGCACATAAAATCCAAAACAAAAACCTCTCAATTTTTTTTGGAAATTCTCTCAGTCATGGAAAATTACTAAGTTGGCAATAGGTCCATCCCTATGGGATGGGCTTAAAGGCAATTAAATTTAGGAGCTCTTCATTAAAACCATGGAGGCGTGATTACCATGCGAATTATGTCTGAAAAGCTCACACACAAATTAACGTATTTGCTGGGTCATATCTTATTTTACGTGGGTACTTCTAAAATACTAGTACTAGAGAAATAGCATGACCCAGGTTCTTATAAGTCAAGATGGAGGTATAATTGCGGGGCTAAAGCTTTTTTTAATGGGTGTTCTGTAATTACTGTACAAACTGCAGATCCTGCACTTTAAATGCGAACTCCGCTCTCTTACCACAGCGACGACGGAGAGTGACGCAAATGGACAAATTGCACACTTTTAATGATATATCGTAATCCCGAAACCTGTTTTGTGAACCCGTTCCGGCTTGTACATCGAGGGCAGCATTCCTTACAATTTAAAAATGTTTCGCAGGTGGACATGCGTGTTCTTCATATATTTCATATTATATATATACACATATATTTATAAATACACACATACATAGGCATAAATAGTCAGTAGTCCGTTAGATTTTCCGTTTAATGTTGGAAATGTCTGAGGCTGAGCAGGAGGAGACATGTAAAACGGGGAGGCGACGGAGCTGGAATGGGGAGTTAAACTGCTCGTTAAGAGAGACGTGTACTTTTATCACCAAGCCGACACCCACACGGCATTTTCTGAATGAAACCCTTTCACGGAAGGGGACGCTCAGCTTTTTGGACCGTTAACTCTTAGCAGACCGCGGCGCTTCGCTTTCGGTTCCACCGGAACTGGACCGGCACGGTTCGGGTGATATCTCAGCTAAACCTCGGTTAAGAACATTTAATTCTACCATGGGGGGGACAAAAAAAAAATAAATATGCACCCCTGGAGAGTCCACGTTGACAAATTCTTTAACAAGCTGCGGTTAAAGGGAAGCTGGTTTTACTCTGACTCACACCCCCCCTTTCAAACAGTTTACTGGAAATAAAGAGGAGATGAGGGGGGGGAGCCTTCAGAGAAGTCACGTGAGCCGCGTGGGCAAACCACAAGCCGGCGAGGACTCGGCGGAGGGGGACGTGCGCGTCGGGCACACGCCCAGCACCGACTGCACTCGCTCCCGATCCTGGGAGTTGGCAGTCGGCGATTCACAGACTTTTAACCTCTACCATGCTGGGACCGCGATATCAGACACAGCTGGTTTCAGTTTGTGGGAGTTTAGAAAACAATGTCCTATCACTGACTGATATTTTTGTATATACGTATTTTTGTGTGTGTGTGTGCCAACTGACCTGAGAAGGAAATTAAGGTGTAATTTCATATAAATAAAACAGCAAATGCCCAAGTTTAAATGTTTAATCTTAAGGCCGTCTGTCCAACTTTGCTTTGTGCTGTCCAGAAGCCTGAAGATGCCATGCTCCTAGTGCCCATGAAATCGGCTGCCAGACGTGCCTGTGCCTGCACCAGCCACAGGTCACTGTGGGCACTTCCCCTTCCAGACTTTGAAGCAAAGCCAGAAAAATACAAACTGAAAATGTGCGATTTTGGCTAAATAAATAAGCACACAAATCTAGTGTGTGCAAAAAAGATTAAAAATCAAGTATTAGTCCACATATGGGTGGTTAAACAATCCAGATGATGGAGAACGTAATGTTAATCCCATTTTTCCAGGTATGGACAAGGACTACCTCAAGGTACAAAGCTACAAAAAAAAAAAAAATTACAATAATGAAAAAAACACTCTGACCAAATGAACACCTTTTCTCTGGGACGTTCTTGAAGTTTGCCCAACAGCACACATCGATCACAAAAGCGAGAGAGCACCATTCCCAACTGCGAGCGGCTCACGGATGCTACAAGTCTGGAGTGCTTGCCGGAGACCGTCCACACAGAGGAGGACAGGAGATCGTCTTCGAGAGGAGGCAGCTCCGACTGACAACAGCTCAACTCCTAACACTGAGGAGGACCCAGAAGGCACTGGAACATTCCAGAACATCCCGCCACCACACATTCCCATGCTGGACAGGAGAAAGACTTGGAGAGAAGGAAGGGGATGGGGGGCGGGGCTCTTCCAGCACTTAGAAGTAATTAAAGGAAAAAAATTAGGGATAAGCTAAGACCATTTGTCTGCAAGGTGGTCTTCTATGTTCTGGGGGTCAGAGGGTACACGGGGTTCCCAGAAGGCAGCCGGGGGTAACGGAGGGGCCCTTTATACGAGGACAGTTATAGCCCTGTGATCTTAGCAGCTGGCTCTCAGATGCAGGCAGTGGGAGCCGCCATTAATGTTAGCAGCATCTGGAATCGACTACAGGTATAGCCTTAGCTGCCACCCCCCCCACAACGGCCCATTTAAGCATGTGGCAGCCCCAAATGACGCATCACGCGTGTGCACGAGAGGACATAAGATTGCCGCCGCCTGCCGCCGCCTTGCGAGTCCTCCTTGGAAGACTGCGGCGGCCGGGACACTGAAGATACTCGACCACGGAAAATTTAACCCAAAGTCTTTGTCCCCACACAGGAGCCGTGCTGGCTCTCTGTGCCACTTCGGGTTTTCCTCTTTTTTTTTAATTTTATTTATTTCTTGATTCAGGATTTTACAAAGGCGAGTGAAAAATTTACTTCCCACATTCTAAACAATGACATCGATTTCAGATCATCCGCGCCAAGAGGGATTTTAACGCCGCTTTACATCGATTGAGAAGCTTACAAAACACACTTGATGCCGTTTTCAGAAACAGAGCATCGAACGGGCAATGAGCTTCACCACCAACCAGCATCTTATTTAAAGCAGCAGTTTGATAGGCGACTGCCTTAATCCCAGGATCACAAATCTCTCGGTCTTCCTTTTCAGTCACCGCTCTGCTGCGTCACTCCATTGTTTCGACAGACGGAACCATCAATCTCGTGCCGAGACGTCCGTGGAATGTCCCGGAAGAATTAAACGACACCCTCACATTGTGCCAGAGGTCCTTCGTGTGGAAATTACGTGAGCAAGTGTTTTGCCAGCACATCCTGGATACGGCGTGTCAGGTGATGGCTGGACATCCCCAGGCATCGTAGAATTACACGGATGGGAGATGTGGGGGTGGCGGGGTGGGTGGACATGGAGGAAGTGGAGGACAGAGCCTTATGGACATGTGTGATCTTTATTGGTCTAATAGTGTTTTTTTTTGTTTTATGCAGGGTGCTTGATCAGGTCAGAATATTGTGCACACCATGGGGCACACTCACCTGAGCGCTCTCGGCCTGTTCCAGCATCTCTTCAAATTCCTCGTAGTCCTCGTCGTCTGGCTCAGTGCCCGAGAGCCTGGCAGCACGAGCCATGAAGTACGGGGGCAGCTCCCCAATCGCCGTGCCCGCCCCCTGGCACGGGGACGAAGTGGAAACAGAGGCATGTGAATGTGGCCAGGTCAATGGGCACTACCCAGGTGATACCCTGCGCCCCAATCCGTCCCCACAGGTAAAGGAAGCCACAAGCACAGAGAGACATTCCAACACAATACAGCCAAAGACCGCAGTTTCCCCTTGATTAGAGGAAGCCTCTGGAATTAGGGCTTGCGTATGGGACCTGCGCTTTTCCCCTGAGGTGACAACCTGTCACCAGAAAGGGGCTAAATGAAAGATTGCCTTACTTATAAACCAAACAATCACACCAAGCCACTCAGCGGCTTTTGCAAGGGGCCGAATTTATAGCGCGTGAGATACGGTCAATAAATACAGGCCGCCACACTCGTTGAAAGGTCCACTTCTGAACTGTTTTTCATGAACTAAATAGCAGTGTTTTCAGCCGAGTGGGATCGGCCGGCTCCTTCTCCCTCTGAGAGTTCAAACGAAAGGAAGCTGGCCAGACAACAGGAGGGGTAATCAGGCAGATCAGGATTTAATGCAGAAGCGAATTAGAGAAAAACCGCAAAACAACTGGCGAAATTTGTCAGGGCTGCCTTCGGTCTTGCCGAACTAAAGCTCGTGTTTACTCTCGAGTGACGAGCACAGGCCTCTCCGCCCGGTGGGGGTGACTGACAGTCGGCGAAGGGGGGTGGTGGTGGGGGGGGGGATGTTCCAAAACACTGGCAGGAGCAACTCAGAGGAAAAACAAAAACAGACTCCTACCAATCTGCTTCTCAAGTTTACCAAAAAAAAAACAAAGCTGAATTGGGAAAAGGCCCATCAGGACGATGCCTTACAACCTGGAAGAGAGGGGCGTGGGAGAGGCTGCCTCAATCTGCACTCCCAGTTCCTTGTACACACAAGGTGCTTTGATGCAAAGCGGGACGGTTGAGGGCTTAATCACCGGGGCAGCTGGTGCATTCACTATGGGGCGGGGCATGAGGTAGAGCCATGCCACCTGTCTTGGTGCGTTGGAAGACACCACTTTTGTTTGCTGGAGGGAGGGAAGAAATTTTTAATTGTGTGCATATTATTTTACAGATGGCCAATCTTTCGGCATGGCCCGCCAACATCAGTTCTGTTGGCACAGAGCAACTCAGGAGCTTATAATCCAATCGAGAAATGGAGGGCATGCGGGAGGCCACAGAAACGGGCAGTTCCTCACGGTGACCTCCAGTCGACCTTTTGGGGGTGGGCGTGTTCCCAGGGTTTGTTTTGCTTGGGCTACATTAGTGCGTTTACCCACAAGGTGCGGCAACTGTTTGTGTTGGCTGGCTGCTGATCCCCGACCATGGCAGCCAATGCCAGCGGGGGGATGGTACCAAACATGAATGGCTAACCTGGCCTCTGACATTTCTGACATTTAGGAGGGAGAGTTAATGATCTTCTGATGCCCACTGTCTACATTACTGTCAACGAGGCTACGACATCTAAGTTCAACCGCACTTTAGAGGGGTGCTTTGTGGTTCAGGGGGGTAGGATGCTCTGCCTGTAATCGGAAGATGACCGACTCAAATCCCAGAGTACTTGTGCTTTTGAGTAAGGCCCTCAACCCCCAAACGCTCCAGGGACTGTCTGACCCTGATTTCTCAAAAATGTGTATCGCCTTGTATAAAGGCATCTGCTAAATAAATACAATGTAAATTATAAACATTATAAAAATAAACGTTGCACAGAGCAAGATCGGACAGATGTTTGTGTCCTGTGACTGTAATGACGTGGAAAAACATGGGACAAACGTGGCACACCAGAGAGTACACTGGGACATTACATCCAAGGGACAAACCTCAAATGCGCTACACAGTGCCTGACAAACAGAAGTTGCAGACTCAGTATGGTGAAGTTCAAGAAGTTGATGACGTCCGTTAAAAGGGAAGTGCTTCTTCCCCCGTTGAGGTATGCGGCAGAACACGCTTCTCACAGTCACAAGGCAGACACAATCAATAACTACCTCAAATGCGGTAACAAAAGAACAGTGTGACCAGAACTGAAAACAGACACAATCATTTCTGAGTAGAGGACCACGGAGGGTTTTTCTGTCCGTCACGACCGACGATGCAGCTCGCCTCCATCTACTGGCGGCTTGCGTCAGACGCAAATCCACATTCTCTGTTGACACAGTTTATTTTTTCCAATTCACGGTGGCAAGACCCGCCATCCTGCAGACGAGAGCACTTTTGTACAGAAGTACAGGAGGTGGTGATTTTGGGAGGGGGGGGGTCACTTTAGGGCATAGTGTCAGATAGGTGTACCTTAACACATATATGTGTATTTTCAAAGATATCCATTTTAAATAGATGTAATATAGTGGTGGATGCTATATTTACACCAATTAGCAAATGTTTTTATGCTGAACTGTGTACAAAAAGCAGGATCAGATGCTGATGTTCCATCAGTCCCTACAGCAATTGGGGGTTAAGGGTCTTGCTCAGAGGCCCAATGGTGACATCATTCTACTGCTCCTGGGATTTGAACTGGCAACCTTCATTGATAATCATGAGATTGTTGGTCAACCAAAGATTGCAGCGGGAATGAAGAACCACTGAGAAGGTGCAAGAGCTCAAGGGAGAGATACTCACCCACATGCAAGCCTCGAGGCGGACCTTGGAGATGATGGTCCATAAGGAGATGCTGCCCCCGACCACCTCAGCTTGGGGGCAGATGATCTGCTCTGGGTAAGGGGGCTCAGGGAAGTCCACGGAGTTACACTCATATGCCGCCAGGGTGACCGATGCTATGTGAGGGCCCTGAGGGACGGGGGGCAGAAGGCAGTCAGTGATTGGCCCCAGCTCTGTGTTATTACTATATTTAAATGTAACTTATTTAAAAATAAAAAAAAGAAAATCATGAGAGTGAATTTTCGAGCAGCTACACACAACACTCTCAGGCCTCCTCTCCATTAGACAGGGTGTTGACATGCTTTTATAATTTTGATTCCTTTAAGGCTATCGTGCATCGTTGCACATTGGAAAGATTTAACACATCATCAGAAAGCTTGTGGATACCCATGGTGCAATGCACCGTGGGAAGCACTGTCATTCAAAGGAACTGAAATCGCGTGCGTGGTGACTAGTGTCTCCACGTCAACGAAAGTGTCACACTGAGTAGTGAGTGACAGGAGCCGCGGGAAAAGCACACCGCCGCACGTGATCGGCACACGAGCGGCGGGACAAGCCACGAGGAAACCAGTAAGAGCTTCTGTGGGGCCATTTAACCTGATCTCCGGCGGCCCGGTAACAACTCGCAGAGAAGGTACAGAGCTGAAAGGCGCACTTATCTTGACTGCCATGTATTCAGACTCAAACGCAAATGTAATTGAAGCCTAATTCGGACTATATTAGTGGAAAAAGCCAGTGAAAGTCTTAAAGAAGAGTCAGACATTGTTCCCACACAAGCCCCAGCATGCTGTCCAACACCTACAAGCCATGCCAGATGTTCCTCAGACCCTGGGAGCCGTAACTAAAGCTGGCCGGTGGGGGGGGCGGGGACAGGGCTGGGGGAGGTTATAAACTTACAATTAGTAAGCAGTTTGCAGTCTCCCTCTTTAACTTGATCTTTAACTTCTCTAACACAAAGGACCATCTCAGAGCTCATACCTAAATCTAATCGCGCTCCTTCAAGGGGATGGGATGCACTTTTCAAGGCCCGAAGATGGCAAGAGGGAAACCCCTTTTCTGTAAGAGCTAGTATCTGCAGCAAGTTCACGCAGCCCGCCCCACTTGCAGGCGGGTGCGGCGCCTCGCTCTCCAAACTGGCATCCCTTCCCGTCAGGCCCATGAGTGAGCCTGCCTGGCTCACTATTGGAAGCATCATCAAATATTAACCGTGCCTTTCATTGGCGGAGTGTAAACAGCCCATAAGGGACCGTGCTTGACAGATCCCGGTCATGGCAAAGCCGGACAGTGCACGGCAAGAACGCAATTTGTCATCCGATCCAAATGCCTGTCTCAGGGCCCATCTGACACTCAGGGACGGGCATGGGGGAAGGGGGGTGGCTAGCTCCTAATACAATAACACTCCAGACATGAGCCCCCCCCAAAGATGACCTTTTGATCTCCAAGTATCTGGCTCTTCCCATCTCAAGTCCCAAGAAGACGGCGTCTCATATCACTGGACAGGTAATCCCTAAAATGGCACAGTGGGCATCTCACCTTAATGGGAGTTGAGTGATCCTGACCCACAGGCCTCTCAGGGTTTTCCAGTGCCTAGGATTCCTCTATAGCCACCGTCGTTATTAATAAATCATGTGCGATAGCCTACCGCCCCCATACCCATTCCACAGATGAGCGAAAATTCTACAGTTATCTTTCCACAAACAGAAGAGGTCTCGATGATGGATTTAGAGGATGGTATCACTGGAGTTGCTGAGTGGACTGAAAGTTCATGCATCAGTCTCTCTCTCACACACACACACACACACACACACACACACACACACACACACACACAGAAATGAAGTCATAGCAAGTGTGGGTTAATGTTCTATGCCTGAAATAAATTAGTCATAATCCTTGAGTGGGAACATGGTTTTAGACCCCCAGTAAGCAAGAAGGCTTCCAGCACCGGTTGCTGGAGAGGGTGTAAATAATCTCCACACAGGGATCCGTTTAACCTTCCAGTCCTTCCTGGCGGAAAAATTAGTGAGTTATGTCAGCAGCTGTAAGCCCCATAAAACGTTATAATTTATCTCTGACAATAGCCATCTGCAGTCATACCCTCACCAACAGGCCAGACAGAGATACAAAGGAAAGGAAGAGAAAACAAAGGAAAGACTCGCATCCTTCAGGCAGACCACGCAACTGGCACATCGCCGTCACCGCTAGCTACCAGCGGAGCTCCGCATACATAACACCGTCGGCGTTTCCCAGCCGCGAGCCGGGCCCAAGGCGTCCCTGCTGGGTAGGCGTGCCACTTCCCTGGGCGCCCTGAGAGAGTGCCGCGCACGCCCATGGACACACGCTAGGACGCCTTCCTCACCCATTCCTAATACCGCTGCTGCACAAGGGGGAAAATCTGCATCATTCATTTCATCTTGGGACGGATTCCCTCCGTCGCCTTTTACGCGTTTATGCGGAGGGAATCTTGGAAAGAAAATACCTTCAGCTAACAGAATGCAGCCATGAGAGCCAAAAAGGCGGTCAGAGTCCCCATTAATATTAATTACAAATATAGTTAAATAACCGACAATGGGGTACAAATGGGATTGTGCCAACACTGGGGGGCGGTGTGTGGCTTGCGGGTTAGATCTCGCGGGTTTGTTCCCTGTGATAGCAAGGCTCATAGCCCCCAGCTCCAGGGGCTCTGCACACTGGCAGACCCTGCGACCCCTAAGCTTGCTCTCACCTGCAAATGTGTCCGTCTCAAGAAGGGCAAGATGGGGGTGGCAAAAAGGAATTCGCAGAATTTCCACGGGTGGAAAAAACATCCAACAGGGTGCAAAAATGCATAGTTATAAATATTAACTTAGGAAACGGAGCTTAAGTTAGCATTAGCTATCAAAAAACATTTCACGAACTCTGAAATGTTACTTGCACGTCATTGCGGCCAAACTTACCGTCTGTTAGAAATGTTGCTTTTAACCAGTGGAAATGCGGCCTGCTTCTTGGGTCATGCGCCCCCTGAGAATCCTCTTAGCACCGGCACGGCAGTAGCGGCAAAGGGGCTTTTGTGGAACCGAGCCGCAGCCAGGTTGTCAGGCACGACACGTGTTAATTGGCATCAGCACCGCGTCGGAGGAAAAAGCCTATCTGAAGGCGTCACTTAGAGCCAGAGGGCCGGGCACTGAGCAGCTACAGGGACGCACAGTTTGGTGCCTATGGGGGCCAACAACACAGGCCGTTGTACACCGATTCCGTTTCTGTGTTTCCATAAAGAAGGTGGAGGGACAGGACCCACATGTGTAGCCATGGCAACCAGAGGCTAACAACCCGTGGCGTACAAGGGCGTGACATGGAAGAGTCACCCCTGTGGAACTGGTGGGATGGGGCATTGCGGTGGATATTTCCCCATCACACACAGAGAGCTTTTCAGGGAGCACCAGGTGGGGCAGGGGGTGGAGGGCCTTTTCACCTGCACCCCATTATATTAATGTGTCTTTCAAAGGGAACATGCGAGATGCGGATTTCACAGCTCCAAACACCAAGGCAAGTCCTGGGTTCAGCCCTTGCTGTGCAGCATTGGTGGTCTGGGGAGGGGGGGGGGGACCCAAAGACCCAGCCCACAGCCTTCTTTTTTGGGGGAGGGGTTTAAACAGCCTGGTTCTGCCGCTCGTTGCGTGTCACGCTGCTCTGTGAAGTCGGCAGCGCGGAGCAGGACGGGAAACAGGTGGCTGCCACGCGCATCTCGCCACCACCCGGCTCCCCTACCCTGACCCTCAGCAGCAGGCACAGAGATGCAGAATGGGAGAAACTGACAGAGGAAACCTTCAGCCAAGTCTGACACCTCAAAAACGTCAAGAGATCAAGAGTCACCTTTGACACAGTGAGAAGGCCCGTCCAATGTCAGTGTCCCATTTAGCCCATGAGCCCGCCCCCTGTTCCACGACTTCCTGCTCATTCTCTTGCGGTTTCACAATTTGGGAGGTAGAAGGAAATGTAATGCAACGTACAGGTGAGTCACTCATGCGTGTGCCACTCCAAACAAAAGGGCTCGTCCCGGCTGAAGGAAAGCCATTGTGTATTGGTAGCTAGCAGCCAGCTAGCTAGCGACGCTAGCCGGACACGTGAAACCACCTCCGGCAGAGACAGCTGGGGGGCGAGGGCGGGGCAGGGGCAGTCGCTTCTCTCCACAGTCACCCGCTAGCTCCAAAATAGCAATCCCCCCCCCCCCCCCCCCAAAAAAGGCAT
>JAODKK010000105.1:15027339-15049936 GCA_026774405.1 Petrocephalus microphthalmus | reverse complement strand
TTCCCCCCCCCCGCAGCCCCGCCCCCCCCCCCCCACCCCAATCCCAATACATTCGCACATTGTTAACGCCAGCAAGGAAACAGCCCGTGAACAGGAACTTGGTCTGCCGCCACAGCCGGGTGTTTCGAGGTCAGCCTGAACACTTCACCACAGCCTGCCAGGGCAGGCAAGTCAATAGTCAGGGATACAGAAGGACCCAAACCACAGCCCTTCCTGCGATTTACGACCAAATCGGTGCAAACTCCCTGCTCCCTGTGTGTGTGTGCGCGCGTGTGTGTGCGGGGGGGACAATAAGGGCAGCCTTCCCTGACCAGGCATTCTGGGAAGCCTCCACCAGTGTTAACTCAGGAATAATAGATGCCCAATGACAACAAGGTCCCCACAAATAATGGCAGCCATTAGAACCACTTTCAAAACACTAAATTCCCCTAATGCTAATAATGCAAATACCACTTATAGGCACAGGAGACAGGGCGTAAGTGTTCCAGGACACCCACAGATCCCCCTGCGACGCAGAGGAAATGGAGAGGTAATCAAAATGCAAATGAGAATGAAAATAAACCCATCAAGAGCGAGGTCACCATCACAGGATGAAAATCATGCAACTGCTCGACTACGGGGCAAAAAACCATGAAGAAACCATGTGCTAAGTAAGGAAATTTAAACTCAGCATGCGGAAAAAACATTTCCAGGTCTGGTCACAGAGCCATTGTCATTCACAGGCTCCATGCCTGGAAGATAAAAGAATAAACTGAATGCCTTTGGTTGGAATAAATCGTTAAATGTGTCTAACGGCAGGTCACAAGGGGTCAGCTGAAGCCCGCAGAGCTCAGGTTTACAAAACTGGCCTTCAGCCTGCAGTGTGTTCAGCCCAAACACATGGTAGTTTTACCCGGAAATGCCATTTTCAGAACCAGTGCATGGCAAGTCAAACAATAGCAGGAAATAAACAGCAAATAACAGAGCATCCACCTGTAATAAGGGGGCGGGGGGAGGGGGCAATAGTGCAGCTGGGAGGTAGGGAAACAACAGCTAAAATGTTACCATAAGTGGGCTCTCCAAAAAGCACAGCATGCCAGCTTGGGGTTAGCGTGAAGGCCAGCTCATTCCCAAAGGAGACATTTCAGAGCATTACACTGCAGGGCCAAGGCTGATGAATTTCAGTCCCGTATACAGAAATATTTGATATTTGATTATTTTATGAAAATGACACACTGACATGCATTGCAATCACTAGGTACAAATTGAAATTGAAGTCCCCTTGACAAGTTACGAATGGCAGTATTTAAACAACAGCTAGACCCCAAGATAACAGACTGGAAAAGGACACGGCACATTGCAGCTAGAGAACACATGAAGATTAATCACCAGACAGGCGGCCAGCACAAGGTCGGTAATCAGCCACAGAAAAACTCTGACGACAGTATTTACCTCACACCTCTCAAATGCCCTTATTTTCCAGAGGCAAGACCGTGACTGATAAAACCAGCCGTGCAACAGACCAATTACAGCAATTGGTGAAACAGACTGGGCGTGAAGAACAGGCCTTTTACCTGATGGCACAAGGGTCTCAGCATAGCTCCTGTTGAGTTATTCACACTCCACGGCAAGACGCTGCACTCTGAGAGAGGAGCCCGACTTTCTGAAAACACTCCTTTCCCCCCTCCCTGAGAACAAGTTGCACAACACTGGGCAGTCCTGCAGAATGCACAGCTCCTGCCAGAGAGACATTGCGCAATACCTCATTCGCAAAGCATGCTGGGAGGGCTCTCCAGAGTGGCAAAACATCCAGGCACACAGCGTGCAGACACGACAGGATCTCTCAGCTCAGAAACCAGGCTTAACCTCACTGACTACAGGCTGACATCATGAACTTGAGCATTCCACCCTGCATATGCACGCAATGATGACACAAACAGAGACTACCAGAGAGCACCAGAAAGCAATGACAAATAGAATAATAAAGGAAGAGAACCATTATTGCCAACATGGAGGGCTGTCACCATGAGGCAAAGCAGAAAACGAGAACTCTAAAATCCATCAGCTGCAGTGATAAAAACCAAGAGACAGACTCCTCACCTCTGGCACCAGTGATGAGGGCTAGATCCCGATCAGCGAGAGGCTTTGACCTGAGTGCAATGCAGAGACCGTAAGACCGGCAGGGTTGCAAGACATGACTAAGAACCTCTGCTATAATTTCACCGCAAGTCTTATGTAGGACAATGTCATTACGGTGTGTGTGCACATCCCAGTCCAGGGGACTGTCTGACTCTACCTGGAAATGGCTGACATGCCTCTCATAATAACCACTCAACCACGGGAGGAAACCACACCTAATTAAAAAACGTAAAAATAAAACCATTCAGGTCGCTCCCAGAAATAAAACTTGTTAAATAAATCTCACAGGATTTCTTACACAAAACTGGAGGGAGTCAGACTAGAGAGCCGCGTAGAGCAATGCACTATGTACGAGCAGCCATCCAATTTGAAGTTAGGAAACACGGCCGCTGGGACAATAAACTATTTGATAAAAAGGTTATGGCCCTGCGCTCCAAATACACATTCCCGAACATTCCTCGGCCCTTTTAATGAAGGCAGCCTCAAACTTACTTTGTGAATGCTCCGCATTTCCTGAGCTTTGCTCCATAGCAGTGGCCAGGCTGGGCTGTCAGTGCCCGGCACACACAGCAATAAGCCCCGGAATCAGTCAGGCTTGCACATTGACCTATGATGTGTCCCAGTTGAGCAACAGACACCGGCTACAGGGATTATATGACCAGTCGTAGGATAAACCCGGCTGCCATATTACATTAGCCAAGAACCAGCACATTTCAGTCTCACAAGCAAAAGTTGGCAAAAACTTTACTAAAGAATCCTAATTCCCATCAGCGTACCTTAACGTCGGACTAAATGCATATATGGCAGGTGCATTATTCATGGGATATACGTCTTATCGCTGAAGCCAAACTCCATCTTTAAATCCCCCCATGGATGACACGGACCTTAATTGACACTATTTTTAAGCTCGTTTTATGCATGAGAAGGACCTAAATATTGGACGTTTCCTCTGGGATCATTCAAATGGAAACGCGGAGAGAAACAGGCAGCGTTTATATAATAACTCGGTTAAACCCATACCGGTGAAATAAATATATAAAATTCTCCCCAAAACAACAATACCATTCTGTTTAGCCTGAAACGACTACTCAGCTGCAGAACCCTGAAAGTATCCAGCCTCCGAAAACGCCATTACGGGGGAAGTATCGTGGGCTTATTTCACGTAATACATAAAAGACAAAAGGCGGACGCAGGTAGCAGGCAGCCGAGCCAAGTGTGTGCTCCGCGGCTCTTCCCGAAGGTCAGAGAGGCGCACCGGTCGGACTGGAGCCGGGCGAGTCACTCGCTCCGTGCGCCGGTAAATGACACCGTGCGAGCACGGCGTGAGGTGGAGGCGGTGCCTGGCTCCCCGGGGCAGCGGCAGGACGGCAGCCGGCCTAAGGAAGCCCGAACCGGCTACTTCAGTTTGTCAGACACTTCGCCTAATCAGTCGCCCGACTCGCAATCCGGGGAATGCCCCTACTCAGGCACCCAGACAGCTAGCTATCAGCGCGTAAAAAGCCGGCCTTTTACAAGAAACGCTCGCCAGCGGACTGAGACACTACTGCAGACCGTCGCCTTTCGTTGACCGATACCGATCACGCAGGAATATCCCCGGCGTCGCGGACAGCCCGGTAATATCCATACTGCCTTACCGTCTCTTTCCACTCTGTCACACTGCCGCCGCAGTCAGAAGCACAGGAAGCCGTCGCGCGGCCAAGCCGCGAGACGTCACGCGCTTCCTCAACGTTGCGCCTTCCGATTGGTCTGCGCGCGCGAGAGCCCCCCGCGCGACATCCGCCACGCGAAATTAATCTCGCGCGCAGCACGCTTAAAAACACGATTTGTCCAAGTGGCGCGTGCCGCCTTGCGTTTTAACCGCTCGTGGGTTCGTCTTGTTGCCGTTTTCTTTAAAATTAAGCTGGTGCTTGGCAGCCGACGTCATCAGTCGGCGACGACCTGCGTGATTGTAGGCATACACGAGAGAAGTGTAGGTGGTAGTGGAGTTGGCCGGTGTTTTAGGGTTAGTTATAAGGCGTAAACAAGTTACTGGAAACGTCAGCTTGATTGAATCAGTCTATCTGAAGTATCGTTGAACAAAGTAAGCCGCCATAAACGTTATTTCATATTTTCTTGGGTGCATTTTTTTCGAGCGAGTTAACCGAAAAATCCGTGTAGATTTCTGAGCTAACTTGCTATCTGAATAAGGAAGGGCACACATACAGAACTCAATAACTGTGTTTAGTTAGGGGTGATTTATCTAATCGCTTGAGCGTTATCACAGAGGGAATAGGTAGTAAAACTTCTAGAAATGTGGTAACTTCGGTGTTTTACCCCTTGGCAGTGTTAATATCCCCCATGTGAAAATGCCTACCGTTTCCAGATGCTCTGGAGTCAGATTGACCCCAACCACTGCCTAAGGGGTTTGACATCGTTCATAAGATCTATACCCTTTATGGTAGACAGTGACCCGGTTTTCACAAATGCAGTTTTATTCACCATAAAGATACTTAACTTTAAATCATGTGATGTCGTATGATGTATATAATGGAGCCGCTCAGTTAACTCGGTTTTAATTTTGCAGAAATCTACAGCTGCGGTTTCTACATGGATTCATTACCCACTCAGATTGCTTTAGGTGTTGTAGCAGGGTTGGGCTGTGGCCTCTACATCGGATGGCTACTTCGAGGCCGCTTTGTCGGATCGTCAAAAGGTCTCGCTCCAAATGGAAGTGAAGACGAGGCGAGCGTGATGGGGGAGAGCGGAGAATTCAAGATGATCCTAGTGGTGCGGAGCGACCTGAAGATGGGAAAAGGGAAGGTTGCGGCCCAGTGCTCCCACGCCGCCGTGTCTGCCTACAAGCAGGTCCAGCGGAGAAACCCTGACCTACTGAAACAGTGGGAGTACTGTGGCCAGCCTAAGGTGGTGGTCAAGGCTCCTGATGAAGACGCCTTACATGAACTCTTAATTCATGCTAAGGAACTTCGGCTGCCAGTGAGCTTGATTCAAGATGCTGGGAGAACTCAGATTGCTCCTGGCTCACGTACTGTTTTGGGTGTTGGCCCAGGTCCTGCTGATCTAGTTGACAAGGTCACTGGACACTTAAAACTCTATTGATGATGAATGGTAAAGAGGCTACAAAACATTTTAGGTCCTTTTGAACTGTCTACTAAACTATTAGTTGGGACTACCACTGCCTGTTTAAAAAGTATAATGAATGATTATACAAGGCTTTGCGTAAGATTAAATTCCAGCGGACTCAATGAAACGATCATTAAGCTCCATTTGTACAAAGTCCCATGGATTATCACCAATTCTTTTTTGATTTATGGAGAATGTCAGTCTTGTGATAAAGAACTTTTTAAAAAAACAAGTGAAATCCTGCAAATTTGTTTTGGTATGTACTGGGCCCTTTCCACATACAAGCATAAATTTCATGAATAATCGTTTTGCTTGGAGACACTTAAACTGAACCTCATCTGTGGATTAGACAAAAAATAACCAAAGAAATTGACAACTCGGTTAAGGTTTTCAGGTAACTTTTAATCACAACTCTAAACACAAGTTTAACCCGAAATATTTTTTCATTAAATTTTTGTAAAGACATCTTTTCAGTTGTTATTCACGAACCACACATCTGAGACACATTTGGACAGTCACTAGTGGTGAAATCCCTCCCCCCAGCAATCTTAGCATTGATTTTCCCTGTTCTAACTATTTTCAATATGCTTTCAGTGGAAGTCGGTTGCTTACAGCGCCATCTAGTTGCCTACCTTATACCTAAACCAATAACTGTTACACCTGGCCATTGTGACGTTCTGCAATGGTTAACGACATGGCTAACATTTCTGTAAATCAGACAATTGTACAAGTACATAATTGAGTATATATATGTTTCACCATATACAGCCACTCATTGAGCTGGTTATTGCATTTGTTAACATTTACAGTTACACTAGATAAAGCATTTCCACATTTGAAATGCATGTTAAAACCTTTAATACAAATTATGTATAATTATGAGCCATACTCTGAGTTAACAAAATACATGGCACATAAACAGGCATTACACAGAACTGTTCTTGACAAACAAAAAGCCTTTATTTTGAGGGGAAGTAATTTATGATAATGCAAAATATGTATAAATTGAGAATGAAATATTAAGCTAACTTTAAGGGATGGCGATTTATGATTTTAAAACACAAACGGATTTAATGAAGACACCAAAATTACCATAGTCCTGTAATTTTATTCTCAATTTGATGAGCAGGCAAATTGCAAAAAACTCAGGACACCATGGTATTGGGTTTTACATACTCTCTTCTGTACACTCGGAATAGTGACCTAGTACACCACGATATCCAGCATAAACAAACCTCAGCACAAGGGAGGGGTTAGTTAATACACACAGGTCAGAAGGACTGGGGTCCCCCCCCCTTCATCAAATGGAATGGTCCCACACAACACTGTATATAGCACAACAGAAGGTCACCTGGTACACATGGAGTGAACGAAATGTCTTTACACTGTCAAACTGGGTAACCTGCATAGGCTGGGGAAAGATTAGAATTTACCTTTTAAACCATGTCTGTATGCATTTCATTTTTTTACACAACTACACTCGTGTAGAAGATGCATTTCATTATTTTTTTAGTGTTTCTAGCTGTTGTAGTTGTGTAAGCGACAGTTCCATGTTCAAATAAGAATATTGAGCATTTTTTAATGTACAATAATTAAATGCATCTTACAGAGAACAAGCTGCTTACATCAACATGGAAATTCTACATTAGTTTCCTCTCACTACAGAGTGCAAATAAGATGCTTCAAAAGAGACCTTTTTAATTGTGGACGTTCTCTTCAAAATCTAAACATACATTAACAATAACCCTAAAAATAAAACATGGGGGGAACAATCATTCTACTGGAATGTGGAGGCAACAAACATTTTGATCCGAAATTTAAGTGACAGAAATAAAATGTCCTTCATGAAAAATTAAAAAGAAAATAGTAATTAAAAAAAGAATAACTACTTATTCGAAACATCTGCAGTGAGTAGATAATCATTACAAGCTGGTGGAGAACTGCCAGACAGATGGGATGGACAGGCCCCCTGCAAAGCGAGGTGGGGGCCTCACATGCTGTAGCCAAAACCAGGCTGGGGTTGGGGGGGGGCAGCATAGCCGGCAGGCGCCGTGTAGCCGTAGCCATAGGCCTGCTGGGGGGGGACGGCGACGCTGGGGCCTGCGGTGAGCATCAGCTGGGGTGTGCCTGCAGGATAGAGACACCGTTCTATGTTACTGAAGCAGGAAACGGCATCACGAGCGGCTGGTATGAGGAGGACATGCCCACGGACACTAGCTTAATAAACGTTACCCGCTCTGAATTGGTGCTCCATCTGCAACTACTGCCCTCTGAATAGACCCCATGAAACATTTCTCTGAACAGACACTAGGGGGCGCTCGATTATGGCAGAAACCATAGTCACGATAGCTTTGGTCGCAATATCACAATATTCTTTAACGATTACTCAGTGACTTCAGAAATATCATACACATTGTATCAGTGGATTTCCTTGAACTAAAAATATAGTTCAACTAAGAAAAATGAAAAGGGCCTGGAAAGGGCGGTACTTTATTTGTAACACGACAAAATGGGAGCGTCATTACAAAACAAAATGCGGCACAACTTTTATCGCCACTTTTATTTTGATAACTGTTGGAAGCCAAAATCATAATCGAAATTAAAATTCAATTGCCCAGCCCTAACATATATGCAGATGAGTGTTTATCTGCAATTCACAGCAAATCCCACACATTAAACGGCCCGCAAAGACACGACCCTGAGGCACATGGTGGCGGCGAGGGACACCGCGTGTCTGAGGCCCTACCGTAAACAATGGGCTGTGTCTCTGTGGCCTGCTCTTCCTCCTTCCTCAGCGACTCCGAGGCGTCCAGTTTGTCCACCTGAAAGAGGCACGGCGGGGATATGAGTCCGAGGGGGAAAACCCGAAAAGCCAAAGAGCCACACTTCTCGGCACGGCACCGCCAGCGAAAACAGTGAAAAAGCCTTTGACATTTGTTTAGCGTCTCAATCCTAAGCTACGGACGACAGAGAAATGGGACCATTCCAAGCAGGGGGAAGAAGATCTAGGCGAAGCTGAGGTGCAGTGTGTCGCGGGATGCGGGAGGCCAGACACACTCATGTGGAGAGCTGAAGGCCACTTTAAAGCCAAAACATTTAACCCACAAACTGGTACCTGCAACGAATGGGCCCACCAGTCTGTCATCTCATTTAAATTCATTCATTTTACACATTTATTGGTAGGAACCGTATGCAGAGAACCAAACCCATTTACTGTGTGTGGACATCATAACTTGACTGGTCATTCTCAGTGTTGATGAAATATGAATGTAGTACATATCCTTCACCACTAGAGGCAGCCATTACATAATAATCTCCATAAATCACATTTGGAACAACATTCAGCCAGGAACCACATAGCTGCCTTGATCTCCTGCTGGGAACCCAACCTAAAATTCCCATCAGAAGAGGACTTTTAGAAGCGTAGCACAAACTAGCAGGTTTGCCAAAGATGTTAGAAATATGATTCGGTTTGAGACTATCAGGGTGCAGCAAAAAGGTGGCAAAAAGTACCAGGAAGAGCAGCAGGCAAGGGAATAGGACACTTCCTTCATAGTGATACTGGCATCGTACGGTAGGGAGGCATGGCCTCACCTACTCTGCTAATGTACCCTAGACCAATCCTGAAAATTGGGTTCAGTTCCATACATACTTTGTTAGGCAATTCAGTACGTTTTGTTAAAAAGGCTCTTTCCAGATATTTCAACAAGCTGCAGGACCATCACAAAGGAGGGAAACACATGCTAGTTATGTTACGTTTGTTGTTAAATGTGTGCATGGGAAGGAGAAAAAAAAAAAAAAAAAAAAAAAAAAAAAAAAAAGGTACCAAAGCCAAAAGTGAGAGCAGATGAATCGTTAAGCCATTCAGGGCTTTCCAAGAAGCACGAGCAGCCAGAAGCAATGTCTCCTGCCCCTTAAGCAGTGACGCTCTAGCCATCAGAGGGCACACATGCTCACTCGAAAAGAGCAGTGTCACATATCGCACGCACATATGTACAGACACACACACACACACACACACACACACACTTGTACTCCTATCGTAGTGAGGACCATCCGTATAGGATCCCAGTCATGACAACCTTAACACCCACCCAGCCCTAACCTTAAACATAAGTAATCAAACAAAATAAAAGGACTTTTGGCATTTTTCCTTATTCACAGATCTTTATAAAATGAAGTCTGAAGTAGTGAGGACCAAAAAAAAAAAAAAAAAAAAAAAAGACTAGTCATTTTCTTTTGAGGAATTCCTATACATTTGTGAGGACCTTTGGTCCTCAGAAGTACAGCAAAACCTGTACACATGCACGCACGCGCACACACACACACACACTCAGATTCAAGCTAAGTGAAGGACCTGAACTTTTCAGTCTCTGACCTACAGGTTTATATTGGGCCTGAAATCAACAACACGGATTAATGTTTTCATGCAGTATTTTTGCTGCGCTGAAAACTCAGAGATAAGAGTCTTAGTGTCTTCATTTCTGATGCAGTGCATCACACAAACGTGGGAGTCCCAACACTGTTAATCACGACTGCTTCTCGTTTGGTTCAACGCAGTTTCACAAACTTAATTATGCGTGTAACTATCAAAGTATAACCTTCCTATATTATGCATTTCAAAAACTGGAATCATGACCATAAAGGTCATATCTACATTCTTAGTGATCATTAAAATACTATATGGACTGCAAAAGTAAAGTTTTTACAAGAAATGCTTGTGGGTAGTCACTAGTACCATGTTAAAATCTTTAAATGAGCAATTCATAAACTTTAAAACCTCCCACACTTCAGAAAAGAACGGTCACTTCATAAAACCACGCAAACAAAGTACATAGTTTGGCTAACAATTAATTATAAAAGCAATCTACAACTGGTTTACAGTCCACTGAAGACCACTTTTGTCCAATCAAGGGCCAAGTACTTTTCTCCACTGAGTATAATGGGTAACTACAGGATTTAACTTTATATATGAAATCTCAAATGTCTGCTTCAGCGGTTTTGGCGTGGCGACACGGGACTGGCGACCAATGGAAGACTGCCGTTTAGTGGATTAATTCACCTCACACGGCTGGTTAATTAGTATCTACGAGTCTACAGGTTTGAAGTCTGCCTACACTACAGTTGGGTTTAGAGGAGACACTAGTGAATGTGTTGTTTCAAAAGCAGCAGTGTTTTATGGAAAGAAAACAACTCATGCAGATTCCTGGGGTACCAGTCCTCCAGACAGTAAGTAAAAAAATGGAAGAATCTACTTTCACCTTTTCCTTAATTGCATCAACCTGAAAGGGAATTCAGAGGCGGAGCTTAGAAAAAGAGCAAATTTCATTTTACATAATTAAGAAAAGCAAGGTGAGATAGGGCGAAACCACCGCCAAGCAGAGGGGGAAAAACAAGAAAGCAATTTTTAGGTCAGAGGTAAGGACAGTCAATACATCCACCCCCATATAAATGTAGATGGTTTCATCTGGCTGCTCTGTTACATGCGAAATCAGTATCACATCATCTAAAAAACCAAATGTTAACCCTGTCATGCAGTATTGTTCATTTTATATTCTAACACATTCTCAGGAAAACAGTTTCATTCTGTACATAACTCATATGCATCCATCAGCATAACTAGTGTGCCACTTAAATGGTACAATTTAAAAGGACAGTGTGTGGAATTTTCATAGTCATAAGTAAGAGAAGCTTATTTGATAAAATGCAACTTGCCTCATGTTAATGGCTACAAATAAAATCTGTAATCAGTTGCAGTCAGGGTACTAGCAGTTTCTGCAGGCTGAGTTGGCATAACTATGCATATTCACCCTGGAGCTGGTGTGGTGCCTAGAAAGGCTACAGACAGGAAAAGTGGTCCGGTTGTACTAGTATGACCAAAGACAAGTGAAGCTGCAAGGCACCACACCACTCACTGCAAGCCTCTCCATTTGGTCTGTATGTAAGGTGGAGGAAGACAGAGCTACCGATGTACCACACCAAGCCTCTTAAGCATCCTTGCAAGACGGACCTACAGCTAAACCTGCACAGCGGTGATAATGAATAACTGAAGCAAAGGACGCCTTGGTTTGGGGGAAGCGTTAGGCATAGGTTAGCGTTGGGGTTCATTAAAGGAAGTGCAGGTGCAAGATGGTTAAATGGAGGACTGCGTGAGACTGACTAGCAGATTAAGAGGGTTTCAGTGGTCTGTACTGCTGGGAGTAACAGCTTATGGATCTAAGGTGCTACTGGACGAAACAGAAGGGGACTAGTATTAAAATTTGGTCACAGATGAAGACACTAATGTCCGTTAGCGCGAGAGACCACGCTGGAAATTCTCCAACTCACCTTACTCAAGTACTCCCTCATGACCTGGATGAAGTAGGGCATGGAGAAGTCCATGATATTGTGCCTCCAGGCAGTCTCCATAACCACGTCGGGCCGCAGCAGGTCGTAGCAGGTGAAGAGGCAGGCAGCAAAGCACTCCCTCTTGCCCTCCAGCAGGAACCACTGGAGGAGCTCCTCGGCCAGCTCGATGTCCTTGGACTCTGAGGCGTACTGCATGGCATCCTGGGTACGCCGGGGCAGGAGGCATTCATAGTGGCTTTCAGTACTGTGCAAAACATCTCACACAACTCACAGATTCTCTACAATCTAGCATATGTGACCCACAATAACAAGAGGAGCCTCATTCCTAATTAAGACCACCCCTCTTGAACAAAAGGTACACTCCTGCCTTGCAATGGTGGTGATAAAGATGGACTACACTAGAAGCAATGTAGAACTACAAGGGCACATGAAGACACTACAATTTTACAGATCAACAGAGGTTCTCCCTACAAGCACAGAACCAGTACAACACCTTGTAGAGTTTGTCCTTCTTGCAGAGCTCCACACTTTGTTTCCAACGGTTGTTGCCTTTAAAGAGGTATGCAGCAATTCTTCTGAATTCAATGAGCTCGTGTTTCTCCAGGCGCTGGGCCAGCGAGATGTTATCGAAGTTATCATAGGCGTCTATGGACGTCCGTAGGGCCTGGGGATGTGAAGAGAAAAGTGAGGCTCAAGCTGGTGTTGTTGACGCTCAGCTGGGTTTGGTGGCTGGTTCAGATGGTCATTGCACCATTAGAGAACGTTCACAGGGGCCAAAGCAAACTGTTTCACTGACCTGATAATCTTCCTCTATGATGAAGAGATTGTTAAGAGCTTCATTGACTGACTTGTTGTTATGATTCTGTACAGACCGAAGATATGGTTTTACCAGTGGCAGCTGTTTAACCTGAAAGGAGAGGGGGGAAATACCATTAGGAACAGGAATAATATGATCATTTAGTAAGGCTCATCATTCAATACCCTAAATGCCAATTACAAATGCTGAACAACGTCAAAGAAAATCATACAATGATCATGAGAACAGTAGAGACCATGAAGGACACATGCAAGACAGACCACTACCTTGCTGAAGAAGTTGACCGAGCGGGAATGGTCGAGACGCGGGGAGAGCACTATGAGCAGGTCATTCAGTAACAATGGCTTGAACTCCAAATAGAACTGGATCGCTTTGTAATACAGCTCCACGTTGGCCACCTTAAAATAAAGGCAAAAACAGTGTTCCAATGCAGCGCTCAACAAAAGTTTTATTTGAACTTAAAAACCAGTAACACATTCAGAGCAATAAGTTACTGAAAAGCTAGTATTACACGGGGCGGTTAAGCATACTAGCCAATGTAGTACCTTGGTGATGATGTCTTTGAACTGCCCTTCTTTCCAAGCATCTGTTGGGTGGTTCATCATGGTGATGATGGCGTTGTCGTACTCCTCGTACTTGTCGTACAGGAAGACCAGCTCTGCCCACAGGTGGGCCTGTTCAGCAGCCCTCAAAACCTAGCACGCCAAATCAGCCATCAGTCGAGTGTCCAAGCAAATCAGAAAGTCCATTCGTAATATACACCGGGCAACCTTTACCACTAGTGGACAACACAGCTCTAAAACTCACCTTCGGGATGTTGACGCGAGACCAGAAGAGCTCCAGGTGCTCCCTCATCTTCTGCGGCTTGAACTTTGAGTAGAGGATGGCCAGCTCAGTGAACATGCCCATGTGCGCCCTCTCCAGACCCAGGGCTGCCTCCAGCATGGTGATCAGCTCCTCAAAGTAGCCACGGTCCTGTGGGGGAGGGGGTGGATTAGCTTCTCTTTAGCGAACATCAACATCTCTCCCAGAATAAGAAGGAAAAATCAATCCTAAGGCCTTTCTCAGGTGGTTTTAGATGTTACCTGGTAGTAGTTGATAAGCTCCTCCAGCTCATCGGCATGAACTACAATGTGAAGACCACACATCTGTGCCAGGCGGAACTCCTTCCCATCCACACAGGCAAAGCAGACCTGGACAGTGACCAAATTGTGTTAACTATAGAAAACACCCTAAGCTTGACTGGAGCAAACAGCTTAGTTTCCAGCACAATGACTATTTTGACCTAAACAAAACTTCTTACCTCCTTCCATGTGCGAGTGCTGTTGGCCTTACGAGCTCCATCCACTGCAGCCTGGTACTCCCCAAGGTGGACCAGGGTGGAAGCCAACCGGCCAAAGTTGGAAACGTTGTTGTACAGCAACTTAGCGGCGTCGTACATCTTCTCATCGTAGCATCGGTCGCCAACCTTTACAGAAAGCAAAGAAAAATCCACATCTATAATACCGGCTTGTGCGCATAACGTTGTGCTTTTTGATCGTGTTGATTGCATTTTCTGTGCAGAGACGTGACACATACTTGCTGGATGTGAGCATTGTTAGGCCCATTGATGAACTCCTCAAGCTCAGCAAGGCGGTTGGTTTTAGCCAGAGCAAATATCAGCTCCGTCTCCACGTAGGATTCACGCGCCTTCTTCCGGGCCATCTGCAAGAACTTCACCAGATCCTCCCAATTGCCTACAAAAAAATTAAAAATGCTTAGACTACTTAGCGGAGCTCCAAATATGTGGTTCCACCAACAGCAAGTCTGCCAAAATGTGAGATTTTGCCTCTCACCGCTTTGGTTGGCTGCCTGCACCACTTCCATGTATGCTGATGGATCGTCAGCCTTGATGTAGGAGTCGATGGCCTCCTTCACCAAACCCTTCTGCAGCTGGGCCTTAGCCAGCTGGCTCCAGACAGCTGGCTCATTGCAGCGCTCAGCAAACTCATAAGCCCGATCCAGGTTTCCAATGTGCTCAATCAGGACCTGAAACAACAGGAAATCAGCAGTCCGTCCCGCTTTTTAAATATTAGGGCGGCGAGGAAACACGACGGGCTTTTGTACCTGCACGGCCGACGTGTTGACGTCAAACTTCCTGAAAATGGCAAAGGCCTCCTCAAAGAGCTCGTTGCTGATGGCAATATTAGCGATATCTGGAGCATCGTAATTGTCAAGGCGGTTGATGTACTCCATCACGCGAGTTCTGTCGGCTTTGATGGCTGTGAGGATGAGGAGGTTCTGCAGATTCCTAATAAGGGAAGGTATGGGGAAAGGAATTACGACTATGACACAGACACTGTGCAGAATACAAACACTAAAGCACAGAAAACCCACTTACCTGTGTTCACTGAAAACCGAGTTGTCCAACACAATCTTCTCCAGAAGCTCAATGAGTTCATTGGGAAGGTCTGCGGTCATGAAGGCCTTGACCGTGACAGACACCTCTTCTGGATCCTGCGTTTCTGACAGAGCAGTCTGGACAACCTTGAGTAAAAGAAGATAAATATGAGCAGCTAATCGCAGCAAACATCCAGGGAAGTTTATGCCTGTACCAGAATCCCGAAAAGTTCATCTTCAGGGGGGCATGCAAAGGACAAGACCCACCTGGTCGATAAGGGGTCTTCTGAATGGGTTGGTCTCCAGGAGCACGCTAGCCCATAGGTCAGGATCTCTGCGACGCACCAGGTAGCGGGACAGACTCTTGAAGAGCGAGTTCTCGTTGCAGACCTGCATTCACATCAAGCCATACAAGTGTTATTCCCCGGGATTTCTCTCTGACGCTTGCCCGAAAGAGACCATCATTCCGGTGGAGGTACGCACATGAATGAGCTCCTGGTCACACTGCCCTCGCTCGTAAGCCACACAGGCCAGGTGGGGGTCCCTCTTCTCACAGTACTTGCCCACCACACGGCTGTCGTAGAAGGGGTTCTCTCGCAGGAAGCGCTCGGGGTTGTTGTTGCTGTCGATGTAGATCTTGGCCAGGGCATTGTGGGTGGCGGGCTCCTCACAGCCCTCGTGGATGCGTGACTCCAACCAGGGCAGCAGCAGCTTCAGCCTGCGTGGCAGCAACAGCCCGCATGAGTATGCGACATCCTGACAGGTCAGGAAGACATTTAGCTCTAAGAGGAGCGCTGGCCAGCTTGTGTGTGGAAGCTGCCGGTAAACCCTCCAAACTTATAATCGTAGGTCCACTACAACAAAATACTAATGTGAAGAAATGCTGTTGTTACTACCACTCATAACAATTAACATATATAAGTTGCTGACATGTGAACGCAAGGTTTTTTTTGTTATTAGTAATTGCTCCACAGTGATTTAGCGGTAAATATTTAATAAGTCTTATATAAGTCTTATTTTCTGGTCGTTTCATTTACACCCTAGCATTTTGGTTTTTAGTTTCAGGGATGTATGTGGCCAGATGGGATGTAATTAAATCCAATAAAAAGGCCAAGCAGCAGGACCTGTTCCTCTTCTCGACCTCAGCCACCAGCTCGTCGGTGGAGAACTGGCCCCGGACCACCAAGATGAGGTTCTTAATGACGTCCTCAGAGCAATCCACGTCCAGGAGCCCACCGATCACCACCGGTAGACGACTGGGATTCACCTGTTCAGAGACGGCATTTTGAAATATGGCATGTTTATCGCTGGTCTTTACCGGCTGAAGAAAACTATCCTCAGAAATGAAAGGAAAACTGGCAGAAACGATTGTTTTCAAAAGGAGGCCTAGGACACTAGCTCAGCCATTTTTGGCAGTAAATACAAACCTTCTGAACGTAGATTTCAATGTATTTCTGCAGGTTGTTGCGGTACAGATACAGGACCAGGTCGTGGACGAAGTCAAAGCGGTCACACACAATGATGAGGGGGAGCTGGTCAGTCAGTTTAGCCTCCTGTTCATGGGAAAGAGGGGGAGAGACAGGAAGGTGAAAAAATATCAAAAATCAAATTCATATCAAGAAAATCAAATTCATATAGGCAAACAGGGCAGACTGAAATCACAGTCAAACCTGCCTGGCACTGAGTCATGGCATTTTTCTAGATAGATGCTAGGAGGAAATGAACCTTAAACCACCCACTAAAATGGAATGACACCTACTACAAGTAATGCCATTTAAGGTGAAGCTGTGGGTTTCAATTTGATCCCGAATACTGTCAATAATCTACACCGTGGTCCACTACAGATTTGACTGCAAAATGCTGCTATAAATTTGGATGAAAAATGAGTGGGGGGGGGCAGGGGGGGATTAACACAAAATAAAACCAGGTGCTGTTTTGTAACCAAACCAATCTTGCCAGTGATCAGAGGTGACAAATATTGAGGGAAAGGAAAGATTCAAAACGAAAATGCGTCTGGAATACAACAAATGGAAGGTGTTACGTTTCAAAGTCAAAGGATGGCTAACGTGGCAGAGGTCGGTCTTCTGCAGAATCGAGTAAATAATACAAACTGAGTATAACAAAACCAGACCGAAGAGTCTAGCTAGCAGTGCGGCCTGTACACACACGGGCTGTGAGGCGCCCTCACTGCCACACACTCACGCTCAACACCAACACTGGACCACAGACAGCCTTCACATTCCCTACTGACACTTCCAGCACCGTCAAACTGCCACTGATATTCCTACAGGATTAATACTCTGGGATTGTGCAACTCTTAGGGCTGGGTCCCCAGTGACTCAACTGGAAATCTGGGCAAGGTCGTTAATAACAGGAAACATGCAATCACTGCAGCGTTTGTCTTTTCTTAAGTCAGTTTGGATTCAACATTGAATGACAGCCCAATCAAACAAGGATAAGTTTGTGACCAAGTTTTTTGTATTCCTGCGTTTCAGAATGTGTAGCTGTCTGAAAATGAAGTACCCCTGCTGGTTCAACAGCTATGGAAGGAACCAAACCAACACAACCAGTACAAATAAGCTGTCCAGACAAAAGCAGAGGGGATTCTTTCTGGAAATAGGACACTGCTGATGGACACAGAGCCACAACCTTCTCTAGAACGTGTTTCAAATTATCTTGCTCATAGCTATATTAAACGCTGCCTACGTGAGGTTCTCTGTATTCAACATACACACCAAAGCTATCACGCTAATGACGGCGGGGAACTATCACACCTGGGCTTTGGGGTGAGACACTACTGATCTACTGTAAATATAATCATCATACAAATCCCAGGTTTAATCCTGTATCAGAGAACGGGTGAAAATAAAGGGAGGAGGTCCTGTACTGGGAGATTTACCTGGTACATGTCCTGCCCATTCCAAAGACAAGCAAAAGCACAAAAGATAACAACCGCCGTCAGGAAATAGTTTTCGCACACTTCTTACCAATAGAGGCATTGTGGATGCTTTTAGATTAGCATTAGCTCAAAAACAAACAAATTCTCTCAAATGGGCATCACAGAATAATTAGGATTGACAAAAGCCTTTAGAGATATATAAACCGACAGTATTAGAGACAGCATATTGACATACGGGTGTGAATGAAATGAGGTCCTCTGACACAAAAGAACAATTCACTCAGGCCTTTGGAATTCCAGCTATTACCATATAATCTGAACAAAGACGACTGCTATTCAGCGACAAAGACACATAGCAGAAAAAGGGGCAGGACAATGGTGTCAATTTTTAGAGCACAGTTTTGAGGGAGACAGTCTTTGAAAGAGAAGTAGAATCTGTGTGTCTATTTAAACTGTAGATTATCTTGTCCCGCATAACTCAGGGAGATCATTCTCTCTTCTGGGCGTGCCATACCTTCAGAAAATTCTTCACGCGCTCCGGATCATAGCAGTTGCTCTCCCGACAGATCCTTTCCACCTCCTTGATCTGACCGGTTTTGCAAGCCGCCTGGATGTACTTAAAGTGAACTTCAGGATCCTGGCTGAAGTTCACAATGGAGCCCAGGAAGTAGAACAAACCTGAAAAATAGGCATGACTAAACAAAGACGATCGACCAAAGTGAAACTGTTAGATCAAAAAAGATAAAAAACCAAGGCAAATCATGAAAACCAGGCAATTTCCATGTTGCAGCTGTAAGAAAAGCCAGTGATATGATATGATCCTGAAACAGCATACCCTCAAAGCTCTTGAAGGACTCGAAGATCTCGGTGAGGGATTGTGTGCCTAACTGCTCGTGGTATTTGGATGCCACCTGGACACAGATCTGCAGATTCTGACGGATGTTGGCTGACAGCATGGCCCTCAGACACTCCATGGAGTCCTCCACAGACAGTGAGCCGAAGAAGTTCACCAGCCACTGCGTGAAGAAAGCGACGTGGAGTCAGAGCAAGGATTCAGCACAACCGCCAAGAGTGCGCCCCCTTTCGTTATTTTGGGGAGGTTACCTCAGGGTTGAGCAGGTGGGTGTGGACCACTGCACGCTTGATGTCGTACAGGTCAGTATAGTGCTCCAGCGCCCTCTGCAGGAGGCCTGCCTTCTCACACAGCTGGGCGATGTGGGCGCGGTCATAATGGGTGAACATCTGGTTGCCCAGGATGGCATCAGCAACCTGTGTAACAACAGACGAAAAACACTTCAGATCTGCCCATGAAAAGTCAACCACAGGGATAAGGCAATGCCTCAGCCTTGGAACAAATAGCCCATGATGGACTAGCTCTTTTACTAGACCAACAAAGTGGAATCTGCTGGCACCTGTGGGGCATGCATGAGGTTCATCTCCAGCAGGCGGGTCTGCAGCGGACCTTCTGAGGGACGGTTGTTCTTCAGTGCATCCAGCAAAAAGGACGTGCACTGCTGGATCAGGTTGTACTCCATGAATACGTCCACAATCTGGCCACAGTGGAGAGATGGGGCTTGTGTAAACTCAAAGGCTGCACCGACAAAAGCTCTGAGGGTGCAAAGCTGAGCCCGAGGCCTCCTCGCAGCTAGAGGGCGCCAAGAGCGAAGTCTGACCTGCGTGATGTCGGCCAGCGGCTCCTCGTCCTGCACCAGCATCTGGGAGAACTGCAGGCCCTGATCGGGGCTGATGCGCATCACGTTGCGAAGCAGGAAGATCCAGTCGGGAGTGTATCCCACCTGCAGACACATACGAGCATGATTCACCCTTGACGCACACATGCATATACACGCTGGATCAAACAGGCACTGCGCTCTCCAAGCTTGAGATCAAAGATTAATGCAGCTTTGCCTATTTCTGCATAATAATGGTATGCTGTGAGCAGGATGCAATCCTCAAAGTCAGGCCGGGGATGTGATTCGCCCGTGTTATTTTAGTCACGCCTGACTGGAGCACTTGCTAAATAAAGGACGAACAGGAACCGATCTGAGGGCCACGAACAACTTCAAGGAGGCACATTAAATATTTAGACATACCTTCTTAGCATAGAGCACAATTTTTGGAAACTGGCCAGTCTCTGCAAAGCACTGGATGACCTTGTTGGGGACGTTCGCCCGCAGGTAGACGCTGAGGGCAAGCGTGGGGTCCACAGACTTCACCAGATCCCCAAGTTCCTCCGAGCACTCAAGCTATGAGGAGATGTTCAACAGTTACCCTCACAGCACAACACCAGTGTCTGTAACCTTCCAGAACCCGTTAAAGGCCAACAAAGTATTCGAGGATGGGACAATCTCCCAAAATTCTCAGGAAGGTTTCCAGGAGGACATGAGATTTCCATTTAGTTTCCGCTTCTCGTCTTCAGTTTTTATTAAGCACCAAAGGGCCAAATAGGACTTTTCCTAGAAAAGGTTCTCTTGCCGGTTTTATGGGAACATAATTGCCCTCAGAGCGCTGCAGACCCCCATCGCGCTGCGCCATACCTTGTCCTCTTTGAGCCATTTCTCCAGCAGCTGTTTGCGGCCTTGCTGCAGGACGGGCCGGCACAGCTCCAGAGACTCGAATTTGTTGAGCTGGCCCTGGTCCAGCAGGATGCCGAAGTACTGGAGCAGGGGGGAGGTCTGGCCCGGCTGGGCGGGGACGCTCTGGAAGCGGCGGATGGTGTCGGGGGTGCGCAGGATTCCCTGAGACAAACAAGGGCGGCTCACTGGGCTAACCCTAAGCATTACGCAACACCACATTTACTGCAAGCAGCTCTGGGAGATGAAGTAACACCAGAGGAAGTCGGCCGAACCCGCTGAGGACGCAAGAGCCAGTCACGAGCAGAGAATACAACTGTTAACGCAATCTATAAATGCCATGATTAATCAAGCAGATCTTTAACACCAAGAGGTTTTATATTAATAAAATAAAAAAGACTGCCAGGGTCATATTGTGACAGACAACAGGAAGCAGGAAAACAAGCAAGCGATAACATTATATGGGAAACGTAGCTTGACGCAAACTCCTACCACACCAAAATCAGAAGCATCCAGCAGATGCACAGAGGGCCCAAGATAAGGCACGTGTAATTCGGGGTGGACGGGGGGTACCTTTGGGGCATTGGCAGCTACTTTGGCCGCCTCGGAGTAGTTGCCTCCTGCGAAGAGGTTGTTGAACTTGCGGGCAAAGAGCTCCTCGGCGCCGGCCAGGTTGTTGCGGACGGCCATGCGCAGGGCCAGGTCGGGGTTCTGCAGCACATTGGTGATGTAGGGGATGATGTTCTCCTCCTCGACACACACGGAGAGCACCTGCGAAGGCAGGGACCCGGCGGGGCTGAAAAAGGTGGGCTGACGCTCGCGCGGCGCGGTTCTGACTCAACGCTGCTATTCTCCACCGTCTAACCCCGACGGCAAGTAGGCAGAAACGTCAGCAGAAAGCGCGGCCCCGAGGGAATGACAGTCAACTGTAAAGAAGGCGAGGCTTCCCCAGCAACCAGTCGGACAGCAGAGAAGCAAAGGCAGCCCACTTAACAGTCAATAATAAACTGCATCAACATGGCCAAGCAGTCACCCTTCCATGCCGGCCATCACTACTTTTACAGGAGAATCAGCTTGTTTGTGACTAGGTGAGGGCAGGAGAAACAGGGCCAGCATGGTTGGGAGTTTCTTGGGGAACGAGAATGAGCCAGCGAACGCGTCTCCGTCTCAGACAGCCCGACAGGCTCTGCTCAGGCCAGGGCTGCTGAGGAAGGACCAGCCAGTCGGCCAGGCCGAAGGGGCCCAAGACGAGGCTTCAGCCACTAAGTGGCAGCATCTGAAAACAAAGGTCTCTGCCCCACAAAAAAACTAACCAGAGACCAGCGAGTTACTCAATCTTTTGTACAGATATCAGTTACTGAATTAACAAAAAGATATTTCACCAGGCATTTAAGGAAGAAAACCACAGAGGCCGCCTGTCTGGTAATGGCAGATCTGGTGCGGTAACCATGCATGGAGACTCGCTTAGACGCCACGGGCGAGCTCAGCAGCAAATACGCAGAGGGGGAGAGAGGCAGGCGCTGCAGCCACGTGATGCCAAGGCTGCCGCCATCTCAAGGACACCTAGCGGACCCTGCTTGCCAAGAGCAAATGCGGCCTGCTGGAACCTTCCTGGGCTCCACACGGCACGGTGCAGGCATGAGCGAGCCGGCCAGCAGCCGAGCGAGAGCAGGCCTGACCCGTAGGTGGCAGAAGCTCCTAGGGTTGTGACAGAAACACAAGATGCACAGGGAGGCGAGTGGGGGGGGAAGCTGAGAACGCGAATTACAGCACAGATCACTGTGAGGCTCCCAATGAAAGGGGGAGACATCCCAGCGTCGCCCGTGACACCGTCGGGGGATTGGGTCAGACTTTAAACACCCACCCACCCCCCAAGATTGCTTTTCCGTTCCTCTCAATATTTAATGGCTACCTGGCTTTGGCATCAATTTATTAATAAGCTACTGCCAATAGGAGCCCTCAGCAGCCTGCGGAGGAACCTGACACCACTGCGTTTCCACATCACTTCCATATAAAAAAAATATTTTTTTTTTTTAAACTTGCTAAACCAGACAGAGAAAAACCTTTAAAAAGACATCCCAAAAGTGTCAAACTAAGATTTTACATAGCACGTCTGAATAACACTCTCCCCCACCTCCCCACAGTAAGCAGCTCATGGCACAGTCCACCATGGGGGCTGCCACGACTCCAGACTCACGACTGCGCAATCCACTTCTGTGATGCACAGCGGGCCCAGACAGACGAGGGCAGGGCACCAATGACAAACGTGCCAAAGCCCCTCCCCCACCCCACCACAAAAAGCAAAACAAACAGGCACACTAGCCGCTATGCCAATCCCCCCCC
>JAODKK010000105.1:15010895-15027114 GCA_026774405.1 Petrocephalus microphthalmus | reverse complement strand
TGCCCAACCCCCCCCCCCCCCGCTCCAGGTTATGTCTACAAACCTTTCCTGCGGTCTGCAATGACAGCTGTACATCCCTTGAGCCAAACCACACAGGTGGGGGGCACCAGCCTAAGCTGGTTTTAGCTCCAACCCGCCTCTTAAGTAATGGAAATTCACCGTGCTGAAGGCTAACGGCGGATCACGAGCGTGGAGTTCCTGTCCACTGACTGCCACACGCTATGGGCAACAGCATTACCCACAGTGAAGTGCAGGCATTAAATATGCATGCGCAAAAAACAAAAGACTACCATCTAATGATTCTAATTTTGTATTAATTATTTAGTTACGTGTTCAAGGGCTATAAAATATTGAGCAATACAAGTACTTAAATAATCAATTACACTTCATGATGTGTAACTATTATTTTCTAACAGCAAAATAAAGATGGCAGCTCTTCCTTTGAAGTACTTTACTGGGAAGGTTAGGCGGGGTGGGGCAGGGCGGGGGGGGGTGTACCTGTCCCTTCCTATTGACACCGATGATGCCGGCGGTGGCCTCGTGGGGAGCAGTGACGAAGATGGTCTCGCCACTGATACGGTTCATGTAGATGCAGGTGCCCGTCTCCAGGTCATACAGGTGGATGTAGCCGTACTTGGTGATGAGGAATACGACATCTTGCTTGGAGCTGATCTGCATCGAGAGGGCCGAGTGAGTTTAAAAACGGGCCACCAGCATATTTCTGGGAGTCGCTATGGTAACCCCATAAAATCGATAAATCCAGATTTAACAGTAAAAAAGAGCCAGAGGAAAATATATACGCATTATCCAGACAGACTTTTTTTAATTAAAAATTTTTTTTTTTAAACTACAATCTTGATGTGAGGGCAGGGACTGCCCGGATCTAGGGTCTCTGTAGCAGTAGGGATTAAGAGCCTTGCTCAAGAACTAGATGTTGACATGATTACTCTGTCAACCACGGGATTCAGACCCACAACCTACCAGACACTGGCATAGATCCCCAAGACACTGAGCTACTGCACAAACATACTCCAGGTTTGCAGCCTGCAGACCCACCATTCAGCCCAAAACCAGAAACTGAGGAATTTCCCATGAGTGGTAGTACCTGCATGGCAACAGGGAAGTCATTCTGAGCCTCGGGCGGGAAGAAGACATCCACGGCTTTCTTAGGAAAGGGCTGGTTCCCAGTGGGTGGGGTCCCCACTTCGATGATGTGCAACTAAAGCATAGGGACATGAATCAGTGCAACCGCAGAGCATACCACCCTTCCCCCCCGGCCCAAAAGCAGAAGCAGCCTCCAGCCCACCTTCCCACCAGCCTGGCCACGGACGGCAAAGCAGAAGAGGGTGGACTCCTCAGAGTTTCCTTCCATCTTGAACTGGGCAAAACCAGCCGCATGGCCCTCGATGGGTTGGGACACCTTACGGTCCACGGAGTAGAGCTGCATGGCGCCGACCACACGGTTTTGCTAGAGACAGAAGGCAGTGTGTGAAGCCATGTAACTCAAAAAGTCTGGTAGGTAACAGCTGAAGTGTTTAACTTCATGCCAGGAAGACAGAGCCACAAGCATTAACAGACATTCTGTACAGACAAACATCATGCAGACAGATGTTTTAATTATAATGCATCACGTGCATAAAGATTCATCCTCAGCCCAAATACCTGTGCAGAAATGCCAATGAGGAGCAGCCATTTCTGCTTGGCGTCAGTGCGGTAATTGATGATCTGACAGCCAGCCAAGCTGGAGTGACGGTCAAACACTTTGATGGGCTGGGAGTCTCCCTCCATGCTCCAGTGGTACACGGCATTGTCCGTCACCAGCGCCACCGTGTTCAGCGAGATCCACTTCCAGAAGGTGACGTCGTCCGTCATGGTGTGGGCTTTCATCTTGCTCTTCATTTCGATGTTGAAGATCTGCAGGGTTTTCGCCGCTGGAATCGACACGTGAGCGTCGTTATGGAGATACGGGGAACAACGGAATACAGCCAGACAGGCAAAATCAAGCCAGAGATATCAGAAGTCATGGGTTTAAGTGCATCAGGCAGCACGCCATGACTGATTACACAGTAGCTATACAAAAGAAAGGGCGAGCACAGGAAACAGGAACAATCACTAAATTGAAACATCTGCATTCAGGTAGATACGAAGGGGTCAAAGGGTCAGGACACCTAATAAGGATATAGAGGAAATCTCAGCTATGTCGACACTAATAGCGACATCAAATTTTCAGGGCTATGAAACACGAGACACTTAAATACCTGAAACAGGTCTGCTAGTTACCCTATAGATTAGGGTATCAACTTTTTGTTAGGCAATAAATTCTACCTTCATCCATTGTTTTAGAAGTGAAATTTATTTGGTATTAGAGTAAGTGAAACTCGTTTAGGTGAATGTCACTATTGTATCGATAAATCCATCTGTTGCCAGCAAACATTCTGACAAAGATCTTCCACGTTAAAAATTTAAGACTTCAGATTACACACACAGAAATGCTCAGCATGAAGCTCTGGGATCGCAGAGCGATGAGAGCAGCACCTTAATCCGGTGACAGCAACACTGCATACTGTTAGCGTAGCACGCTAACCAAGACTGGTATTCAAACCAGCCTGTCATGCTATGGGACATATATGTACTATATAAATGTGCTAAAGACATACTGAATATGGACTGTTGGGAGGGGGTAATGGCATCTGAATGCAGATATAAAAGGAAAAAAAAGGTACCGACACATGACCGTCACAGGGATGGAAACTGGAAATCGTAAGGGCCACTCCATTTTTAAATGATGTTAATTCAAGCACTGATGACAGATCGTCAAATCATATAGCAGGAGGCAAGCAGCACATACCAATCACAATCTGCCAGATTTAGCCAATCAAGCCAAAAGAATTATACATTCAAAACTGGAATTCCAACAATGTGAAGTCTGATCATAGATATACAGGGAGACGGCAGAATAACCCAGCTTCTGTCTCGCATGTACACTGACAATAAGACACCCCCCCTGGAAGAACTGCCCCAATCTGTTCACCTGCATATAATCAAGCACATAGGGCGAAAGGCCACTGGCCTCAGCAGCATACCTCAAAACCAGCCACCCCCACCTTACACAGACCATAACGGCACATAAGAATCAGGTGTTTGGATGGCGAGTGACAGAGGTTCACGCTAGAGAAAGACCTATTCAAACCTATTCAGTTACCACTCAGGCTTTCCAAGGAACAGGTTTGAACTTGGTTGGCATTGACTCTGAACACATGCGTTTTATAAGATAAAAGCGGTTTACTTAATTTAGTGGGTATGACTTCATTTAGGAAATAATTTTGTGTGCATTTCGAACGTCAGGAAACTTTCTCCCTGCACTGGAGAAGGAACGGTGGAAAAAATGAACAGATAGATGTATAGCCTCTCTCTCCCTGAGCTGCTCGAAAGGCAAGCTCCCGCCATTACCGGGGCCTTAAACTAGCCACATCTACACATCTGACCCACAATCACAGCAACATATCCTTTATTTAGCGCTGGACAGCACACTGGTGAAGTCCATATGGAATGCGGATAAGAGGCATCAGTGAACCACTTTCCAAGCCTGAGCAGCTATCATCAAGCTCAGGTTAGGACACTGTGCCTATGACTGGGACTGGGAGGTGGCCAGGGTTGACATACTGATGTCATCATTACGCTCTTTACCAAGGCCCTTAACCCCCAATTGCCAAGGGATTCTCTGACAGAGAAAAAAGTGTGCTTGCAAAGCGACACTGGTCGCTTTGGATACAAGCGCCTGCTAAATAGGTAAAATAGATATGCACTGAGACACAGATTGTTGCCCAAGAAGACTCAGTTTCCCTCCCTCACTTAATCACAAGCTGTACTTCACAACCTAAAGCCAATACGGCAAAGAGGCTGGAAACACTTAATGACAACACATGCCTGTCAATATAAACACATTTTCAGTCCATAAATACTGAATACTTGATCAGATCCTTTAATATACTATGACATGAGCTGAGAACCCATCATGTTATAGTTATACTAAAAAAATGGATTCTTCAAACAGAACGATTCTGAAAATACATTGACCACAAAACATATCATTTCAACAGATCAAAAGAAACAAAACTGTTTAATGCGAACTCATTAGAGAATATCCAATTAGTGCACATTAAACATGAATCAAAAGGTTGGTTTAAACAGGATTGTGACTTCCACAAAAACATACAAATTTTAACTCACCATCTGCATACACATAAGAAAGCCATAAAGAAAAAATGAACAAACAAAAAGAGAAAGCAATTATGACAGCAGGAACAAATTACAACACCTTCTACTTCTAATATTTAAAAAAAATCAGGCACAGACTAATGTAAAACAAAAAGCAACATTCTACATGTGAGCTCAGAAGATTCTAGTCCTCACACTTAGCAATGTGATGCTCTTCTGACTTACACAGTGGAAGATGTTAGGCAGTGCAGCGTTTTACAAACAAAACCTAAGAAAAATTAAGCAGTGTACAACACAATCTAAAAAATGGCTCACAGAAGCAGACTCCTACAGCGTTATCTGCGACAATAATGAATCTGTCTTGCACTGAAGCTCAGGGGATACTGACAGGCATTGCTACCGACCTTTGAGGGCAATGACCTTGCTGGCAGGATTCATGATGGCGCTATCCGCGGAGATGGGCCGGCGGATGGGATTGTTCACGTCGTTCAAGTCGATGATCACCACCTGCGCCTGCTCGCCGACCTTCTCTCGGACACAGATGAACTTGTCGGACTCCATGGTTAGGGTGCTGAAGCCGATGTTGGCCGGATTTATCCCCAAGTTTTGGAGCTATGGAAAATAAAAGCAGATCGATGCTGTAAGGACACGTGGCTTCATGCGGGAAGGACACCGCCGGAGGGGGACAATTTTTATGAATGCAAAAAAATCAGGCCAGGTTTAAGAGTCATAATGCTCCATTTTCTTTAGGTCAACGTTTCTCCACCCAGTCCGCAGGGACCCCCAGGCAGCCTACATTATTACTCCCTCCCAGCACACTTGAACCAAACAAATCAACACAGAATACCTGTTGCAGGTGAGCTGCAAGGCGGGAGGGAGCAGAAACATGCACTGTCTGGGTGTCCCCAGTGAGAAACACTGCTCTAGGGGGTGTCCAGTGCATCATCTGGCCACACCTGACACCTTTTAGAATGATACATTTATCCCAAGGGGCCACCTGATCCACTGGGGTGGAGCTTCCCATCTGCCTGCCATCAAAACTAAGAGCCAAGAGGAGCAAGTTTGGTATCACTTAAGCCAATTTCTAAAAGAGTCACTTCCTGGCAGGGCAAGACATTTCATCTACTTCACACTGCAGCACACCATAAGTCACAGGCGACATACTGCCGTTTCTGCTTTCACTCCAGGTTTGGGAGAAGGTTGGGGGGGCGGGGGGGTTCGTAAAACTGCTTAGCAAAGTGCACCAAGCGATGCAGCAAAAACAGGAAATGTGAACTCATCTAATGACAGGAGGTTTTCATTCAAAACAAAGCCAGTTCCTGGAAAAGCTCATAACAGAGGCAGGTGTGGGGATCATGGGGGGCCATTCTGGGTACCCTAGGTTTGCGGTGGGCACAGAGTGATAGCAATCTCACTGACAAAGGGCCAAAGCTGGCCCACTTTCACAACCCATACCAGTCATACCATAGTTCAGGAAGGTGCAGAGCATGGCTCTGATGCTAAACTACAATGTAAGGAACAGCTGAAATATTGCCATAGTGCCAACAGTAGTGTATTCAGACCTTTAGCAAGGCATGAGAACCTTTTATACTATCTGATTACACCTCAAAAAGCCCAACAGATCGCTTACATCTCTCTCGACTGAGTTCTTTTAGACTGGATATCGGAGGATATGCGGCGAAATAAATTCTACCATGACATCACTTCACCACCCACAATCCCAGAATTACTGAGCTGGTACATTCCAGTCACACAGTGGGAGTCTTTCTGGGCTCGGCACGTCTCCGCTAGCTAAAAACAGGCCTCACCAAAGCTCTAATCAGCAAATGCAAGCCCCTTTTCCAGGAAGGGTTTAACAGAAGCACCCCCTTCCAGCAATCAATGGGGTGCATAGACACTCCCAGGCCCAACCCGGAATCGCCCGAGTCCCTGCAAATGCTTTTATTATCATTCTATCTTCAGACTCTGCACGCCACAGATAAAATGGGCAGCCATACAGCAGTTATGAACAAGTACAGAAGGGTGTGCTCGCCAGCATTTTGATAAAGGAGGCATCCTAGAAAGGTAATGGTACAGCAAACAATGTCTAGTAGGCTTCAGAAATTAACCCTATGTCTAACCAATACATATTTACAAACAAACCTAAACTATTTTCTCAAAGCGATCATCAACATGTTTTAAGTGCATCACATTTTCAATGAGACTGAGAAACAGGAAGTTCATTGTTGTCAACGGCCATTTTGGAATTTCATCAACTGAGCCATATCTAAGCGACAGGCACAGTTCACAACTGAGCGGCTGTCTAACATTGCCGTGATGTCACAAACAAGGTCGCAGTAATTTCAGCTTCTTCCATTGGCAAGGGGGACTCCCCAACCTGGCTGCCATTGGTAGAGGGGAATTCTTCAGTGAGTTAAAGAAACATTCACAAATAAAGGGAAGGCAGTGTGACAGCGGCGCTGCTATTGCCTGAGGGCTGAGTATGATTCATACGTCAGGGCCAGCTGCTTCCAAAAAGGGGGGGGTTAAGTGCCAGTAACCTTGGTTTTTTGGTGCTGAGCAGTTTTCCCCAGACAAAACAATAATTAAACATTACAGCCCCAAATGACAGTTGAAGATGCATCACAATTACAACATCTACACTCTCTGAGGAGCCTGCTGAATTTCTACAGGAGTCCCATTTCATTGGTAATTCAGGGGTTCTGCATGGATGAAATCTTTGCCAGACTGATTTTACCATAATTGAACTATTGCCTCAATAAAGGCTTGAGAAAGGAACTGAGAAACCAGGAACCAAAACAGAGAGGGAGGTGAAACAGTCATGAAACAAATATCACTTTAAAATGCTTGACATTCATGGATCAAATAAGGTCTGAATTAGGACTGTGCGATCATACATTGCAATTTAATCGCGATTATATGGCGAATGCACAATAATTACCAGGGCTTTAGATAACAGGTGAAACATTTGTCGGAACGCCTGCTTTTCGGCACTACACGGACATTTGCTTATGGTCACAATCTGGTAAGCAGATCTGTAGTACGCCCAACATATTAATGAAATGATTATTGTGACAGCCAAAAGTTAGCAATCTGAATGAATTCGGCGTACCCTTCATTTTATTAAATTTGGTTTAGAAGCACACCACATGCAACTTTTGGTATAACATGGAAGCAGTAAGCACTGAAGGGCAGTGAAGAAAGGGACAGCTCAGCGGCCACATCATCTTTTGAAAGAGTAGATATTGTGGATAAACAAGGTAAAAGGATGTCTGTAGTGTGGTGGTACTTTTCTGAGTTGAATGTCAGAGATGTTTATTAAAGACACGCTGAATTTAGATTACTAATTGTTGGGCGACATAATACATCTCTCTTTTTGACACACTACTAATCTGCTTAGCAGACTGCGGAGATAGAAAAGGTTTTCATATTAACGTGACTTCTGCTAGATCCAAGTTGTGACTGGTTTATTCCTAGAGCTATTACAATTTGCACATTCTGCAGAGCCAGCACAAAGAGCCAAGGCCATCACTGACACGTGGCCAAACCGTCAGGTGACTAATGGAGGAACCTTTAGAAACATGGCGAAGGGCATTATCAGGGCAGAGTAACACCACATGCAAGCAGTGAAAGAGCTTACCAGTGGGTTCAGAGGGGATGGGGAAAAAAAAGTCACCCAGGAGCCACCACTGACTCTACCTGAACAAAGGTCACAGAGCTTAGAAAACAGCACTGTGCTCTCTCATCTGGGCTGAGATCAAGCTCATCCCCAATGGTCGTGCTGCAAGGACACTTTTCAAAGCGTATAGAATCACCAAGCAGAAAACTAAGCCTTTAGAAACTTCTCTTCTGTCTGGCATGCAGTTCATATATAAAAAATGCTTAATTTTCTCTTAGAAACTCCACAATCAGCAGCTATGGGCCTGTTTGTCATGGGTAATAGACAATTTGGCAAGAAGGAGCCCACAGCAAACATGGAAATGAGAGCAAGATTATGCAGATGATAATGTACAAACACCCGCCAATCACTTCTACTGCCCGAGGCTCTCGCACGGGGGCTGCTGCCCCCAAACCAAGGGAGCTGTTGAGAAGCAGAGTGACTGCTGACTGAAGTGCACGCAGCTTGGGCAGAGAGGGGCAGAGGGGTCTTGGGGTTCACCCAGTTCTGTCAGCAAAAAAAAAAAAAAAAAACGCGACTCCATGTCGCCTGCAGCTGGGTTCAAAGTGCAAGGAAGGATGTAAAAAAAATTGCTGAGAGCGCAGCAGCTCCCCCAACAGGAAGCCGGCCATTGTCTCTGCAGTTTGAAACAACACTCTAGTGCAAGCTCGCAGAGCACATGACAGCATGTGACTGACGGCTAGTGAAAAGGTGACGGAGAGATGGGTCCCATACAAAGGATGCGAGTCGTTGTAGTTGGCATCCCTGTCAAACATGTTCTAAGACCCTCTCCATTGCGACCTGTGTGGCAGTTACTACACGTCTGGGAGTAGAACACAGCAAATTTAATCCCTGTAACCAAAGACACCGGAATCTGGTTGCCAACTCAGGGTTCAAGGCCCAGACAGCTCTCCAGTGAAGCATTAACATGAGATCACCATTAACTCATTCAACAGCTACCATACACTCGGCTGGTTTTTAATTAACCCCATTACTGCTGAGAGGGCTGTTAAAGTGCACACCTCATAAAAGCCTAACCACCACAGTAAAACAGGACCACATAGTGACAAATCATGATACTTGCTGAGAAATGCCAAAAGAAAACCTGGACATATCCTTCATAAAAAAAAGCTTATTCAGCCATTCATACTGACATTTAAATACACTTCACAACTGATGCCCTATTTATATTTCTTTATGCATATAACGTTTCTATGTTAGACTGCGAGACTGGGTGACCCATTATGATAGCATGAATCTGAAGACATTGCACCACACATGAACAAAACAAATGCTTTATGCAGAAAATGCTACCATTTGGTGTAAGATTTGACCTCACGCAGAGGAACGGCGAGTGCTCGTACTTTATGGCAGATACCATCATAACCAGGAGGGAGGACAAACCCAAGGCACTGGAGTGCCACTATAACCATGCTATTTGGACACAGACCAAGCTCTACATCAAAAAACCCAAGCCCCAGTTAAGTTGGGTAGGTGGGCTTGAGCAATGTTATCAGCAGTAGCAGAACCACAGAAGCAGATAGCACCAGGGGGCAGCAGAACTCAAGGACCAGCCCCATGGAAACAGTGCTGCACGGTTAACGTGGAGTACGGGCTGCGTGACGTGCACAGCCTCCGACGCCCTGCCACCTCTTAATGAGTTATACTTCTGCATCCCACAGCAGAACACCACTGAGAAACTAATTGCAGGAAGCGAATGAGATGACAATTCTACAGGGCGGCAGGACGACTGCACAGTGTGTGAGCCACGGCGCCCAGCCTGCACCGGTGCTGACACACTGACAATTTTACAGTCATTGTGGCAGTGGTCAGGGAAATATTTAAAAAGGGAAATAACAGATAAGCCAAATTAAACCATTACACTCATTTGAGTTCAAAGGTCAAGCAAAGCAATGTTTAGAATACACTGGTTTATGTAGGAGTAAATCCTGCCTGTGGTGTAACAGAAGGTAGACTACAGCACATGTGAAGCGATACTGCAAGTCACCCCTTGGGTATCCGTTGCTCACGATGACCTTCGCATGCCAAGGACACTTGGCAGGAAGAATCTGCCTCCCTATAAACAAAACCATTCTTTTTCTTTGCACAACACACTCAAGCTCAACCTAGTAATGAAAAAGTACTACATTAATAACTGAAAATACAGCAAAACAGGCCAGAAGAGTGTTGTTAAAATAATGGAACCAAACGCATCACTCCCCAGCTAAGTAAAATGGCACATGCTAGGAATTGAAGAGCAGCCCACGACTGAGGAACAGCTTAGATGCACTGTGCTGAGGTGCTACGATCAAAATTATTGGTTGGGGGCCCCAAATGCACAAGGTTCTCTCATTACCATTGCCGCAGAATACGACCCACATCCGCAATTAAACACCAGCAAGGTGCACCAGGCTGCTTGTCTTATCAAAACTATCCCTCTGAAGGCAGAGAGACATGTCAAACACCAGAGTGGACAAAACAAATATGAAAGGATCACATGCACAGCAGCAAAAGTTGATGAAGACCAATTATGATATATTAGGTATCAGCCACCAGCTTTATTGTCCTTGAAATCAGTTTCTCTTGACAGCCTATTTCCAAGGTCAACAAGTATATCAGTGATAATGATTACTGCATTGAACATGAGAGCAGAAGTGAAACCGATTAACTCATTCCCCTTGGAGGGCGAGACATCCCCTTTAAGAACATGAAAGAACCACATTTTTTAATGAGGCCTTGTTTCAATGGCCTTACCCTTTAAATATGTTGAAAGGCCTAGTGTAATTATACTCCATTCAAAAAATGTCACACAGAGGTGAGAACATAGAAAGACCTTAAAGTTACACTCAACTTTAGTCTACAGGATCACAACATGTTCCACTTAAATTATTAAAACCTTCCTGCATTGCACATATACTGCAGTAATGAAAAGTGAACCACTGCACACAAACAGAATCCCTCCTCTGATTAAATGCTGCTCTACATTTCTATGCTACCATTAAACATCCATAAATCAATGAAAGTAAAGACCCAGCCACACACAACATACTTCCTCAAAAGAAGCCAGACTGGTCTTTCAGCACAACTATTAACAGCAATTGCTAATCATAACACTTACATTCAGTTCTCCATCTTGCTGAAATCTCATCGCTTTTTATTGTAACAGGTTTATACATTGTTTTGTGCCCATATTTATATCAGCTTTGTACATTTCACAGTAATACTCTATGACAATTCCTGGTCAAAGAATAGTCAGCTTTATTTCAAGAGCACAAAAATATTTCAAACCCATCAATATCCTGTCTCAGGTATCGAGGCCTGCCAGCTTCTCGCCATCTTTTACTGTAATGCAAACTGGCTGAATACACAGAGCCAGTGTAGCTCTCAGGCATGATAATGTCACATTTTGTGTTCAGTACAGTTAGGTCACAATGACAGCCTGGAAAGAAGGAAAATGACTGAGTAACAGAAGAACAGACAACTGGGATATAGTCTGCATTCATAAGCAGACTGTGTGTGATAGACAATATAACAATAAACATTTCCATTATATATAACTTTCTAGAACAACTCAGTTCCTAGTTACCTTTCCATGGCATAACTTCAGTTTCATTCACTGAAAACCCCATATCAGTCATTTAGCAGCAAAGGCCTCAGAGCCTCAAACCAAACATGTACACACTTCACCGGAGACTAAATCTTCCAGCTAATCCCAAAATGTGTTTACGCTTCCCTTTCTGTTCACTAAAACAAACCACATGTAACTGCCAGTTACGACACCATCCAGGCAAATTTAGCAATATGGAAAACTTCTTCCTTCTCTATCTTGTAGTGCAATAAGTGTTATGATGTCATGAGGTGTGGCTTTGGGCTCTGTACCTGCTGGACTACACATTTTTCCTCAGACACTTCCTGTTCCTGTCGACACCAGTTACTCTCTAGTTCATTTTCAAGGTAAAACCTGAAACCCTTGGGCTGCATGCATAAATACACAAACCGCATCACTGGGCACAATCCTCTTTTGCGAACAGGTAATTTCGCTTAAAAGTAGGTTTAGTTGAGATTATACGACGCACGTAGAGAACCTGAAAGCAGTGCAACTAGGTAAATACTAATATTTTAAAGTGCACCGACCATGTGACACTAGGCAAAAGCAAAGCAAATTTGTACTAAGCGTCCCATACATAGTCTGATATAGTAATCGGTACTTTTGAAATATTGAAAGATTGCCCATGAGTGCACGTTTTAAACCGTTTCCTTTTCCAACCATCTGCATGATAATGGGAGGCAGAGAGACTCGTTTTTAGCACGGCAGCCGGTCAGGTGCCTTCGCGGCCGCGTACTCCATTCACTCAAACGCGCACACCTCGTCAAACTGTTCGCGACTCATTTGACTACTCGATTCTACTACTGCCCGCCGTACTGTAGCGCATTTGATAAACAAACGTTAATTTGATTCATCCGGGCTGATACCGACGGACCCTGCCGAATGCCGTCAGCCGGTGTAAGGCCATCCGCGCCGCGTTTAGGGGCTCGGCAGGCGGCCGCCAATCACCGATGGCGGGGCAGCCCCCGACTAAACCGGTGTGACAGTGACAAGCGCAGCGCCGACCCCTCCGTCCGTCCGCCAGCACGTAAATCACGACAATCCGTCCATTGCCGCGACGTTTACACAACTAATCCCCGACCTGACGGAAACGCGGCCCGGCCGCCGGCGCCACCTCGCTAACGCCTCAGTGTGGCCCGGACCGCACGCAGAAACAGCCAGAAGCCCCCAAAGGGACGGCCGGTCCGTTTCCTGCGCCAGCGCCGGGGGGTCGCGTAACCCGCTGGCTGCGTTTGTGAAACACGCAGAGCGCAACCCGGTTAGGTGAAGGGGGGGCCCGTTAGCGGAGCAGCTTCGCGCATTTTCGCTCCGCCGTGACCTCCCGGCTTAGCTTTCGGCCCTTTAGCCCCATTCCCAGCGCGTACCTGCAGGTGCTCCTGGAAGCGGATCGGCAGGATCTGAGCCATGGCGGTCACTCTTCTCGCACTCCCGAATTTCCTATCTCTGAGCTAGCTTAGCCGACTAACGCTACGGCTTCTCCCCTCGGCACTGGGACAGCTAGTACAAAAAAAAGAGAAAGCTTAAAAGAAGTACGCGGCTACACTACTTTCTTTTTCTAATAACAGTATGCCTACTACAGCGTTCACCCCCCGAGATGTCCACTTGTGCTCTGGCCCCAGTAAGACGGTGACCGGCCGCAGCGCCGAACTCCAGAAACCCGCAATGGCGGCGGAAACAGGTCAGGAGAGAAGCAATCCGGAAACGGCCAGGGCCTCCGTTAGGCGGAAGGATACTCAACGTCAAACAAAAATCGTGCCTCACACAAATCTCATCAGTACGCGCGTCATGTGCTCAAATGCTACTCTCTATCGATCAAATGAAGAAACGGCAGAAATATATGGAGAGTATTATGATAATACGTTGCAAATAAAGTTAGAAAGCAGAAGAGTTTAGGGACTATTTTATTTGTGACTTGTCCTTTGATTTTTGCCACGTCATTCGTCCTCGTGAATTGACGTCAGTTCCGGATTGTACACTTCGCTCCGGTGTCGGGGTGTTGTCGGTGAAGAAACGAGAATGGGCATTACTGTGCGATTACACATTACATTTATTTATTTTGCTGAGGCTGTTGTCCACATCGACGTACAAGCGAAGCAGACAGTAAATTGCAGTCGTAATTACCGAGATTAATATTTTATGAACAAGTATTGTCGACAATGACATTAAATATTTGAATGACAGTAAGATTTTTAAATAAAACATGTAATGATACGTATTACGTTTAAACCCATTACCCACCAAGATGCACAGTAGGATTAACCTTTACACTTTCATATGGATTTAATCTCGTTTATACTCCGATTCTATTTGAACATTTACATTAACGTAAACGCTGGAGGCTTCTGGGATTCTTGCGTCACAGAGGGTCTGTTCTTGTGTATCCTGGAACCGGAGAAAGTGCGGAAGTGAATTTCAAGTTTTAGAGACAACGTTGCGACCACTTTAGAGGAAATCAAACATATGTAATTGATACTTTACGAGTGACATTTGATTATCGATCTGCCCAGTGCCCTAGTTCATGACACTGTAATGCGCAGATACTGCTTTCCGTAAGGACTGAGAAAACCCTGGCTGATCTAGAAGTCCTGCCTGTACAGCGTTTGACTAAGACATTGTTCATGATGTTAATTCCTTTCAACATGAGTATTTGCGCTGTGGCCAACGTAGGAAGACACTAAATTTAATGCAGCGGTAACTGCAAACAAAAATCTCACAAGATTTTTTTCAACCATCTGATTATTTTCTATATATATATAAAATTCCTTGGAATTTTTTGGATCTCTTTGAGTTTTCCATCAGTGCTGAAGACAGGGCTTACGTAAACCCACAAACCCACTGTTAAAATAGTTTTGACTTTATTAATCCATCCAACCTAATTGGTTATTCAGGCAGGGGTATTTATATTTGTATGGGGCTGCATGATCCTCTGGGCTACATCCCTATATATACAATGATGTCCATATAGTTTCTGTAATGTTTTTTTATGCTTATGCAGTACTACCAGATATTGGGTGAGAGTACTAGGGGTCACCTCCTTCAACCCATTGAATCCTGCATATGTATCATGGTGTAAGACCTCTGTGACTGTCTAAGCTAGCTGATCCTCTCGTTTAGTTTGGCCGGTGTTACCCCTCGGTGGCTCAGTGGGTAGCACTGTTGCTTTACATGTATGCTTTGCATGTTCACCACAGGTTTCCTCTGGGTTCTCCGCTTTCCTCCCACAGACTGAAGGTATTCTTTTAGGCTAATTAGTGCTTCTAAACTGCCCGCAGCATGTGAGTGTTTTGTGCCCTGTTATTCTGTCCAATGTTTTGAAAATTTGACTTGAAAAGGAGAAAGGCATTAAACTGAAAATTCTTTAAATGAATGTTTTCTTCAAATGCTAATAAGTCATTCAAAGGCATCTGCATAGTATATCATATATTATCACAGTAATAACTAAATTTTTAATCATGACATGTTTTTGATTTAAGAAGCTTTATGACCATTGCTGTTTGCTCAATACAAAAAAAACATGATCAAGTACAACCAAATGTTTCTGTCCATCCATCGTCCATGGGTGTTTCTCCGGCACAGGGTCACAACTGTTCTGGAACGTATTCCAGAGACCACAGGGCACGGGACAGTATGGGTGGCATGGAAGTCAAATATTTACATCTGGAAATGGTGACTGTACAAATTAGGCCATGTTTTCCAGCCAGTAATGCAAATTACTATATTTCCAAACTTCTAAGCAAAAATATACTCAATTGCACATTTCTAGAATGTCTATTGAATGTCTGAGATCTTCTCTCTGTGTTCCTTAGCAGATTCCTAACAATGCAACAATGGCAATAAACGTTAAAGAGAAAGCTGTGGGCTTGAATAATCAGTCACAATGCCATGAGTATATGGTGTGAGGCAAGAGCCACAGCATGGCTGCTATGTTACCTTATTCACTTAGCTGAGCATTTACGGTTACAGAAACTTTCCCAAAGACAGTGTGAAATTTTAGCTGCAACATAACCTAGTAGCCTTTGGGGTATGAGTCAAGTTACCATTATACTATAGCAGCACTTCTTACACTGAAGAAATATAAGGCTTTAGAACAAAGGTGCAGCAACTCAAAAACCTAGATATTCCCATTCAGGAAAAACCTGTCTGTTTTTCAGTTCCAGTCAGCTGCACAGTCTCAGTAAGGGGCACAAGCCCTTCAGGGCAATTTAAAGATAGTAGATGGTTCCAGATGAGGACACCACCATGAGTAAAAAACACAGAACAATCCACCCTCTACTTCTCTAAGCATTATGCCATTTTAATGTGGACATGATGGCAGACCTGGGTCCCCCGAAGTATACGGCTGTCCTTGCAGAAATTTACGCTGGTTAACCTAAGGCTGTGGCAGAATAGTCACATCTTAACCCCCAGTTCACTGGGCCTTTGAACAAGGCCCTTAACTCCCAGCTCCTCGGGTGCCACTACAGGTGGCTCTGCCCTTCACCGCCCAGCTTGTGCTCAGCTACATACAATGGCATGCAGGAGTTGGGGTACTTTTGTTTAAAATGTCTGCTACTATGAGCAGTTAAGTGAGAAGATGAATTGATTACCAATAGGCAGAAAGTTAAAGATGACACCTCATTAGTATTTTAAGCAGGATTACATTTTTATTTCTACTATTCATGGGCACAAAATACCAAAAAAATGTAAAACGCCTGATGCAAAAATTTGGGCACCTGAAATGGTCAGTACTTAGTAAC
>JAODKK010000105.1:14967166-14985071 GCA_026774405.1 Petrocephalus microphthalmus | reverse complement strand
GGGGGCAGTGCCGGCGATACCACAGGGTGTTCACAGGAGACAGTAAGGTGACGGGCCGGGTGCGTATCACGGCTCGCTTAGTCTCCCGAGATGCAGGTAACAGAGTCGCCCTTTTCAGGAAATGACCCAGGATCCCTCGCCTGGCTTTGATCTGCGGCAAGGCGTTATTTTAAATTACCCATGACCACCGCGCGCTGACTGTGGCATGTGTGCGCTTCAGTCTGTCACCTTAAGTTATCTCATGAGACAGCATTTCCAGAGACTTACACAGAAAACTGGAGTGTCATGAAGACAAAGATTAGAAGCAGAGCGGGGGCTTGGTCTGGCTGACAAGGTGTCATATCCTCTGTGCCTCTGTTGCAATTCCAGACCTTCAAATGACTGCAAAGTGAGAACTTCGCACAGTGGAAGGCCTATCTCACCTCGGGACCACGGCCAGCTACAAAACAGCTTTCCCACGGTACAAGCGTGAGATACAGCCCCCCCGGAGGTGGAGAAAGATCCACGGGCGAGCTGGGGGGGGGGGTACTTCTTGCCTTATTAGTGCCATTTCAGACAAAATTGCACCTGCCCAGAAAAAAATATCGAAGTCAGGAGAACAACAGCCATACGTCGGTCGGACGTACGGGACGGATGGAATCTCGTCCAGCACCAAACCCACGATACACAGCAGCTAGGAAAGGGAGAAGGTCCAATTACAATGTTTCTGAGGTGCGGGAATGTCCGATGACGCGTGAAACGTAACTCGAGCAGAGATGAGAAGATGAAGTGTGATGCTGAGCCCTCTTCACAGTCAGCGCTTTGCTGGGTGGCTAAGACACGAAGGCGGGCCTGAGTGCGAACACCACACAGCTCATGCCCAGGGTAACAAAGGCCCGGTCAGACCTGGAGCTCTCTGTCACTGATCTGGCCGCACTGCTTCTCACTGTCTACTTTTCCCCATTAATGAAGCTTGAAAACATGCCAACAGGGCGGTGCTGGGTAGCTAATTACACGCGGCAGTGAAAAATGCAATCTTCTGATGGTCCTACGGAAAGCTGAACGTTGCCCACAAGGAGACACATGGTTTTACCTCTTGATATGAGACCGGAACAAGTTAAAGAAATTGCATGTTCAGGCAGAACAGGTAGCATTAGCTTTAAAGAAATCATGGTTATGGTACTCGTGGTCATGTGACCATGCAGACAATAACCAAAAGAGTGATTCATCTGTGTGTGACATTACCCAACCTGAGGCTCCATAAATGTGGAGTGGGGGGTTTGATATAAACAACAGTGAAACCTAGAGTTTCAACCTCCAGGCTTCTGCAGTCCTTATTGAGGAATCAGGGGCCATTTCCAAGCAATCACGATGACAGCACGTCATGCGATTCTAAGGGTCCATTCATTAAAAAACAAAAGACTTCAACCTTGGGTTGACACACTATTGCTGTGCAAAACCAGCCTAACTGGGTTAGGGCTCACTAAATTTGCCCACATGATTGCATTAGAGCCTGATGCTGCGGCTCCCCTGTTTATCTTAAATTGCTCTTAAGTTATTTGATTGATGTGATTTTTTTTCTTAGTGTTCCCTCTGCTGTATGAGAAATGACAGGACATACTGCCTCCCAACCCGTCTCTCATACAAGGTCTCCCAGCCCTCGATCCAGCTGGTCTGGCTAGTGAGAGTTTTACTTGCAAAAACATGTTCTGAGGACCCAGTGAATAATGATTGGTTCAGAGAGATAACCAATCAGATTGTAGAGGAGGTGGGACCAAGACATCTTTTTTTTTAATTGGTAAATTAAAAACTGATCCCTGTTTCTTTTTCTATCACCCACAAATTTAGATATTGGATAAATAAATTATTTATTGGATATTGGAAAAAAAATCATTTTTGGTAAATGTGAAAAAAAAAATCAATCTCAGACACCGATAGTCTTGCTTAATTAATCATTAGTGTTTTTGGAGAAAGGCGAGACCATAAAATCAGGATTTGTTTGCGTTTTTTTTTTTCTTTTTTTTGAATAGCCTCTTATAGTATGGCTGTGGTCCAGATGGAATTTGTCCATGTCCCTTGTAAGCTCCGGGACTTGATAGGAAATGCTTTTTAAATGACATCACTTCACCACACATCCTAATCCGCCCAAGTGCTTATGTAGCAGTAAGTGAAAATCACTGGAAAATGCCTCCTCTTTGATATGTAAAAAAAAAAAAAAAAAAACTGGTCTCGCTTCATATGATTGCTGTGGCTGTGAATCTTCCACTGCCAAAGTTCCAGCAAGAGAAAATAAACAGACATCTACCAGAACACACTCATCTGTTTGTTTTGACTACACAGCACATCACTGATAACATATAGTGACATGAACCACGTATTCCTGAAATACAGAAAAATATTAATTTCAAACGCTGCTTCCTGGTCATTTGTCAAAAATGGCCCCGGACATAAATATTCTGAATGAAAATGTACTTTTTTCATCTCCACTTGCAGCAGGAGCAGTTGTTTTTGACTCGGTCACCGATATTTACCATTTCATTTCAGTGTCTGAAATCTTCTAACTGAGTGACCAATATCCTTTAATTATCCAAGTAAAACCAAGTCGGGTCTTTATCAGGAAAGCAGCCGAACATTCACTTTCTTGCCTTGAATATAACCAGTGAGATCATAAATATCTAAATCTATACGGTTAAGTCCAAATCTAAATCTATACGATAAAGTCCAACTGTTATAAGGCAACTGTAAACATCAAAACTCCAGGCAGAATGAAAGAGGGTTCAGTGACATGTGTTACACTTTGTCCCTAAAACCATTGCCATCGGCGTCTTACTGCAGAACTCACCATCTTACATCTCTGAGCTCAAACGGCACCACACTGCCAACATCTCTCTGACTGGCACACCCCACAAGGCCAAACAAGTTAATTCTCACTAAACCGAACAAGGATGTCTTACTGGGTGCGTTGCCACTGCGGAGACCGAAGGGCATTTGGGGGAAGCGGCACATGCCGTGATGCACGGGAATTAGCACTGGAGATAAAAGGCCACTAGTTTTGAGACGCCCAAAAGCCTAGGCTATCAACTTGTTGTCAGACATATAAATCTGAACAAAACGTTGACACATCTATGAATAGTGGATGATATATTCTTGGCTCAAGACAAAGATGTTACATCCTAATAATGAGCTTGAGTTTTGAGGCAGTACAGCCCTCCAATGTTTCATTAACTGCCAATAATACAACTCTGCCCTGAAGCTACTTGACTTTAATGGATGGTGAAGGATTCCCTCTGATTAAATCGACTGCACTGGCGACAGAGCATATATGGATCCCAATGCTGATTTCACTGCTGCCGGCTGGGACTACCAGAATAGTGGTGGATGGAGATGGAATAGGACAGCTATTTTTCTCTGCTGATGCTGGTTATGTTGTCAAGGTTCTGCCGAGGAAGTGAGAGGCAGTTGGAGGCAGTCTGTGGATGGAGATGGAACTAGATTAGAAGGGAGAAGATAAGATATCTGCCCATTTTAGAACGTGGGAAATACTTTGCACATTCAGAATTAGGACTGTTAAATCATAATTGGGTGGATTTCTCATTAGTAGACACCTTTGGGACAATAACAGTCTATATTTACAGCAGCAGCAAGTAGCTAAATGCAACCTTGTGTAGCCATAAAGCCATACTGCAATACATTTGAGAAAATGGCAAAATACTACTATCGTCATAAAAAGCAATTTAGCATTACTGTCCCATTAATTAAGTGCTTTACAACCAAACAACTTAAGACAACAATTCTGACCAAATCAAAATGGGGAATAATGATAAAACTAAAGATGACAATCTACCACTAGAAAAATATGGTATTTAATAATTTTTTGGTGGTTAATAGTTAATAGTGACTCTCACGGGTGAGTCACTCCGGGAAAAGCTGAAGGTACCGTCAATGTCAAGAAGAGCCAATTAAGTGAAGCGTTCTCAGCTGGGAAGGAACGTCTAGCTCATCCATGCTTTTAAAGGGAATGGCGGTGAATAAGCTCCTGCCTACGCTCGTTCCATCAGAATGAAAGAGGACCCACAGATTCTAAGTGAAAAAAAAGAATAATACTGTCAAGAGGCTTGATTAAAGGTAATACATTGTGCAGAACACGCGTGGCTGAAAAGCCACTTGCTCAGAGCGCGTGATGGAACACCGAGCTTTGGGGCTTTTGGAGGAACAGACGGCTTGATCATTGCTCAGCACAAAACCTCCAAAGACTGACTACAGTTGTGCTGTGCAAATGCAGTATGGCACAAAGACAATTGATACGTTACAAAGGCGACTATTGCTTGAGAGGGATGCATGAGTTTAAATGAATGGTTCGCAACTTTAATAAGAGGGAAGTCTACGACACTACAACAGAAACCAATCAGGGTTTCACCCAGATACCCACTGTTACATTAAAACTTCCAACAAGTCCCCTCTTCTGAAAGGGGAGCGCATATGGATAAAATTCAATGGCGTATCAGGAGTCATTTAAAGCTGCATCAGTCTGGATGGGCATTCTACACTCCTGAAATTAATCGCAATCTTTTGTCTCCCAGAGGAGACGTCGCACTTCCATTCTGGCCAGTCCCAGGTCCTTCAGATATCAACAATGTTTAGAAATTCATTAACTGCCGTCATGGTTCAACAGGATGATCCAGACAATCTGGTAGGCCGTCAAAAAAGTCCCGAGGCGACTTTCCAGGTTCATCGAAGAGGTCTAATCATGCTCCAAGATGTGGCTTTGATGATGACGGACGTCTTCATTTGCTGCCCAGTTAGTGGTCTAATTGTCTCAGATCACATCTTAATGCCAGTAGAGTGAGTAGCATCCGAAAGGTTAAAAAAAATGTTGGCGACAAAGAGCAGAGTGACGGCCTGACGGGCTGATAGATATCTCCAGAAAAAGTACACATATCAGGATTACTTTCTTCTATTGAGTTCCTATGTGGGAGCCACAATTCTTGATGAATGAATATTCATACCAGCATTATCCTGAGTCCACACACAATCTGAGAGGCTGAGGTCCATTTAAGACTATGTTATGTTATGTATATTCCACTATGTCATGTTTTACTACCCTTGGAGGTGGGGGAATGTTTAAGAGAAGGCATGTGCTCCCAGCAATGTTTACAACCATTCATACCACGCCTTCGCATGTGACCCCTGAGGTTTGTCCCCTGTTGGCCACAAGCTGTCTCTACACTAAATATTAAATATTAAATGAATGCATTCCTTATTTAGGAGATGCTAAATGTTCTGCTGGCCACCTAGATGGGCATGATCTGCTGACCAAAATGACTTTCACAGTGGGCCCTGTCCATGTGCTCTCCACACAGCTGCGCTGGCTTCCTCTGGCAAACATGTTCTCCCCTCTAACGTGGAGACTGGAAGACAACCCGTCCAGCGCTCAGGCCAAGGCTTCATAATTCAGCCTCAACAAAAGCACAGAGTATGGAAATGGAGGCTGTAATCTATACTGCAGTCAGCATCACGACGGCAGACCCTCTTTCATTCAGAACGTTTCAATGCGTAGCCGGAGATCACGCCAGCGCAATCCTTCCTCTTAGGGCCATCGTCCACGACACATTTATCTCCCATCCGTATCCAATCCATCACCTTAATTACTTTCATTTCCATAACACAATTCTCTCTTTAATGTCTCAAATTTATTACATGTCAGACAAATTGGATGTCCTTGACTTTTTTTTTTTTCAAATAGATCCACAGTTGGAACAAGGTGGTTCAGGGGAACATATCAGTATTAAATATCAATTATTGCTGTGTTTTTCCTGATGTATGCGTAACTAGTTCTGTGGGGGGTCTGATACTGTAGACTAACCATACCATTATCAGCACTTGGGAATGGGCCACGGAGCTTTTCCCTGGAGAACAGGGCATTGTTTAACAACAAAACCAGTTATAGCTCTATGCATTAAACTGCACTATTGTATTAACTCCCGGGGAAATCCCATACTCTCTAGTGGACACAAATGGCTACCCAGAAGGACAATAAGGACCTTCTTAAACTAGCAGAAGAGACCATTTGATGGCTCTGTGAAATGATGACCAGGATGGATGACAAACCGTATTGGGTCTTTACAGGTGGACAATAGAAGAAGGCATCTATGGATCGGGGGAGGGGCGAGGGCATGGTAAGAGGGTGTGATGTGTCATTAATCAGCATGGGGGTGCGGTGGGGTGGGGGGGCACTTTCCTGGTGTTGATAGGGCAGGGTAATGAATTCCTCCTGGAGGCAGGGGGCCCCGCTGAGCTCCTGTAATGAAGCAGGGACCCAACAGACCCGCCATCAGCATGACTCCTGACCCGCTGGCATTAAAATGAAATGAAAGCCATTACCTCCAGCCTTCACCTCACCGGGGGGGTGGGTCTGCCTTTCCATAAATAACACCTCAGTCAGGCGGGACAGCAAGGTGTGGGGAATTGCAAGCGGTAAAAGCATTTCAGACCCTATTGTCCCGCACGGAAGTGCAAGTGGGGGAAAGAGAAACACTCGGCGCTTCGCTACGTGGGGTCCGTGAGGGGAACGGAGCTCCAGGCTGGCCATTTTCATACGGGGAAAGCAGCAACATCGCTCGGCGCTCCGAGCTTCACGCAGCCAATAAACCAATGGAGGAATGGCGCTTCTACCTTGCAATTATCTGCAATTAAATTGTCCCCGGGTGTTCTATGCAGACACCGAGCAGTTCGACGATGGCAACGGTCGGCTACATCGACTTCCCACTTGACGTAGCGTTTATGACGTGTCTCACTGCGAATCTTTAGATGTGAGGTGGTGCCTGTCTTCACAAGCTGTCCTCCACCGCCGGGCTTATCTGCCTCGTGCAACTCGTGACAGTTCAAAAAGGAGGCCCGTCCTTTGTTCCTTCATTCCGATGGGATCTCCGAACGCTGCCCCATTGATCCCTGCGTCCATAATTCACAGATTTGCTACAGCAGAAGATTAATTGCCAAGGAACCCTCATTTTGATATTCCGACCACAAGGCATAGGATTGTAAAGATTCCGATGATGTTTCTTCTGACTGATAAACCAGGTCTTCTGGTTGCTTGAGAGGAGCAGCTGTAATTAGTTACCTGGTGTCTTCAGGTGTCTGTCATGGATCGATAACTGGAAGGAGACACGGGCATGGAGAGTAACTCAGTATTAGTGTTTTTCCTCCACACTAATAAAGGGTCAAGGGACCGTCCTCCATCGGTCACATAAAGACTCATCCGGCGCGGCGCCGCAACCTAGTTTCCAGCCCGACGGATCGGACAAGAGGTCGAGGACAAAAAGAGGAGGGACATAAATATCACCATAAAGCCTCTTCCCTGCTCAGAGCCCCCAGGTGGATTTATGGGGATGTGCGTACGCGTGCCGTCTTCGCCGACGCGCCAGCCGCCACTCACACCCACCTGTGCATTACCACGCGGGAGCCTTTGACAGGGAGACGCCAGTAATGACGGCTCTTAAAGGCCGCTGCTAATGGGGTCCCCGGGGGGCCAGTCCTCCATACCTCCCCCCCAAAGTCTCATTGGTCAGCCAGCCAGCGAGGTGCACCATCAAAACGCCGCCTCGTCGACACTGTGCATTAAACTGCTCGGGGTTCGCCGTCGACTTTACAGTGATGAATATGATCATCACAGACCTACAATAAAAAAGGGTTAAAAGGGATTTTTTTATGGAGATTTGCATTCGGGGAGCTTTTCATGCACACTGCTCTTTTAATGAACCTCAAAATTAGATCTTGGGGGAGCACAGGCTCCGATTTCCCAGGTCCGTTCAAAGGAGCCCACTGGACGGATGTCCTGGGACTTAGAGCTCTCTTGCAGCCAGCTCTCATTAGCTGGTCTCCGTTTGTGGTGGTGGCTGGGATCCCTCTGTAGGTATCATCCTCCTCCATCCTTCCGCGCCTTTCTGTACCCAGGGACCTGACGCCGCGCGGAGCTCCCTAGTGACCGCAGGGGCGCTCGTACACTCCACGGCGGTGCCCCGGCTCACTTCAGCGCGGAGTGCGATCCTCCATCAAACCACATGCACTTGACCGTGCGGCCACATCAATCAGCCGCACAGCGGCAGGCCAGGACCTGGGGTTTCACTTGAGAGAAAGTCCTGATTACACCCTCGCATCGATTCCCACGTGCGGCGACTCGGGGCCAGATTAACGATTGCTGACGGGGAGCGGCTCCAATGGCAGGACTCAGATGCGCACTTTTATTTCAGAGAATGGTCTCAAAACAAAGTTCTGGGGAAGCTTATCTCAAGGTGCCGCTGCAATATGGCCTTGTTCTCTCTCATAGATGGCTGTCTTTGTCCTCCACAATGTAATATATTCTGTGCATAACCCACACACACAGTCCACTGTCTTTGTCCTGCAAGAAGTCCATCTGTCCTCCAAGTAATGCTCTTTATTTTAAATATATAAAATCACAGCTTGGTACCTAAACAATGCACCCCCCCCCCCCATATTTGCCGTCATGGGAATACTGGAAGGAGCCCTCTGGGGCATATGTCAAAGGGGCAGAGTACACAACCCGAAGAGGGGAACCAACAAGCTCATCCATCCAGCAAGTGGGGGGAGGGCAGGCAGTCAATGTCTATGTTACGGCTCACTCCAGACCTCTGCCTGACCCAAACATGCGGTTGGGAAATCGTGTTGTTTGTTGGAGGCTCTAACAGCTGTGCACCCCCCCCCCCGAATAATGGCAGCGATTGAGCTGGCCCACAGGGGATTCCACATTAAAAGCTATCAGCTGGAAATACCTCATGCCAAGTTAATGGCCGCGGGCCGGATGGGTGTGGCCAAGGCAGGTGGGCCATGCTTTCCAAATGTAACACACACACACACACGTGTTTGTTTACATATCTTTGTGGGGACCGTCCATTCATTTCCATGGGCATAACCCTAATCCCAACTACAACAACCTTAACCCCTACCCAGCCCTAACTATAATCATAAGAAGCCAAACAAAACACAAGACGTTTGGCTATTTCAGTTTTTTGATTGCCGTCACAGATTTCTATAAAATTGAGTTTCCCCTTGTGGGGACTGAAAAAAAGTTCCCCGCAGCTTGAAAAAGTTTTGACATGCAGGTTGTTATCACATTGTGGGGACATTTGGTTCCCACAATGTAATATATACTGTACATAACCCACACACACAGTCCATATTATTTGGCCCCCACAATGAAGTTTATACATGCCCATACACACACCCACACACACGCATACTAATAGTCTTAGCTGGTAGCTTTTAAAGGGTCTATCAGTGAAACTAATTAATAAATAACAGCTCCTTGAGTGTTATGGTCATTTAAACTTCCCTCTAATGCTTGAAGGGATGCTTTGGCGAGTGGGCGGCTACCTCCCAGAGAACACAGACCTGAGGGAGGGGCCTGACTGACTCTTGTGGTAGAGACTTAGCAACCCAACAAATAAGACACCAGCTATGCACTCGTGCACCCATCTCCAGATCATCTGGGAAGCAGATGGCTGGCACGAGGACTACCAAAAATCTGAAATTTTATTTATTTATTTATTTATTTTTTTTTAAAACTGCAGTATACTGAAAGTCACTAAGTCACTAGGAACACATGCTGCATCAGGGATGATCCAGCACTTTCTACTGCTTGAGCCAAAAGCTCAAGGTGAACTTTAAACATTGGATGTCTCAGTGCTACGAAGGTCCTCTCTGGTACATGCTACCTGCCGCCCTGAACCTGGAGAGCAGAGCTGCTGGCCTAACGAGCCACTGGCATACGGCTTCACCCCTGATCACTCCTGGCTGTTAGTGCTGCATGGTCTACTGTGGACCTTGAATTAACCTTTACAGGTCAGTATAATGGCCTGGTTCTGGAGGACTTGCTTTTGGGGGATGTTGCTTCTTGATTTTCATTATTCTCACAAGATGAATGCGCACACAATTGACAGTGTGCAGTTGCAGCTATATGTACACACGTATACCTATACCATATATATATATATAATATATATCTATACCATGGTATATATTAACAACAAAAAAGAAAGACAGAAGGGATATTTGGACTAAATTATCATTGTAATTGAACAGAATTGTTCTTCTGGACAACATAATGACTGCTGACTTCCTCTGGGGCCTAATTCATCCATTACCCATGTAAAGGCACCAATGGCCTTATCTGTACTCTCAATACACCTGGAGCATTTTTAAAACAGCTGTAAATTGGGTCTTGATGGATGGTCCTTAAGCGGCTGTTTCCGAAGACAAAGCCACCAGCAGCATGGGGCGCCCATATTTCTGCTGCGCGAAGTGGCGGCGGATATGTGTGTGTGTGTGTGTGTGTGTGTGTTGGGGGGGGGGTGGTGAATCAGAGTGCCTCCGATAAGCACGGTCCACATCCCCTCCCGCTTGCCGCCACCGCCGCCTCCCACCTTAATGGAGTCGTTACGTCCCACACCGTCCCTCACTGCGATTAGCACACAGCTCTAGGCTCGGAAACTAATTAGGTTTGTTGGCGCCCACCTTGTTGCTGGGTCCTTCCAGAACAAAGGCCCCATCTTCAGAGCCCCGGAGGGCCTGGAGAATGACAGTGGCTGCCCTGCCAGCCCCGACGCCCAGCGCTTACTGCCTTGCTGTTCCAGGGGCTTGGTTACACGCCCGCCACAATCTGACTGTAATTAAAGGTAACGGCCTTCTGATGAGCACGCTGCCATCTGCACCCCGGCATCCCGCTGCTGATCCACACCCTTATCTTACTGACAAGGGGCCCATCTCAGCTCCCCCGTTGAAAGAAGAGCATGTCCTCTCATCTGGTGGCGTGTTCCTCTTTTTGGGACCAAATGGTGCTATTTTGAGTCCCCAATACTGGAGTCGCGACGTGCGGTATCATGGCAATCTTCAGCACGGGGGGGAGGCTGAAGCCCCTCCATGCAAGCTTGTCCTGAATTCCCCGAGGGGGGCGCAAACGTCCCGCGAGCGAGCGCTATCCGTATCGGCCGGTCCGGGCGACATGACGCAAATCCGCCGGCTATTGTCATGCTAATTGGCAGAAGAGCCTGCTGGACCGCGCCGCCATGGCGATAAATCGCCGGAGGAGCATGCTAATAGCTGGTACCCGCGCGCGGCCCTTGTAAAGCTGTGTCGTATTAGCCGTCCCCCCAGTCCCGGCCGCGCTAATCTGCTTTGACGAATGGCCATTCGCCCCACGGATGGAAACCGGATTGGCCAGCAGGCGAAGGGTAGCCAGATGAGAGCGGACGGGGGAGGAGCGGTGCCCCAAAATGGGAGGCGAGCCAGCTCCTCAGCCCAGCCTGCTGGCACGGGACGCCGGCGCAGGCAATGTCGGCCAGGTCCGCAGGTGACGCGGATGACAGAACAGATGCCACCGGGAAGAGCCGCTTACTCACCTGCATAATTACTGCCTCACACACGCGGCCTAACAACTGGCAACCCTGATGCTCGGCACCCGGGCCATCTCAGTTAACCGGGCCGCGCGCGGACTTCGCAAAAGCCATTTATCAGCGTCCCCACATGCGTCGCTCAGTCTCGATTCATTCCATTGATAAAAAGCCGAAGGCTGGACACAAAAATCTATGGCCCCATTAACCCGCTTTAACCAGCCTTTAAACTCCACCTTCATTTCTTATTTTCTGCCACCATGCAACTCATAGTGCAGCCGGCATTCCCAGCCCGGCACATGCCACAGCCACGGCCCAATCGGCATCAGCATCTGAGACAGGCCTTACCGATGGGGCCTTACCTATCCCTGAGTGCCTCACACCCCCCCCCCCACACACACACACATCCCTCACACACACCCCGCCCCTCCTCTCACTCATGAATCCTGCTTCCTGTTTACAGGTTGGATCCAACTGATTACAAACAAAACCAATCAGGCAGAAAGGCTCAGGACTTGAGATGGTGCCAGAAGTACCATACTTTTAATAGCTCGGGCTGAGACACACAGGAAGCCCGCATACACACCCCTGCACCCAGCTTCAACTCTCTCTTCTGCTTTGACCGTCATCCATCCTCCCGAAACGCATCTCTGGCAGAGCGGTGGGACTAAAACAAGATGCGGAGCTCAAACTGCCGTCGCTAATCTTAGCACACACAGTTGGGGATCAAATTAAGGCTTTCTGAGTGCACAGGGAGTGTGTCCGCCCTGTGTTTGCATCCAAACTAAAGCCATTAATATAATTTCTTTAATAATTCATACTTGGTGGGCATAACGTCAAGTGCAACTTGGAAAAATCCTATTAGCTACAAATAAATTATTTGTACCTGCATCCTTCTACGCTGCACGTCGTTGGGTCTCCGGGAATTTCTAATGGCTGCATGAGTGGGACGAAACCTTTCTTTACACTGCTAAACTGTTCCAATTCCATTATTAGAGTTTAATACACAGCTTTCGTTGGGCGGCTCAATTAGGTTTGATCCCGGCGGCTAATGTGCTCCGTTTGCATGCACGATGTTGCCCGTAATTGCAGCAAACAGCACCGCTAAATGACAGTCAACATGGAAATAAAGCCTGCTGATGTCTGCCTGTGCTTGCATGCGCTCGCATGTGCTCTGCGTCTCGTTGGCGTGCGTGGGGTGGAGGCCCGTCCTGCGCTGAAGGATTCTGGGAGAAGGGCTGTCAGACGTGACGCTGTAACCATGACCTTCTCCATGCGCTCATCTGCTAATGGGCCTCATAATGACCGGAACTCCTCCATGCCAAAGTGGACACATACACTTTGATCCTTTTAGCTACACTACTGCGGCAATTAAACTTTTTAAGACTTAATTACATTTCGTGTGCCTCCTTGCAGAATCAGGTGAAGCGCTTCTAGTGAAGCGGGCTCCAGACCCACCTCTCGGTTGTAGCCTATCAGCACGCAGGTCCCCCCCCCCCCATGTAGAAACAGCATAGAAATGTGCCATGCGTGGGTTTCTGATCGAAGGCAGCATCCACCAGGCCGTGCCTGCATTTGCAGTGTGGGCGTAGTACGAGTGAAAACACGCTCAGAGTTAAGGCCTCTCGTGGAAGGGGGCAAACACATTAACATTACTGATGCTTCTACAAGCAGGCCTGAGCAGAAGCCACAGCCAGCCTATGGTGCTCTTATTGCATTAAAAGGTAGGATTTTTGCATGAGGTCCAATCTCCTGTGACTCCAATAAGCAGGGTGGGAGATCAGGTGTATGATGCTTAAAAACGCTGCTTTCAAATTGCTTCTATGTAGGAAGTCAAGTGCCCCTAGCCAATGACACACGCTGTGGGTGTCCATGCAGCGCCATGATGACCCAGCCGCCAAAACCCATCCACTGCGTCACATTCAGCCTCTTTGTGGGGCCCTCGTCCGAGCTCACACCCACAAACAGAGGGAAGTCTTTGTTTCACGATTTAAAAAAACCATCTTGATATCAAACACAGCAGAAGCCTCCAGACATTTTTTTTTTAACGTGCAGGGAGGAATTGGCACATAAAATCCTTCACAGGCAGATTTGAGTGATGTTCTACACTTCCTGTAATCCAACATTGTTTGCTCATTTCCTGAATATTAAGTAGTATGCACAAAAGAATCTTGCACCACACGGAAGCAGAAATCTTTGAATATAGTGGGAAGGTACAGAGCCAACATTATTTTTATGGAATTGGCTGACAAGCACTTCCAGTGGGAACCATTTTCATAATGGACCTGAAACAGGCCGAGCTGGCACCTTGAATAAAGGACGGGCCGCGCCGCGCATAAACCGGGCTGAAAATGGCAAGCGGCAACGCGGACGGGCAGCCCTGCTCTTAAACGAAGCATAACGATCCCGCGACTGGAGGGAGTCTCCCACCCCTCGCTCCTTTGTGCGGGAGAGCTCTCACGCTCGCCCAGCTTAACAGGAGGATGCAGGGAAAACCTTTACCGCTCCTGCAGTGACTTTGGGAAGATGAGATCTGGCTTAACATCTGGACGCTTTACTGCTGAGTCCTCATAAATAAAAGATAGCTTCTGTTGGGCGTATGCGGGTGCCTTCATATAAATCATGCAAATGGATTTCCAGGGCATTTTTTTCCTTCCACCAGGAGCCAAAGGCCAAGTAATTGGACTGGCGAAAGGGGGCCATGCATGCGTCTATGGCTTGGTCTCGTGCTACGACCCCCCTGGAGGAGGTGACAGCCTGATCTCACCGGGAAGCCACATCGGACAGACTCCAGTTCAACTGTTTTTCTAAACAAGTCCTTTAGACAAACATCAAGTAGTTCTCTGCATGCAATAGGATACAACTAGGGTAGATGTTCAGAAGAATTGCCACGATTTTTACTAAACAGAATCTGACAGGGCCCCCAGAGGAAACCCCACGCAACACACAAAGAGAGCATTCAAACTATGGACACAGAGCACCAAGGCAGGACTCGAACCCCCAACGCTGGGGGTGTGAGGTTATGGGGCGGCCCACTATTATGCTCCCTTGAACTCTACTGAGTTTTTGTATGATGACAGTGAGAAAAAAAAACTCACAAAATGTCAGTCATGATTTACTATAATCAAGTCTAGTAAAACTATAATTTGATTTAGTTCATAATTTAATTTGCTCGCTGGAATAAATACTGGCCTGCAGCAGGCGGTCTCACACACGGGCATGCACATCGAGCAGGGGACCGCTCACGGTCAGCCTGCCCTGGCATTTATTTGGCCTCGGGGCCGGGCTCATTCCGAAAATCCCCCCCTGCCCGCCGGAAGTGGTACAGCCCGCCCGCACCTGAACAGAACTGAAACCCCACGCATTCTGGTGCTGCTGTGGACTGGCCTCCCGCCTCCAGAAGCAAACTCACATGGGCCAGCAAAGATCTGCACCAGACACTATCTGATGGACAGCGAGCGCGATGTCCTTACTTATCAACAAGCTGCACGGAGAACGGCACCTGTCTGCAGCCTCTGCTCTCCGCGCTCATAAATGAAATGAACACATTTGACTTTGACGTCTAAATGATTTCTAGATATATCTAATCCCAGAAGACAGGAAGCCCAAATCAGCTTCAAACAAAACCCAATTATGTCTGTCTCCTCTGCCTGATGATAAAGCATAATTACTTTTTTTATTCTCCGCTTCCCCCAGAATACATTTTCCTGACGTGTGAACGTAACCTTTAACGAATGGGACTTGATTGATGAGGCTTGCTTCATATCCTCGCTGGAAATAATTACCGATAACAATCGTGGCGCTCTCCTCGCCCCGAGTTGGGCTCCAAAGCGAAAACGCAGCGTCGGGTTTGTTTGTGAAGATTTCATTAGCTGAATTTCCATCGCGCGCGGCAGCAGGCGCTCGCTTCCTCGAGTGGGGAGACGCACACCGTCCCAGAAGCTGCTCGTTTCCGCGGCGACAGCGGGGGGGGCGGCGGCTTTGGAAGAATGCACAGAATGTGGAGGATTAGAAACAACCTGACCACCCTAAAACAGTGGCCCTGAATGAAAACAAATTCGGGGAGGGGGTGGATGTTTTGGTGGTGGGGCCAGATGGGGGGGCAACCCCCCCCCACCCACCTATATTAAGACGAAGGAGAGAGTCTGATTGTTTCTAACCTGTAGGTTAGAGAACCTCTGTTTGTAGTGTAAGCTGCTCAGTTTGCATTCCCAAGTCATCTGGAAGCAGCCAATAAGATGTCCCCTTTCAATCCTCCAATCCCTGTGGGTCTGTCCACCGACCAGAAAAACCGGGTTCTTCACACAGATACATACACGTGAAGCACGTCAGGGGAGACATCCCATAATGCACTGGGGGTGTGCCTGATGGGCAACAGGAGGATTTGGGCTGTGATGGGAGGTCTTCATGGGGTGGCCCCCCTGACATGCCTCCTCACCTTCCACTCATATGCCACGATGTGCCCTGGGGTGGGGGGCAGGAGATCCAGCGTCCGCGGTGCTGCCCCCATGAGGAGCCAAAGGGGAACACCCGCGTGACAGATAGTAAGCGTGCTGCATCCCCGCCACTCGGGGCTCCGTGCTCCCCTGAAAGCAGGAGGACCACCGGCACTTCGGCGAGGCTGAAATACGATTATTTCCTTCCCGACACAGCTACGGCCTGACAGAGATGGATGGCGATGGCAGACTCCGAGGCGGCAGACATTTTTTAAAAGGTTACGCAAGACATAAAAAGTAACCAGATTCTCGGACGTTCAAGGTCGCGCGAGTCAAGACCTGGGCGGGGCTGGGAGGGGTGGGGGAAGAGGGCCATAAATAACAGCAATATCGGGTCTGAACCCTCTTCCCCAGAGTCACCTGACAGGAAATACTTCGCGTCACATGACACAGGAAAGGTGACCGAAGCCGTTTCAGTTTAATCTGGACATTTTAACATTTGAACATTTCCAGAGCCATGCAAAGCAGCCACAGTCAGCTCTAAACAGAACAGTCGTGTCCAGCTTTGGGAACAGAGACAATCGCACTGATAGATCCTCACACGTCACTGCTGAGCGGCAGTAATCTAATACTGAGCACATTTATTTGTGCCACAAATCAGTACAGGCCGCCCTGCTCTGTGTAACTCCAAGACGGCTGCAAAGTCATTACTGATAATCAATCACACTTTGTAATATGACGTCCACCCCGAGTCTCAAATGCTCAGAACAGTATCACAAATGGTGCTTAAAACAAGAAGTTCAGTGTAAAATCCTGTTTATTTTGTTGTACACCCACAACACGAAGTAATACATAAACAGCTCAGGGAAAATGCGGCTCTTTTTCTCCAAAATGAAAAGGCCGTCCGCATTCAGAAACGCCGCCTAATCCTCGTCCCCTTCCTCTGGGGCAAAAGAACAGGCAAATCCTTCTCTTTTTTTCCTTTCTTTCTCTCTTTCTTTCATTCTTTTATTCCTTCTCCTTTCTGACAAGTCGATTCAGAAACCATTCTGGCGCTCGTGAATGGGTTTCAAACAGCGCCCTGGGCTTAAATGGCCGAGAGTGCTGAGGCGTCCAGCACTCCCCCAAACACAATCAGCTGCGGCGTGAGGACTCTGGCCCGGCCTACGTTCACTTAATGGGGGTTGGGTGAGCACCTATGACTTCATCCGGCGGGCGGGTCTCACGCACCATTGCCATGCAAAGCAGACTCTCCTCTCCCGTGATCCAGGGCCCTTTCTTGCGGCCGCTTTGTTCGGACAGAATAATGCGGGAAATGTTTTCAAGCAGTGGGTAGAGGCTCTAAGTAAACATACTTCCCCGGGCGATTTTCCCGGAAGGGCGCAGATGGCGGCTTGAGGAACGCCGCATTGTCTTCCCTGTCGGAATGGGGGTCAGAGCTCTGCGACGCTGTTATTCCGTCACAAAGTATCTTTTATTTGGCAGATTCCTCCTGGAAGCCCGCTACATGTCCCTTTATAAAGCCTGTCCTCCACGGCACTTTGTTTTAGAAAGTCGGCTCCCCGTCGTAAAGCCCTGACAATTTCAGTCACATTATTGAACTTCTGTGTTTATATTTGATCAGTGAAAGATTTTTGCAGCGATTCAGTTGCTGGGGAGAAAAGGCCTAAGACACTAACGTGATTGTTTCACTCTGGCTGGCAGAGTTTATAAACAGCTCTCCACTCGTCTGGAGTTTACAGTTAATCACTTATTGTCCAGAGTCTCCAAATCCTTAAAACTGGCCCAAACATTAAGAATAAACAAAACACCACTAACGTCCAATGTGAGACTCTAGTTTTGTGTGTGTGTGTGTGTGTGTGTGTGTGGGTCATGTATATATTACATTGTGGGGACCAAATTTCCCCACAGGGTGATAAAAACCTGTTATTTTGATGTTGTGGGGACCACCCTCTTAGTCCCCACATTGGGAGACTCAATTTTATAAAAGCCCGTAACTGCAATCTAACAACTAAAAATGTCAAAAGTCTTGTATTTTGTCTGGTTACTTATGGTTAAGGTTAGGGTTAGGGATTAAGGTTGTCATTG
>JAODKK010000105.1:14946444-14956569 GCA_026774405.1 Petrocephalus microphthalmus | reverse complement strand
TACCCCCCCCCCCCCCCCCCGCTATCATTTCAGGCCGCGGAATATTTCCCCCCTCCCAGCGCAGTCAATATCGCTGGTGAGAGAGACGGCCTACAATGAAGTTGGAAATCGAAACCCGGCGCATTGTTGCCCGGGCGTCGCCGGCGTCTCCTTCCGCGAGCGGGATTGCGCGGATCTGCCCGCCTGTTTACGGGGGAGCCAGGGCGGCCCACACCGGCCCGCCTAAGACGGAAGCCAGGGGGGTGGGGCGTGCGGCATTAAGGCCTCTTGGGGGTGCTATTGACCGTCCCTTAACATGCACCATCGATCAACCTCCCTCCCGTCCTCACTGTCGCACGTCACCGTGCGAGGGCGTGCACACGTGCGGAGACTCCTAACCACTCCCGAGCCCTACCCCCCCCCACACGCTTCATCACCCAAGATACCGACACACAACAGCAGTCGTGAGAACCATCCTGATGAAACCGCTGTCTACCATTTCACAGGACGTGACGAGTGTTCGCACGCTTTTCACCAAAGTTGTGCTGACTACCACCATCCTGCGGGGGGTGGCGTGGAGCTGAGTAGATTTCAGATCTGCACCCTGGTCTGAAAGGGCGTAGGTTCAAGCCCTGGGGTAATCGAAATTGCTGTTTCCCCTAAAGCAAGGCCCTTAACCCCAGTTGCTCCAGAAGTGCTGGGTGCTGGTTGGCCTTGGACAAATGCATGTATGTCTAACCAGGGGCTTACAGCCAGTGAGGGAGACGTCCATTCAAACTAGGCCACTTACACCTGCACACTCTCGCCCCCACCCCCACAAATCTGCCATTTCTCTCTGCAGCTGGACTCCACACTCAAGCCCCCTCCTCCAGACACATGAGTCTCTACCTCCATCCACTCTCCGGCTCTCGCTTTCTCTCTCTTACTCCCCTCCTCCTGTGAACTGTGTCACGCTCCTATCCAAACACGCCAGCGAGGATGCAGGGCATTGACGCAGTGGCCCGGTTATTTACACCCCGTCCCGTCAAGCCACTGAGCACCAAGGTGCAGAAAACAAGCAGGGAGGATCGGAGCGGAAGCCCCCCCACCCCCACTGAAACTCAGAAAAGCGGAAAGCGGCGGCGTGCTGACCCACACCTGGATGCGTGTTTACGAAGAAAGCCGCACAACAAAATTAAAATAAAATTACCCCGCGCAGTATAATTACGGCCGAGGAAGCGCGTCGCGCATGCAAGCGTACAAACACTCGCCCCCAGCGTCACGCCGCTCGGGGGCAACAGGCTGGGTAAACACGTGGCCTACAGGTGGCCTCTGCTATGATTACCACGCACGGCTATTAAAAACCACTCTCTGTATGGCTCCAGACACATATACGCCGAGAGATAACAGACAGGACCAGGAGTGAACGCAGAACCGCGTAGGACGATCCTGGAATATTCTGGAAGGAGACAGCGGCGTTGGCGGAAGCCTGAGAGCAGGAGGGATTTGCACTGACGTGACGCGTGCATTCAGCGGGGAGAATTAATCCAGGCGGCTGAAACCGGAGCTTGACTGACATCGATACATTTTTTTATTTTTTTTACCCCTGACACAGTTGCGTGTCTCTCTGAACGATACTGCAGAAGCTGGTGTCATAACCGAATGCCAGGGTGTTGGGGATGCGAGCAGGCAAAGCGTTTCACACCATCACCGCGCCACACGCCACGGCCAAAGGCTTCAGCTAAAGGCATAAAATGTAAATGCTCCAGAGCAGTGCCCTCATTAAATAAATAATACATAGATGTGCAATCCGACTAAAAACAACAATACCTTTAAGTGTTATTGACATTACCTTGAAGGCGAATAACACCCGGAGCCTGGGAAGTGTGATTAGCGCGACACCGCCCGCGATCTCCTTGAAGGCGCCATTTAGCGAGGACGTCGGGATGGGTGACTGTGGAGGGATTTTATTATCGAGCGGCCGGCTGCATTTTAAGGCCTGCTGCTCCCTTTAATTGATTTATCACCGAGCTGCGGTCCTGAATGCTCAGTCTGACTAGCTAATGGCATTCACGCCTCTCGGCGTGTGCAGCCCGAGACGCCCTCACGCACGCTAACTCCCTCGGATGATTTATTTATTCTGCCATGACACTGGCTACAAACAGCTGATCGCTCTCCCGTTTCCTCCAAATGCAGATTAGACATGAAGAAAATTAATCTTCCCATCAGTTAAAAATCAGATAATGTATATTGTAATGTAGACAAATACATGCGGTTTTCTGTCACATATGGTTGTTTTATATGGCGGTAACGCCAAGAGGGTCCGTCCTCATAGGCTGCAGACCAGACAGTTCATCCTATAAACATGTCTCCTCTATGCAAATACTGCTCAGATCGGCGCTTATTTTTCGTTTGAAGAGGGTTCTTTACATATGGTTTGTTTTTCTGGGAAAATACACAGCTGAGACTGTCATTAAGAGGCTTTCCACATGGATTATTCTGGATAATTGTCAAACGATTGTCAGCATTCAGCCCGGGAACGACATGGTTCGAATCGTGGCCCGGGTCACTGGCTGGGAGAGTGTGTTTGCACACTGTGATTGACAGCAAGTGTAAATAACAGTCATCGTGTTGTGGACACTCAACCAATTTTTATGCAGAATTATTGCGTCTGGAGCTGAACGGCACTGTGGCCCCCAGCGATTATGGGCTGTAAAAAAAAACTGCAGCTTCCAGTTCCAAGCCCATAACTCCCAACCGCCTCGTCTTCAGTTTCTGTCATATTTCATTTTCTGCTTTAGAATTGCTGAGTCTCACATACATATGCGTTGTCTGGTGGTCACTGATAGACTCAGGGAAATTGCAAGTCATCTATAGAACTGTTATCATTGCAATAAACATATCAGACACAAACCTACGTTGACGTACATAATCACATCATAAATCCGTGACGAACCAAAGTAAAATCTGTGTTAAGTGCTACAGAGACATCCACTGATTTGATTGACAATTGACTGACTGACGACTCCCTGGTCACGTGACGTGGGGGATCTCAGGCCTCTCTGCGTATCGCTGTGCTGCGTTTCACACAGACACAACAGTCTAACAGTCTGAGAGTGTCAGACGCATCTGTCACCTCCAGGACAAAGTCACACGCTGCAGGTCACAGATCAAAGGCTGTGGTGCCAACCACTTTCTGGGCACCAGGCTGGGCCCAGACAGCGTGGGCTTGGAAACGAGGGAAGAGAAGGTGGCCAGAACACACACAGTGTGTCCCATATATATACATCTAATTATATATACATTTGATTACATATCCCATGTAATCAAAGCCCCTCCCATCCGCACCTAATATTTTGAAGTCCCATTACGGTTGTCAGTCTCCAATTCTGCAATGAACATCCATCCATCCATCCATTTTCCAACCCGCTTATCCTGTTCAGGGTCCCACAGACGGATAGGTACGTGTGAAGAGGCCCCGAGGCGCAGAGAGGGCATGTCCCACTAATATTACACAGACCAACAGCTTTGCGCCCAAATCGGATTCCGTTCACAGGGCAATGATCTGGCAAATTTAACACAAGTGAGAGTGCACAGTGAGACAGGGACCAGCCTAAGCAATCAGGAGCAAAAGCGAATCCTTCGGCTTCATAACTCACAGGAAAACTTTCTTCTGGGGGGGGGAGGGGCAGCGCGGTGTAAAAGCTGAAATGAACAAAGGGTTAGTCAGAGCACTCAGGAACATCTCGCATCAATAAGAGGGAGCCGAGAGAGGCCAGATCTCTGTCGTGCGGGTGAAGGACTCTGGGATTTATTCAGACCTGAGAGGGGGGGTCACTGTTCCCATCACGCTAATCGGGAAACGATGAAGATACCGGGAATAAACCGGGCGAATCGACGGAGCAGCCCGGCAAATGCATGCAGCCTGCCTCCCGCTTTAACATTAATATGAAGCCATTGGCAAAGCTCCCCCCCGGTAAATCACATGGAAAACAATCTTCAGAGTGGCAGAACCTCACTTTTAGACCCCCTCCCCCGCCCCCCCCGCCTCGCCCCAGGTGGAGTATTTGGTGACATATCGGGCCGTCTGAAGGGGCGGACGGAGGCGGCTTGGGTTCCGGGGCCAGAGCACAGCGTGACAAACAGGACGCTGACATCATGGTGCCAGACTCATTGTTCGCACGTCACGCTGAACAGCGGGTCCAAGCCCCGTCGAGGGCCGGGGGGGCGTCTTGCCCTTATGCGGTCACAGCGCCTGCAGTCACACGGCCGTCTGGAGGAGAGCCTGCACGTGTAACGGGAGCCTGCCGCAGACATCTTTACGCGTGATGGCGCCGTGTCCATGCGGTGGGCCGGGCGCGTCGCCAGCTCCGTGTTTCAGAAACCGCCGTAGCGCTCAGCGCTCGCCCGTCTGGGAGCCGTGGCCACCACAAAAGGCGAGAGCCTCGCGTCGGCGCCGCTAACCGGACACCTTGCCGCCCGGCGACAGCAGGGGGCGCTAAATTCAGCCCAGATACAGTACATGCAAGCGAGCAGATACGGAATAACGAACATGCTGTATGGGGCCAGCAGAGCCGATTGCGGTGCTGTCGGACGGGGCGAAAAGCGCTTTAGGCAACTGCGATGCCCTCAGAGGTCACCATGGAAACGAGCACTTCCTACCACAGCCTGCATCCACAGTGTGCTGCAGTGCATCCTGGGCTGTATTCCCAGGACAGACGGTCCTGTGCCGCTTCGTGGCTTCCTCGCCTTGGGATCCAGGAGAGGACGTGCGGTCCACCTTCACATCCGCGGGACAGTAACCGGGACAACCGCGCCGGTCACCGCGGCGACCGCCGGAGCCGTAACCTCATCCTGTGAGCATTCTGCTATGTAAACAAACAAGTCCGGCACTCCCCCCAGCCCAGTTACATTTCCAGGATCGACATGCGACACATTTATAACTGATAAATGGAAAGGCAGCCAGCTTCACACCAAGAAGACGCTCAGAGGGACTCCACACGCACCTGTTAGGCCCCGAATTAGCCAGGTTAACCTCCAGTCTGGAGCCGACCTGTCGTGTTACACCCCTGACCCATGAACCAGTGCCGCTAAATCACACGTCTATTTATACCCACATCTAGAAGTTAAGAATACAGCAGATCCAGCTGTAGCGATCAGAGTAGGAAAATACTGAGTGTTATGATATGAAATAAATCTTGTAAAAAGAGATATTATTCCAACTGAAATGCTAATATGGGCTTTAAAGATACCTAGTCAGAGGCAGATGCACGGCACACGTGCAAACACATGCCTGCACGCTGTGTACACACTCAGATGTTATTCCCGGTGATTTCCATGAGCTCATGCCCTGGAGAGCCGCACAGCCCACCTGGGGGAGGGGTGGGGGGGGGGCATTGCTGGCAGCAGTCTGGAGACGGTGAGTGCGGTGAGTACGGTATGCTCCGGTGATGATCATCAGTGATTTATTCCACCTGCACTGTGATTTGTATCCGCTGGCGCCCCCTATATGTGGTGACGCCTTCCAAACCGCAACGAACGCCCCCCCCCAAGCCCGCTGGGACGTGTGAGCGCCAGGTGTGGGTCGATTTTCTCTGCTTCCCCCTCCCACATGCCTGTCCGCACCCCCACGGGAAATAACACCTCTCTCTCCGTTTGCACGTGTCCGGCTTCTTTAACCACAACCTTCACCCCGATACACATCACCCCTGAACAGGACCTTATTTTTCCCCAGATAAACGTGCCATTTACTGCCCCAGCCGCGAGTCACATGATCCCGGTGTGCCGTCCCACACACTAAGCGACAGCCCCATAAAGGCCCCTATTTCCTGCACAGCTTTTACGGAAACACCAGTGGATCTGAGCCCAGGGGATTTTTTTTGGCTATGGGCAGGGGCATGCCTGGTCAAACTGTCACCAGGGGCCGGTTTGCTGTTTCTGGGACCCCACTCAAGTTACTCTGGAGCCCCATGCCCCCCTCTGTTTCAAAAAGGAAATAAATAACTAGCAAGTAGAGTCAAAATATCATAGCTAGCTAGCTGGTTAGCTGAACATGCTACTCCACTATCTCCTAAATGGGGAATAGGTTTATTTAATATTTAGTGTTGGGACAATCTGTGGCCAACAGGGGGCACTAAACATTAAAGGCCCCACACAAAAGTGTGATTTGATTGGTGGAAAACACTGACCATCACCTGGAATTCCTGGAGAAAATGGCCCTGGTTTACTTCACCCTGTGTCTCCAGTTAAGGCCCATTTCAGATAACATATATACCAGATGATGGTGAGGTGAGAAGGTGTGGACCTGCGTGCAGTCTGGCTGTCAACCTGACCCATGCGTGAAAAATGACTCACCTTTTTGCAGCTTTAACCAACCGGTCAGACCTTCAGACTGTCCCCATAGTGACAGTAAGACAAATTAATAGACCCATTGTTTGAAAACATTCTCACTGGGTATCGTTCACCTTGGCTATTGAATGTCGGACAGCCTTAAACGCATGCAGACGGCGCGTTGGTGGGTCTGGTGAATCTCAAGACTGCTCTCCTCCGTGCTCGTGCATCACACTGTCACGAACATGGATGATGAATTAACTTCTCTTTTATTGTGACATTCTTAGGGATTAAGGCCAAACCGCGCGTGAATATTAGAATTTTTCAGTTCATTTGAAACAGAAACGTAAGAACTGCTGAGGAACTCAGTGAGCGGGAGCCATTTCCACCGTATAAACGAACGCCATGCTGGAAACTAAAGGCTGTTATTTAGAGAGCGATAAGGCTGTGTTTTAAGGAGTCTGCGTCTCACCAGCCTCGCCCCCAGCTCAAACGCACCCCAAAGCCTCTCCTAATAAAAAGTGCATGAGATTTTTTTAGAAGCCTACTCATTGAAATGTGCTTTTCAGAGACAGGCGGCGACAGGCGGGCGGTACCCGGGCGGGTTTGAGGCTGCGTCTTGCCATACATAATTCCGACTGTTCAAGTCAAGCGGGGGATTCTCTCCGTCGTTAAAAAGCAGGGATGCAGCTCTGCCAGGGGCAAGAAATGATGAAAAATAATCAGTGGGGGGGGGGGGGGATCACATTCGCATTTCGCGAGTCGTCTCTATGTGCGCGTGAAATCGGGGAGACGCGCAGAACATGTACGCGGGCATCCGCGACACGTGTCGGGATTCGCCGCTCCGCCGTCTGAGAGGGTAATTTACCCATCAGTGGCTGACGACGCGCCGCGGGACCGGCTCCATTCCGGCGGGAAAACCTGCCTCATCCGGAAGATTAAAGATTAAGCAGCCGGGGGCACGCCGGGCTAAATGGGGCAGGGGCTCCAGTGCGGGCTCCAGTGGGGGGTGCAAGGGCTCATTATACAGCACTTACGGCCCTTGTGGTATGGGCAGTTAGAAGAAGGAAGGAAGGATGGATGGATGGATGTTATTAAAATAGCTCTGGACGTATCAGAGTGTGTTTTGGATAGTTTAAAAGAATACCAAACAGCACGGGAACAGGTAGACCCCCCCGACAGGCACGGAGCTCTGGGCCGGAGCAGATCAGCAGGACTTGGCTTATTTCAGAAGGATATTCCTCTGCGCTCAGCACCCGGACAGATTCCTTTGTGCAAACTCTCTACTATTTTATACAGCTTCATAACCCTTAATTACCTAAGGCAAAATAAATCGATCGTCCAGTAAGAAAGCAGGCATGCAGCTCTTAGGAATGCTTACACCAGTGCACCACCAGTCATAAAAGGAATTCAATATAATGTTTTACCTATGTAGGTTTTAATCATTAATGATATAATTTAGAAATTTTACGAGGACAGAATTGGGCTGACTTTCATTGCAAATAAGTTTATACCGTTCAGCACGGCTCAGTCTTTGTCTTTGAAAAACATTCTCAGTATAAACAAGCTATAACATTGCTAAGGCCAGAGGCTGCATTCATTCATGAAAATGATTCTTGGCCTCTGTGGGTCGCTGCTGTGAACAGCAGCCTTACAGGCAGGCAATCCGTCTCCCTCCGGCTTCCGAGTCAGTCATGAAAGCGAGTCACGTGACTCTGGGATAATATCACTCTCACCTGCTGGTGGGGGGGGGGCATTATATCCATGTCTGGGTGGAAGAAGAGCATCAGACAGACAGATTTAATCAGATGGAGGTTGGTGGTGAGGTGGGGGGGGGGAATGACCCCATATCACGCATCCCTTGCCCCCCACCCGCAACAACAATAACGAGGGCGAGCTTTCACACCAGGGAGCCGAGCCAAGCAGACTGTGACACAGCTAAACGAGGCGGGCCACGTGAAGAATGTAAAACGTCCGAAGCGTGCACACAGCAGCTTGACCCTCTATTCAGTTTTGGGTTGGCTCATTCTCACTGCGGTCAGCCGTGAAGGTCATTCATTAACCACGGAAAACAAAGCAGAGACACCGATGATTTTCTTGATGACTTTTTAAACAAGGCCCATTTCTTCAAGCAATGCGAATATGTTCGGTATAGCAGGAGAATGAATCCTCCTGGATTTGTGGCTGTGCATTGGCCTTCGAAGCACCTGGGTGCCGGCGAGCCCTGTCCCCGCGGAGCCCCGCCCACCAAACATAGGCCCTGCTCGCCATCACAGTTACATATATCAGCCTGGGAGGGATGGGTTAAGTCCTCTAGGGCCGATTAAGGATTTTTACTGCTATTTTGATGACTTAGTCCCACCCTGGGACCCACGGGCCCTCTGGGTAATATCTATAAGATTGTCCCTCGGTCTTCCTCAGTCAACCCAGTAGCCAAACTCAATTGCATTGATGTTTCTTCTCACAGCTAAGAATGCTTAAGGCTTCTCTGGCAGAAAAAGGAAAGAAAATTGGGGGGAAAAAAACCCACACGGGCTTTATCTCTGGCCTGCTTTGATCAGGATGAAAGCAGCAGGCAGGAAGGGCCCACATGGCGGTAATGTTTGTTTGTTTGTTTGTTTCTCTTCGTTTTGTGCCCGCCGCCACTCAGTGGGGCTGTGTGTTCCTTCAGGCTAACAAAGGAGCGAAACGACACTGCGATAGGACCACCCCCGGACCCTGACCAATCAGCCAGTGGCTCTACGTGCGTCAGCCGGCTCCCTCAACCAATCATAGGGCTATATACCATCCAGAGACAAGCCTGGGGGACGTGGCTTTGTGAGCAGCCTCTGACCGTTAGGTGACCTCTACTGCTGGACTCACGGACTCAACCAGGAGGGATGCGTGGGGGAGAAACTCCCTTGCACCCTCACCCTGAAGGTGGCGCCGTTGGGACAGGGGTATTAATAGAAAATACGCTTCCTGATATATCCGGAGCTAGGAAACCGGCATTAGCAGCTCCAGCATAGCATGTGCATGTTATATATTTCAATGTACAAGAAGGCAAACCCCCTCCCTCACATCTGCAACTTAATAGTGGGGTGTTCAGGCGAGACAGATCGATCCTAAGCCCTGAGAAGATATCGCATTTGCTCAAGTCACAGTCCATGGCTACCTGCCCCCCCCCCCCCCCCCGAGACAGCGGGGGTGCCCGATAACAGGCATCTGGAAAGGATGGAGAACGTCCAGCGTGTGACATCAGCGTCACCCCAAAGCGGCTCAGAAGCTGGAGGAAGCTGGAAGGAAGGAGTGGTCTGCATTGGTGATGATGCTGGGCATCAAACCAGCACTGTGGGCCTGTCACACTGGTCTGTCCATCCATCCATCCATCCATCCATCCATCTTCACATTGCTCATCCCAGTCAGAGTCATGGGCTGCCATGGTTCAGTACCTAGTCCTATAATAAGACAAGCAGTGTCTTTAGAGGTTTCTCAGACATGTCCATAAACATGCAGGTCTCAGCATATGTATGCTGTACATGTTCACATATATGTACACGTGTTTCTATGTACATGTGACTCATTAATGCTTTAAATATGATTTGCAGGTTAAAGATATAATGTTTCCTGTCTTGTGCGTTAATCTGAGTGCCTTGGGGGGCTGACATGCTGCTGGGGGAGGGAGCCCAGGGGGCAGTGCCCCCCCCAGGCGGTGCCCGGCTCAAACGCCACCATCAGTCACATCATCGATCCGAGGCGGCGATCGATCCCCATACGCAGTGGGCACGCTGAGAATCGGGAAGCGCAGCAATTAGGAGATTAGCCTGACGATATGGGCAGATGGGGGGGGGGGGGGGG
>JAODKK010000105.1:14875178-14892858 GCA_026774405.1 Petrocephalus microphthalmus | reverse complement strand
CGAACAGCTGAGTCACTGAATGTCTTCAAACGACAACTTAAAACACACCTTTTCCAGAAATACCTGAATTAGCACTTCTTGTATTATACTCTGAGCTCTTTTCCTAAAAAAAAAAAAAAAACCTGCACTTTCCCAACAGAGTATTAGATCGATGGTATTCATAGCCTTGGTTCTATTGAGCTAGTATCGGGAAAAATTCATTGTATAGTCTTAAACCACTTATGTAAGTTGCTCTGGCTAAGGGCGTCTGCCAAATGCTGTAAATGTAAATGTTTCAGAAAACAGGATTTCTTGCATTTCAGTGGTCCTTCCCATTTAAACCGGGGATGTTCCACGGAGCAGGATTTCTTGCTTAGACAGATAACTTGTCAGATTTAAGGCAGTATGGGCTTCTTATTCACGTTTTTGGGTCCACCTTAAATAGGGGATGTTGACAGAATAATTATGCCAGAATGCACTTTGCTTTCCAGTATGGCATAGTTGTAAATTTTTTTAGAAATACATTTTGTAAGATTGAAAACACATTTCAAATTTAGACCAGTTTAATATGTGATTTATGAGGGATCGTTTTTGTAATTGAATCAGTTCTTTCAGATAACTCATGAGTTGGTTGGCTATTAAACTTTTGCCTTAGATCACTTACTATAAAACCTTCTCTCTAACTGAGAGTTTTTCAACATCATTGCTGATTACTTCCATACCAGTTACCATTTTGTTTTTGCCCAGACGACACCAAAGGAAAAAACAAAGTAAACCAAAACGTCCCTGATCCTAACCCTTGTTTTTAACTCTACTCTATCTAATAAAAGAAACAAAATAAAAGCCTACCTAACTACACTAAACTAACTATGAAAACAAAACTTACAAGGGTGGTGTTCGCCTGATCTAGTATGTCTAACAAAATAATAACCTACGCGATGCACAATGTAAGTGTATGAGACGGAAACGGAAAAACAAATGGATTAATGGTATTTACAATAGAAGGGACTGTACAACAGGAGAATAATGAATATGAAGACAAACCTGACAATGTCCAACAAGGTGAGCTATATACACTCGAAGCAACCGAGCTACACAAGATTTCTATATATCTATCGCGATTTAATAAATTCGAAAACCCCTCTCCAGCTATGCTCCCGCTATGCTTCTCTTTAATGGCGTCATAAGCAATTAGTTGACGTCAACTCGACTTTCATGCCAACTGACACCTTTCAAAAATCTGAATTTGTGGAATCCCTGGTGTATACTGGGGTGCAAAGTACTAATTACCAGCCTTGCAATGAGAAAAGACAAGTTGTTTAGTCTTCAGAAAGAATTCTTTCAATCAGTAGCTTAAGTGAGAGTGATTTCCCTTTGACCTCAATGTACCAGATTAGTCGACAGCTTTTTATAGAATGTGACTGTGCAGTGTTTCACCTGTCAGCTGGACTCAAAAACGTCAGGTTGTATGTCTATAGGTTCTTCCTAGAACCAATTACACAGGTTTAACTTGTCTAGTTGCCCACACCCATGCATTTCCTAAAAGGGAAAGAAAACCTCAGTTGGTTGTTATAGAAAACAACAAGTCTCAAAATGTGGATACACACAGCCTTCTGGGAATAGAATTGCTTTAAGATAGCTTTTGAGATTTCTTTGAAAACTGCAAGCCTCTGGTCTTGCACAACCGAAGATTCTGCTCTTTAATATATTGTGTATTTCATGGTGTGCTTTACAAGTTGTCTAAGATACAGAAATGGACTAAGAGGTACTGTTTTGTACCATTGGGGGTACATTAATGCTGTTTGTACCTTGGGGATTCGTTTCTGTACCAAATAAGTACCAATTTCTGTACCAATTACCTACAGCTAAGGGTACAATTGGCAGACCCTTGAGGGTACAGCCCCAGTGACAAGGAAAGGTACAAATTGGTATCCTATTTACAGAACGTGCAGGTTCAGCTTTGGTTTATTGGGTGATGTGTTCAGCCTTACCTGGGTGGCCTGCTGCCTTATGCCCCCCCAGACAAGGATGAGCAATTTGAAGACAGAAAGATGAACTATTAGAGCCTAGATATTGATGAAGCAACAACAAAACACAAATGAGTTTGAATCTATTACCTTTTAGTATTAAAATACCTTTAATATTTCATGTAAATCTCATCCAGGGGAATACATAATTTACACTTGCATAGTTTTTATTCCATTACTTTTTTCCCTGAAAACTCAAAACGCAATTCATATAAATAACCAAAACTAACACATATGAAAACTATGTCAATCACATTTTGTTTTAAAAATGACGTCCATCAGCAATTTAATAAGGCCATCTCAGCAGCGTATGGTAATTCTTACGTGGATTGACTGGTTTTAGGAAATTCTCGGTTAGCTGGAAAATAACAGACATTAAAAATATACGCTACACTATTGACTACTGTCGTCGAAATATACTTATATAACCTGTTGCACAAATCTTGATTTACACTAAATTACAACGTATGCAGAAAGGCAATCCCTAATCTATGGGACCTAAACCTGCCAGAGCACTTGTTCGGGACGGGCTTCTTTGAAAACTGAGCAGGAGGAGGACCTTAAAAGCCAGATCACGAAAGTAATGCAGGGCACCCGTGTGTTTAAAGCAGGGGATTCGCTATTTACGCCTTACTGCAGAGTAAATTCACTCCCAGGCGGAGCGGCGTCCGCGATCCCCACAACTTTATCGGCTTGAGGCTTTTCGTCCCGGCTGCTGTTGTTTCGGCTGTCGGCGAAATGAGCTGTGAAGTTAGTTTGCAGGAAGCTAAGAAAGTCGCGATATTCGGCGGCACACATGGTAATGAGATGTCAGGCGTCACGCTCGTCAATCTCTGGCTAAAGAGCCCAGCCGAGATCCAGAGGAGCCGAGTGGTGGTGCAGCCCTTCATAACAAACCCCAGGGCGGTGGAGAAATGCACCAGATATATCGACATCGATCTGAACCGGGCATTCACGCCAGAAAACCTCAGGTAATCTCATCTAATAGAAGCGCTTTTCAGCACCTTCATGCCATACTGCAGAAATGTTATGTTAAAAAAAGTGGCATGTCTGTACCTGGTTTGTATTTTCGAATGTTGTTTACACGTAACAATGAGCAATATTAGCATATGTTCCTCTGTGTTATAGATTTATAGTTTTTTCCTGACACATTTGGTTTGGATCTTAAGTGTTTTTGTAATAAACACACTTGCGGGAGTTGCCACGAAGGACATTTGATTGACAGGCAATACGAGAAGCTGGCGGCAACGTTGCCACCTTTATGTTTTTCGTTATCACATTCCCATATAGACTAGTCTTATCAAGAAGCACTTTGTGCTGATCTGGCACGCCTCGCTTTAGCGGCTGTACGGGCGCACAAAGGTAAGGCGATAATGAGCCTTCGGACCGAAGCCGGGCTGCGAGTCTCGCTGAGTCACGTGTTCACCCCGAGGATCCTCGGCCAATGAGAGCCGTCGCTCTACCGGGAGCGGCGAGTGACCTGATCCTCCCATGTCTTGTTTATGGGCATTGCTTTATCTGAATACCGAATCCCGCAGCACACCGTGGTAGGATGGTGATAACGTGCAGTATAACTGCTCATAGCTACTAACTTCGCTTCAACATTTTTTACTCAAAACATGACGTGGCAGGTTTCTTGACACCAACTGCTGCGGTGTAGTAAGCTGTTAAGGATGGCTTTGATCTTAGTCAATTTTGTAATTAAATCTGTTTAATACTTTTTAAAGCTAGGATAAATTTTTTATTATTTGTTTTAAATTTTCGTATTTTGCACGGAAAAATAGAGATTTTCTTATTACTGTTTGTGTTGTTGTGTGGTTAATCATACAAAAATAGCAAATTTTCCTAAATCCTAATTCTTTTCTAGAACAGTTTTATCAGAAACAAAGATTCAGGAGTATCCTAAAAGCATTCTCTTCCATAAGTCCAAAAACCATGTCTGTATTTCAAAACATAAACATCAAGTTTTCTTATACATAGTTTCAGTTAAATAACATTATTAGGTGACATAAAATGCCATAGATTCAATATCCTATTTTTTATTGGCATTTTACACAACAGCACAATGAAATTCTTCGCAACTCCCTGAGCGCTGCAAACAGATACACAGGAAAATACATGTCATTTATATAAATATGTAGATGGATTACCACATGCATTCTTAAAAAAAAACTTGAACCCTTTGGTGAATGTAACCCGTGTTTAGTGGCTGGATACCACATTTATTGAACATTAACTGTAGAAGTGAATGGCTTGCTAGTTCCTCCTGTAGCTGTGGGGCAGTAGAATAGAATTGTTTTAATGCTTGCAAGAATATGGAAATGCGTTTGAGTATTTTGGCCCTCCAAATGTGTCCCTTCAATCTGGACATGAATATGCATTTGAACCCGGAACATTCATCTGAATAATTGCTCCTGTATTCCGAGAGATAAATTCCATCCACCCTTGCACGCCTCCTTTTCCACCTCCGATTCCTAATGCAGGAAATGAATGAAACCGCTCCAGCTGTATTTAATTTGCACACAAAAACATAAATTAACGTCCACAAAGCAACAAAGACGAATGTGAATTAAAACAGCCCAAATGCTCTCATACCGCGCGTGAAGAGCACCTTTGAGCGTATGGATCTGAGATGTTGTATAATAATGATTTAATGCTAGTGAACTGAAGTCTGCAGAGCTGCATGTTTCATGCTGACATTCACAATCCTTCTTCCTTCTGCATCTTGATGGACTTCCCATAGCAAACAGGAGGTAGAAGACCTTCCCTATGAAATCAGGAGAGCCCTGGAAATCAATCGAATCTTCGGCCCCAAGGGAAGCTCGGAGGCCTACGATGTTATATTTGATCTTCATAATACCACATCCAACATGGGATGTACCCTCATTTTAGAGAGCTCACAGGACCACTTTAATCTTCAAATGGTGCATTATATCAAGGTAACTACTTCAGATAATCTAAACACAGCAGAAGGTATCTGATTGTAAAAACGGAAATAGGAAGGAAATTTACATGTGATTACAAGTGAGCAATTTGTATATGCAGTATTGCACATAATAAAAACATCAGTATTGTTTTATGAAACATACAGAGGTGCCACCTGTTGATTAAACTGTTATAATAATTATCTCAGAATTTGATACAACTTTGTGTTTTTCCTGTATCAGTGTATACCTCCCAGCAATACAGACTAAATCAAGTTATCTTTTACCGCAGGCTATTAATATGATATGCTTTTTTTTCTCCCTTGGAACGTGTATTTTCCTATCTAGCAGGCCATAGCTCCCATTAATTGCTCTGTTCTGGTGAATGAACACCCTTTTCTTCAATATTCTACTTCTCGCTCCGTGGCGAAACACCCCGTTGGTAAGTTCAGAATCTGAAACCTGGACTTTCACCCAGTGCCTTAATATTTGACTTAACTTGTATAGAAGACACCTGACTTGCTGTCTTACTATCATTGTAATTATGAACTGAAAGAGTTTCTAACACAGCCGTACTTCTGGTTTTGGGTTACCATCATAATAATCATTTGGTGACACTTTACATTTAGTGAGCTTTCATGATGCCATTATAATGCATTCATAGAACATTCATAAGCAGCATTTAAGTATATTGTAACAGCCTAACATACCTTAACATCTTTAATATACATTAATAACAAACAGATCATGATAATAACACATATTATAATGGTACAATCATATAATGTATGATATTAATGTATATTAAAGCTGTTAAGGTATGTTAGGATGTTATGGTATATTGACATGCTGCTAATGAATGTTCTATGAATGCATTATGAAGGTGCACTCAACGTAAACCCGTAACAATTATTCATTTATTTGCTTTTTGAATTCTCATACTCTGGGGCTGTAGTATTAAGGGAAAATGATGCTTTGGTCACAGCCCTTATATCCGTTTCCACTGGAACATTGTGTTTTTGTCCACTGTGCTTTGACAGCACATCCTGTTACCTACAGTATTCATAGTATTCATGTTATCAAAGCGTGTTATAAATGGTGCATTTTCATTCTTTTGTTTCTGCCAGGTCTCGAGGTCGGCCCTCAGCCACAGGGGGTGCTAAGAAGTAATATTTTTCAGTCCATGAGGCTAATACTGAAACATGCTTTAGATTTCATCGAATTTTTCAATGGAGGTAAACACTTAATCCTGCATAAACATTCCACTTTCTGTGTGATTATATAATCCATGACAACCTTCCCATGGGACTTCAAAAGATAAGCCTCGCAAAGCTGAAAACTTCTACTAATAATAAAATTAACACAGAATGTGCTGAGTACTTTAAGGTCAGGTGTACAGAGACTGATTGCATGCTTGTGTTAAACAGAAAATAGTAATAAGTCGCACTTCGACTCCACCTTTTAATGCTGGAGACGGTCCCGTCCACCTCAGCAGTTTTAAATCTCCTTCACATTTGTGATTTGAAATTCGGGGAGATCTGAGGTGCTTGTGCTGCTGGTTTTGCATTCACCTAGCTCCCCCCCCCCCCAACCCCACATAAACATTAGGCACTAGATGCCAAGGTTGACTCGACGGCTGTTAAATCTCCGGAGCCCCCCCCGTCAGTGAATGGAATGTTTGTTGAAAATTGGTCAGTTTCCATGTTGTTGGGGCTCCCGGGGTTTGTGATCTCGGCTGCAGGGGGCCGTGCGGTTATGGATGAATGGCTTCCCTCAGCACAGCCTTGTGTTTTCCGAGCAAGACTTTTAACGGTGCTGCAGACAAATAAGTGATAAATTTAACCAGATACCCGCGATTGCGTTTTATTAAGAAAAATAAATGTTTAAAGGTGACGGGTTTTCTATCCACTGAAGGTATGGAGTTTCCCCCTCGCTTGGTGGACGTGTATCAGGTTACAGAAAGAGTGGATTACCCCCGAGACATAAATGGAAACATCACTGCTATGGTGCATCCCCATTTGCAGGTACCTCAAACCGCATGTTGTTGACTATTACATTGTCATTGCTTAATTGGACACGTGCCTAATAGCAACCTTTGAATGACCTGTTTACCCCCCTGGCAAAAGTGTTTCCTGTTTACTTGGTATGAACATGCACAGTCTATGTCGGAAACTGTCCTTACTAGGAAGGGCATATCCGACGCATTGTGGATCCACAAAAGAGCTGTTCTCTCTCGGCTTTTTCCCAGGACTGCGACTGGGAGCCACTGAACCCCGGTGACCCTATGTTCCTGACGTTTGATGGCAGAACCCTCGAGTATAAAGGTGCTAACACGGTGTATCCCACGTTTATAAATGAGGCAGCTTACTATGAAAAACAGCAGGCCTTTGTTATAACCAAAAGAGCTGCGTTAACTGCCAGGCGGATCAAAATTTCCAAAATGTAGACGGAACCCCATGTTCCACAACAGACGTGCTCACCTCTCTTAATAAACGACATGGAATTTAACTCACTGAACACGTGAACTTTAATAATTAGATGCCATACATTTAATGCTGATGACATGTGCCTAAGGTCAAAATCTCTTCAAATTGTCTTAAGTGATATGTTATGACAGTTAACTATGCAGGTCATTTACTATATTCATATTGAAATATAAATAATTTTTACAGATGTTTTTGAACGTTTTATAAGGTCAACTATGAGATTTATACTATATAAACTACATTGTGATTTTTAGGTAACAAAGCAGAATATTTTCTTAAAGGTTTATACTGACCTTGTAAAGCAACCCTAACAGAACACATGTTTTTTTTGGATAGGCATGGCACTTAAGTGTGGCAGCTGTTTGCCCTGTACAGCAATGTACACTTCTCAGGAAATCTGTTGCTTTATTATTATAATTAGGCTGCACGTACGCTCCTACAGCTTATGCATCACACTAAATCTGACCTTGATTTTGCATTTGGCATGATACCCTTTAATGTGTAAATCAACAGAGCTTTTTTAGGCTTGACACCAATTATGGCATTTACATTTATGTATTTATTTTATATTCGTGTCTAAAATGTCTCATGTTTAATCCATGCTAGATTTGATTTTATTCTGCCACATTTTATTCATAAATATTTTATTTTTATTCTCCATGAAAACCACTTGTGCTCAGGCATGTTTTACAAAGTATTTTTGTCAAAATCAGTATCACTGGAGTAATGGTATAATATATTTCAAATTATGAGCAGATTAATCTAATCTGTACAAACTTGCCTCACATGCCTAAATGGTGTTTTTTCTGCGACTTAATGAATTAAGTAAAACGGTGTATAACTATGATCTGTGTCGGTAACATTTTAGGAAAAAAATATTTAAGTTGAATTTATTCTGTACAATTTAATGTGCACACTTTGCATTTGACGTTAAGTGTTGGTTGTGATTTGCGCTGAAACATGTTGCTTGATTTAATGAACACTAGGAACTGATATCATAAGTGAGATATTGCATATTTTCACGTGTGTTTGTGATGCAATGTGACTAATAACAGTAAAACTGATTTCATATTTCATAGAATATTGCTGTACTGGATTACTCCTAAATAAAAGCTGATGTATAACTGAAATGACAATGCATTATATAATATAACCGTGCAGTTTAAGTTTCAGTCATTATATTTAAAGAAACGAAAGTTGGTATTTTCCAGACAATTAACAACTTGAAACATCAGAATATAAAATGTTGTTCTGAGAGGTGGCCACTTGATGGCAGGCGAGGATCATAAGTGTCTATTAAAAGCCACTTTTTCTTACTACGCGAGACGTTCCAATACATTTAGTGCTTTTATATATTAACAATTTAATGTAAATCTGGCACGGTCCGGGGAGCGGGCTGGGGGTGCCTGAGTGGGCCTGGCCTACCCTCCAACCCAGGATGGAGGGAGAAACATTTGTCCCATCGCGAGGATACATGATTCTATTCATACATCTTTTTTCCTTCCTTGCGCACATGAGCTTATATTAAAATATTCCCGGACTCCATACCTATTTACCAATCCCCGTTCATTCGTACGGCAGCGAACGCGCAATCAGCACAGACACCTACAATATTTTATGTCTTTGGTCTTGTTTTCTGTAAAATGTATTATAAATATTGGTAATCGCGATTTTTTTTGTTGTTTCTGACGCGTAGTTACTATTTGGGCTTGCTCCCTACCTCCTATCTCCTTCCTGTTTTCAATAAAGCAAAACTGCCGAGTTCGTCCTGTCCCCCCCCCCCCCCCCTTCCCATACAAATCAAAGTTGCGCGATTGATTGATTTTCTTTGGCTAGTAACAATGTTATGCGCTAAGTGGGCGAAATACGAGGGGAAATCAACTGTGGGAGAAAGAGAGAGGATTAAAAGACTGGATTCGACCTCAAGTAGGGGGTGTCAACTTCTTTAGAGTTAATATGAAAAATGTAGAATTACAAGTTCCAATATTTTCTTTTTTCCAAAACGGTTGCTTATGTAATATGTGTGTGTATGGGGGGGGGGGGTTGCTTTGGTTGGTAAACTTTTATATAGACATTGGATGGAAAGTTCACTCCACGTAACCTACTGTACTATACTATAGTACATATTGTAACATAGACACACACACACACAGAAACGCAGAGCACTTTGCTTGTGCTACTAATGAAATATTTCTGGCTGAGATATCCTGTTTCACTTGAAATCTTGTGTGCTACTTTTTTATATGTATGAAAATAATATGTCTGTACAGTATTGAGGTAAGAAAGATGTCAGTAAACTTAAGGCCTGGAACTTCGGAACCCCATGGAATGCTTTATATACAGCCTCGGAAACCCTCCGCTCGCACAGCAGATGGGCGACGTCTCCCCGGCCTGGCAGAACTGAGCCCCGCCTCGCTTCTCTGTGATTTTGGGGATGTGCTCCTGACTCCCCATGACCAGACAAAGATGGCTTTATGATTACCGACATATTACTGTACTTTGCGTATCACCGAATGCGGTTTCTGATTTTCTCTAAACATAGGCTATAAGTGGAACTTTCCCGTCATTTAACCTAAAAGGTTTCATAGCAATCGCTTGACAATATCGACATTTATTTTTGCTAATGCTATATACTTTAGTTTTGACCCATATTCACATATTTTTAGATCTGAATCGAGTATGATGTCGATCCATATTTGTATATTTATCAAAAACACCAAAATGTGTTCTTCCTCCATTAGACCTGAGGTCTCAACATAAAGTGCTTCAGTGTTAATTTATTTTGAAATGACAATGCGATATGCGTATGATCCGGTGGAATAGATTTTATTTCAAGTTTCCTCCAACTGAGATCTAATTCAATGGAGTAAAAAACCTGTTTGTTGTTCTAACCCTGTAAAATCAAATAACACAGTCTTCAAATAGATGCTGATCAATCTCTCAGCCTAACAGCTTTGCAGAAAAAGATCTTTCAGTGCTGGGCTAAGGTCCAGCAAAGTACTGGAAGTTATCACCGTCTCGTCTTAAGCTCCCCCATTACACATAAGGAAATGACTCACAATTTCCTTGATCAGTTGAGTAATAACGCTTGTTTAAAGTGATCCTGTTGTGTTCACACCTTTTATGTAAATTGAACTATGTAAATTTTAAAGGGTGCCATCACGTTTATGTTTTCTCTCATTGTAGCTGATGCTTTTTTGCAATCAGTTTAAATGACTCTATGCTGCAGATGTAGATTGAATATTGTTTAGCTCAAGAACTCAGGAATTGTGTTTTTAGGTTAATATTAACCCATCAAAAACGTGCACAAAAAAATCACAATCAGAATAATCATCTGTATACATTTGCGTACTCTGACTTTCCTTTTAATAGTACAACCCCCTTCTTCAGAGGTGTTTTGTTCACCCTGTGTTTGTATAAAGAGGACATGATTCTGAACCTTCCCCAAATGCAGACACCTGAACAGAGATTTCAGTATCTGGGACTACTAATTAAAATTTGATAAACGCTGCATTATATACAGTATGTAGGCCTATATGTAATGCATAAACAATAATAATGACATTATTAATGATACCTGTGAGGAAATTATTGGCCATCTTTCTGTCCAAGACGCACAGATATATGTGAGAGCAGGCTATGAATCTGAACACAGCACTATTCCACCAAGGCTTGAACCAGTGACTTTATGATCAGAAGAAGGATTAGCCCACTGAGACACATGCTGCCCTCACACAGTGCCATGAGTATGTAAAAATTGATAATTCTGCCAATGCAGCATTAAGCTGCTACTGGAAACAGGCCAACCTGCAAGTTTTAACGAGGAATCCCAAAGACTGAAATCTCGGTTCAGGTGTCTGCATATGAGGAAGGTTCAGAATCATGTCCTCTTTATACAACCACGGGGTGAGCAAAACATCTCTGAAGAAGGGGGTTTTACTGTTGAAAGGAAAGGCTGAGTACGCAAATTTAAGCAAATGATTATACTGATTGTGATTTTCCTGTGTATGTGCATGTTTTTGATGGGCTCATATTAACCTAAAAACTCTCTGGAGCTCTTGAGCTAGACACACCAAAAGCTCACACAAACAAAAACACAACAGAGGCCATCTTGTGCACATTGCTGGTTACCAGTAGGCGGGTCATTAATTTCATTTTACTTAATGCTACTTCATCATCAAAGTCATTTGGGAATTTATTCTTCCAAATCCTTTAAGAAATGCTAATATACCACAGCAGCATTGCTACTGAGGCATCCATTCAATGTAACTTCACAAATAGCCTAATTTCAAATGGTAGAAAGAAAGAGCACAAGCCTAGTCTCTCAGAAGCTCAACTTTGCCCTTCTGCAAGCGCATTCCTCTGTCATCCGTCACGTAAAAGCACTGGCGTCTCATCGAAAGGTTGGGTTGGGTTTGCAAATACCACAGTATACTGCAGTATTATTATGTTATGCACGTAGATTATAGGCTATAAATAAACAAAACTACTTTACTACCCATGTGATTATTTGCACACCGTCCTGCCCATTGTTATTCCTATTTATATCTATTCATCGCTTACTTTTTGTCCACTTGTCCGCTGATGTCTGTCCTATCCCCCCACGCAGGTTTACCCTCCCCTGTAGATGAACTGTGGTATAAAATTTTCTTCATTGTTCGTAAAACACAGGTACCGACACAATTTGAAACAAATGCATCATAAATTAATCACCGCAGGATAAGAAAAGCACCAGAAAACGCCGACAGCCAACAGGTGCTGCATGGCTGTCGGCGATCGGCGCTGACTCCGGCCGCTTGACCGGCAGGTGAAAGCCACTCAGCCGAGAAGCTCCCGAGGTCCGCACGATGAAGAAACCGGGAGGCGGAGGACCGGGAGTTTAATTGGGTTTAGCGGTCTGACGTCATCGGGATTCTGAAAACCGGAAGCCAAAAGTTTTTTTTTCCCCCCCCCTTCACGCGCAAAGTGATAGTGTAGAAGACGCACGAGGCGGGGCGCGAGGCGAGGCGGGACGCGAAGTAACGGCGGCGGAGTTTCCACGGGGCAGAGAGACACACGGAATCGCTCCCGGTCAGCGGGCCACCGGCGACACGCACACCAGCCATGTGGGAACAGGGCGAGTTCGAGAAGCACTGGCGGAACGAGTTCCCCGGCGGCGAGGTGCCGAAAATGGACCTGAACTCCGTGGAGGACGCCGAGGCGGAGCTGGAGAGATGCAAAGCGCGCCTGAAGGCGCTCCAGCGCGCGCTCTCCATGGAGAAGTTCAAGGTGATATACCTCCAGACCACGGTGGCCCGGTACCGGGGCGAGGAGAAGCGCGACGGCGGCGGCGGCAAGTCGGAGAGACGGACGGCGATTAAAGCGGAGGGGGCGGAAAGAAGGGTGACGGTGCGGGAACACCCCGAAGAGCCCGGCCGGAGAAGGCTCCTCGACGACGGCGCCGAGTTCGCCTGCGTCCTGGGCTCCTCCAGGAGTCCCCGGGCGGGGAGGCGTCTCCCCGCGGTTCCGCGGAAGCAGCCGTCTCTCTGCGTGCAGAAAGCGGCGGCGCCCGACGCCGCCGAGCCGGACCAGGACACCAGCGACCACGAGTACGAGGACATAGAGCTCAACGAGAACTTCGTGCGGAGCAACCTGGTGCCCCCCAGGGCCGAGTCGCACCGGGACGTGGTGCGGGCCATCCGCCTCAGCAGGGATTTCGACTCCAGCGACGAGGGCAGACTGTCGCCGGCCAGCATCCCGGTGCCGTGCGGCTCGTCCCGGGGCTCCGGACGCAGCACCCCCGAGAGACGCAGCGACGGCTACCTGAGCTCCGACCATGAGGACTCCTCGTCCGTCGGTGAGCGGCCGCGATTACTCTCATCCTGCAGGAGGAAACTCTTTAGCAGTTAAATACTTTTCAATAAGCTGTGCTTAACTTGTTGGGAGAGTTGCCTGTTTTTTTTCCTATTGAGTTGTAGGTGCGTGAGACTGGTACTGAATTTTAATGAAATGTAAAGCGTCTGACTCTAGTTAACTTGGATTTCCAGAGAATAATAGGTATGGAGTTTCATTCCATTTAAGTAGAAAAATGGGCCTTTTCCCAGACCCACATCTCACACTATTACATAAAGCGAGGCTTTGATTAATTGTGCCCAGTCAGACAGCCAAATGTAAGTCTTAACAGCCCATCACCTCCTGCAGTGGGCTTTGCAGCCTCAGAAGATCTAGATCTAGAGGTGGTGGCACGTAGGCCAGAAGGTCCAGAAACACTGGTCTAGGGTTATATAATTCACCATGATGCTGCAGACTGGGCAACTACAGACTGAAACTGAATTTCTGTGTCAGTTGAAACTGTGCCAGTTGAGTCAGTGATGACTGAGCTGTCTGTGAGGTTATGGGACACTCAGGGCTTCCTATGGCTTGGTGTTGACTTTCGTATTAGTATCATGGGGAACCTAATATTCCGAGACAATACTCTTAAACGCCTCGGTGAGTGAAATCTGGGTAGCCATTAGTTTTATTAACCTGCTGATATAATTATTGTTGATTTCCCCCCACATCTTTGTGTGTGTGTGTGTGTGTATATAAACATATATTTAAATTTTCAATACACAGATAGTACATGTCAGTTGGAGGCGTTAAAATGATCAAAAAATGTTCAATATGTTCCCGAACAGTTGTCCACATCTCAACCGTTTAGAAACCGGCCATGATGCCTCAGGCTATATCTAAAGGAAGTCATCTTTCGGGATCAGGCTTAAGCCTTTTATCCCAGTGTGTCAATGATGTGGGTATAAAGGGCTTACAGGAAGTAGCTGGTGGTGGGGGTGCTGCTGCCGTTACTCATCCCGAGTTCCATTGGTTCATCACAGAGCCATCTTTGTGTTCACCCTGGGAAGAATTTGATCATGCTGAGAATTTCTTAATACGATGGTGGATCAGTAACCACCAGTCATCAATGCCGTCAAGCGCCAGAGACGTGGGCTATTCAAGGAGATATGATGTTACCCCCACTCATTTTTGAAGGCTTTTGTTAGTAAAAGCCCTCCTCTTTATAGGAATGCTATTGTCGTTAAGCTTTTTTCCTACTTTGACTCATTTATACAGTCTTTCTTTGTGGCCTTGAGGATACTTCTGCTGTGGTGTATCCTAAGACTGCGGAGTGCGCCAGCTGGCTGCTGGCAGTACCTCTGGGGCTCTTAGCTTTTGCATATACTTCAGGCCTCTAACAGGGCTCCCATTACCTCAGTTACTTTGTTAAAGAAAGTTATAGACTGCTGGATTGAGATTAACTACAATAAAATTGAGGTAAAGCTGTCAGATGATTTGAGGAGCTTTGTTAAACTTATATTAAGAGAAGTTCTGGAGAGGTTCTTCATCAGGCAGAACAGCCTGTTAGGTCAGTGTATTTTTTCTGTGTTCCTTTAGCGTATGGTGAGTAAGGACACATTCCTGCCCCTGTAACATGTATTCCTGCTGGTTGTTGCCTGTTTTTAAAAGGGATCAGCTAGGTTGTCCCGGGGTGTGTGTATGTGTATGTATGTGTGTGTGTGTGTGTGTGTGTATGTGTGTGTATGTATATGTGTGTATGTGTGTATGTGTGTGTGTGTGTATGTGTGTATGTATGTGTGTGTGTGTGTGTGTGTAGAAGGGTGCATATAGCCATTGGTCATATGTAGCCCTCTGACATGGGCCTCTCACAGGACGCAAATGTATCAGGACCCATTGACTTTCCTGCTGGCGTTTTACATGCAGGCAGTTATTAATTAGAGATGCTTTCAAATTAAGAAAGCCAATTAGTATGTAAGAGAGCACAAAATAAGCAGGCTGAGTAAAGATTCCTGATGTTATATAGTACATTTTATATCACTGTATTTGCAAGTAGAATCTACCTACATCAGGGGTGGGCAATCTTATCTGCAAAGGGCTGGTGTGTATGCAGGTTTTCAGGATATCCTTAAAGTTAGCTGTTCAAACCCAGGTGTGAGAATTCTTCAGCCAATCAGTCCTCTAATTAGTCATCTAATTAGGGAGTTGCAGCGAAAACCCGCACACACAACGGACCTTTCTGGATAAAATTGCCCACCCCTGACCTACATTAACTAATGCATTTAAGTAGAGGAGCACCGATCCGATATTCAGTGTGTTGTCTCGCACTTATTTAATGTTAGATATGAATAATGCTTCAGGTTCAGCCACCGATAAAGGTACACCTGTGTGTATACTTTCTTCACTCCTATAGAAAAGAAATACAACCATAGTACCACAGTTCTTGCAGTTTGAGTTGCTGTGACATGTAGTTACTTTTGCCGGGAGATGCGTGTGAGGCTATGGTGTGTAGGGTCCACGGCTTGTGGCGTCGGTTAGATGCAGAAGTAAAAACCAGCCTTTATAGTAAATGTTTCATTCCCCTGTGAAGACCTTTCATGGTGAGAACTGAGAATCATAATATAAGTGGGGGAAAAAAGAACTCTGGTTTCAAGTAAGGTAAATAAATATATATGCATATGTTACATTTTATTTACAGAGTTGGGAAAGCTTTGTTAAACCTGATGTTGCCTCACACATTAATGAATAATCAGTCTCTTCCACACAATGAGACAAAGCCTACGTCTTAGTAATTAAACACTGGTATCGGATTGGTACTTGGTATCGGCTGATACCCAAAGCCCAAGTATCAGTATCGGGACTGAAAAAGTCAGATCAGTGCATCCCTATACTTTACACAAGTAAAATGAATCCCAATTGGGTCCTCTTCGCAATCTCTACTCTACACCACACTGGAAGCAACTCTTACACCATTACACCACAATCATTAAGTGTTCAGTAATAATCCTAATCTGTCTACATTATCACGATAATACAATTGAACTCCTAATATGAACTCCCTCTGCTGTCATATACTTGCCTTAGAACTATTGTTCATTACACAGTTACATGATTCTAGTTCCAAGTCCTTTGTAGTATTATGTAGGCTGTTAATTCTCTTATCCCTTTATTTGTGATGGCATCATTTTTCGCAGGTATGTGCCTCTATCTGGAACGTTGTGGGATCAAATCCCATGGGTGGTAGTATAATCATATCATAAATGAGTCAAGGACCCGAACCTTAACTGTTCTTGGGGGCTGGATTCTCCGTAACCCTACTTTCTGATGCCGAGCTTTTCCACTTTGCTTTGCTTCAGTTTGCCAAGCTTTTTCACATTGCTTTAAGCAAAAGCTTTTGCAAAACAAATACTTTCGAAAAACAAAAACTTTCAGTTCATTAGGTACATGTTATCTCTTTGTGGAATCTGTGTGAAGCCACTACCTCTCACCATTTATTTCTTCCAATTTTTTCAAGTCTGATGAGTGAATGTTCTAGTTCACTTTATTCATCAGTTGAACTGGATTCACAGTACTTATTTACACACTTAAGTAATGTCTTGGTGACCATTGAGAATCTGTCGTGGTTGTTGGTGTACATTTTTGATTTTTTATTCCCTTATGATCATAGTGTTGTCACAGTGTTGTGATGCTGGGGACTATTTTTTGTAGAGTGTGAAGAGCTGGAGGATGTGAAAGGAGATTGAGCGAAAGGCCAGGCAGGCAGAGGACAGCTGATACTTGCACATACCTGGTATCATAGTGGTGTTTCACTGTAATGCAGGGGAATTGTGCTAATGTTTCTCCTCTGGTATTTGCTTTGTTGGGAGGCTGAAGGGAGTCTCTGTGATGATAACAAATTCCTCTGTGTTACACACCTGAACATTTGCTGCCCCGCATTTGCTGTCCCCACCCCAAAGAACAGCTCCGCTTGTTCCAACACGTCCAGTCGGTCCGGTACACGGAAGCAGCCAGCTGTTTCTGTCAAGGCTGCGTGTGCCAGGGCGGGGACTCATTGAATGTTCAAAGGCTCTATAGCTAGAAGCCTGTAGCTGTGCTGCCTGGTCTGATTCAGGGCCCTTTACTGAGAGTATGTCTTTGAGAGGCCTTGGGGCTGCATGGTCTCAGTCAGGTCCTCTTCTTTTCATAAGAACGTAAGATCTATACAAACAAGAGGAGGCCGTTCGGCCCATCAAGCTTGCTTGGGGAGAACTTGGCTAATAGCTCAGAGTTGTTAAAATCTTATCTAGCTCTGATTTAAAGGAACCCAAGGATTCAGCTTATCAGGAAAACTATTCTGTACTCTAACTACACACTGTGTAAAGAAGTGCTTCCTTAAATCAAGTTTGAAATGTTCTCCCGCTAATTTCCACCTATGGCCACGAGTTCTTGTATTTGAACTAATGCTGAAGTAACTATT
>JAODKK010000105.1:14846449-14858916 GCA_026774405.1 Petrocephalus microphthalmus | reverse complement strand
CGGGTTTAGTTTGCCTTCAGCCACAGTGTTTGTGCCAAATGTACCATGACCTTGTTAGGTTGTGTTTTTGGTGGACAAAAGCCTGGAGTCCCTATTGAGCTAGATGACAAATGTAAGCTATGATTTTTCAGACAGTTTGCTTTCTTTGCCGTATCTGATGGCTTGTGCGGAGTTCCATGGAGTTCAATATTTCCAAAATTCCCATGGGAAGTTTCTGGAAATTTTCCACCCCTTTGTATCCCTGCTTCTCATGTAAAGTTTCTGGTGAGTCTCTAGAAATTTGCCAGAAGTTTTCCACCCTTTTGCATCCCTAGGCTTAAGTAGTGGTCTTCCCACCAGTGATGGTGGTTTGTCCTGTCCAGACCTGTATACCTACAAGTGTACAAACTATGCAAATTTGCAACTGCCACTAATGTGATCTCTCTCAGGATTGGTAGGTGACCAGTGACAGCCCTGTGGTGAGCACTCATGGACCACATGTTAAAATGCTTCACGGTGATACCTTTAATTTCTGCAGGCTTCCAACTCCAAGTTGGATCATTTGTATGGCAAACCTTTAAATGTCCCCTGGGTGGCCTCACACACAGAAGCGGTGGTCAAATATTACAGTATTTATCCCCCCACCCCTCCGGCTCCTTCCCTGCTCTTCTGAGCTCTAATTGCATCCCTGTGGCTGTCCGGGTTACTTGTCATCTTCTCCTCAGCTGAGCTTCTGCTCATCACCATCCTGAGCCTCTTGCTCAGAGAATGTGTGTAATGTCATTAAAGATTTGCTAACGAGATATTGTTATTCGGGAAGACTGGCATAAATGCAGGCTGCTGCCACGAGCCGAGGGAGAGAAGAGGAGAGATAAAAGACTGTGGCTTTTTAAGCCTGTCTGTAGCTCGAAGATCGTCAGGGCCTTGCTGCCAGTGGGCAAGTCTCTGCAGTGCAGTGTCATTGTCATCGGAGCCTGACCCGGTGCAGTAATGTACCATATTTATGGTGTTTCAGGGTCTGAAACTACGAAACTGTGCTGTGATTGAGGGCCGAGCCTCTGGGCGATGCTCATATTGTGGGTGCGGCATGTTAGCCAGTCAATGGCCTGTGTGTCACAGGATGGCAAAGTTGGTCTGGCTCTAGGTGTCTCAATAAAGTTTCTTTCAGGGCCTTTAAGCCAGCTGAAAATGAGAGGCTCATTGCTGTGATGTGCCAATTTCTGAATTTTGGGTGTTTAATGGGGTGGTGACCCCTGGCAATTCGCCAATCACTACTGCTCCTTTTCAACATCTGTGTCCCGAGAATCCCAAAGCATTGCTCAGTATCAGTGTGGATAGAAAAATTGCCAGGCTTTTGAACAGTACCCGTTGGCTGGGTTGGACACGACAAAGGTTTGATTTGCACCTGATAATTCAGTGCTAGCTCGGCTTAAAGGTTAGAGTTGCTATTTCAATTTAGCTTTGTCATGCGGCCACTGAACTGAGTCGACTGAAAAAAGAAGTCGTTATGGAACTGTAGTTTGGTGGTGTCAGGAAGGTGCTCTTCCTCCGGAATACCTATTCCAGAATGTGCTGTGTTACCTGACATTATTCTTCAAAGGTTGTCAGTGGTGTATGGTTGGTCCCAGCAGCCCTTGATGGCTGGCCAGTTTAATAGGCTAAATAAAGTTCTCCGTTGAACTCTGCAGGGCTGATGCCACATATCTGAATTTACAAGCACCTTCAGATGTACCGTAGGAGGCAGTCCTTGACTCCATTAGGGGCTATTGATAAGCCGACCTTGGCCTGGAACGAAAGAGCGCGAGCTCTTCAGTGCCAGGGATGCTGACTCTTTTATGTACCTCTTATAGGATGCAGCATTTATTAATGATGTTTACTGTGTAGCGGGAGTTAAAATAGAAACATCTTGAAGGTGTCTTCTTGACATTGCTGATGTACTACTTTGTGGCTTGACTTGATCTCTTTTTAGGATGTGATGGGCAGTTATGAAGTCAAAGTGTGTTTTGCCCAAAAGCTCAAGGGATTCTAGGAACTAGAAACCTTTGAAGCTTGGAGTTTGTAGCGGCCTTCAGGAAAAAGCCTAGTAGTCTCAGGATTTTCTGTCATTTTGAATCAAAAAGATTGCTGTGACTAAAACCCTTAAATGGGGTAACGTCACGTCATTGCACTTAAAAGCAGGATTACGTGAGCCGCAGGGGTTCTCGGCTCCACGTACATGATAACAGCCCTCTGGGGACGGGTGACCCAGATCAAGTGTTGTCCATTTTCGACAGCATTGCTCCTGGAAAACAACGGGGCAATGACACTTGATGATGTTCCGTTGTTTTTGTGCACATTGGAAAAGGTCAGCTGGTGGAGGGCATGAGTGAGTTAGCACCTTCTCCCATGGACCCTGTCTGACTCCCCAGGGGTGGAATTAAATTGCCCCTCATCAGGCTAATGTAAGGAGCTCTGTCTAATGGCTCACAAATTTTAAGGCTTTAAACATCTCTTTCCACCAATATAGGATTTTATTTATGTCAGTCACAGTTGTCCACTATCTGTAACTGCCTGGTTTAACCCCATGAGAACCAATGATGTAATCTTGGGGAAGTGGGCTGAACTTGTCTATGACTGACAGCACAAGCCTGGTTTTTGCTATGGCTAGTCCAAATGTCCTTAACAGGATCTGAGACTGCAATTTCAAGGGCAGTAGTGAGTTACCTGTCTTAAGTCCACCAGTCACAGAAACTCTGAATGTGTGGTCTCTCCCAAATGGAAAGTGCAGAAACCCCTTTTTGAAAAGCTGTCCTGCATCAGCCCATAACATTCATAGTGCAATGCATTGCCTGTCCTCAAGATGAGCCACTGACGGATTCCAGTGCGATTGCTCATGAACCACGGTCTCAACGAGAGCCCTGTACTGATTTAAAAGGCCATAATCATCATTTACAGCAAACCGGGCCAGCAAGTAAAGGCACCCATCGTGAACCAGCGGAAGACAGAAGGCAGCTGCTTTTGGAAAAAGAGACACGGTGATCACAGTTCAAAGAAATTTGAATCGGTTATTAATGGACATCGGTTGGCTTGAGTACAGTGTACTTTCTCAAGGGTGGAGCACTTCAAGATGGCTCTGATTAAGGTGAACCAATTCAAACTTTGTTTCTTTGCACATAGCGGCTCCAGAACACAGAATCTTGATGACAACCAAGGATTATTGCCGATTAACATCATAGCTCAGGCAACTCTTGCATCGTGCATTTGTCTCGATTGGCCATGGTTTATGGCAGATAAAATACACTTCCTGTACCGCTTACTGAACGGGGCTGTTGTCATGTGTGTTGTAAATTACCCAAATCTCAAACATACTTGTGATGCCTGCTTCAGGATTTCTGTCATCAGCTGACCACTGGCTTTTGGTTAAACATTTCTTTGCAGTATCACCCCTCTAAATACGCTTATGTAAATTTCGGCTTTGCTCAGATCCCTCTCTTGCACTTCTGCATTAGCATAGCATCGATGTGGGTTGTGGCATCTCTCCTGCTGCATGGATGCCTTCCAGAAGGACCGCGGCGTTCCTCTCCTTCGCTCCCGCTGTGCGTGTATTTCTGTAGATGCAGCATATTAAACGGGTCTGGCTGCAGCACTTGGGGGGGAGTGCACAGCACAAAGGCTGCTGTGTTGGTTATTCAAAGTAGCAACTGGATGGTGATGCTGACTGTGTGGGAAATTCACACCCTGCCCCCACACTGTGTGTAACGTGCCCTGGTTAATATGGGCAGTGTTTAACACGCAGCCCTGTGCCGTGTTTTGCCCCTAACACTTGTACTTCAGAAACCTGTTTGGGAATTGTGTGTGGAGGAATGGAGACCCAGCTTTGTGTTGTCGTCACAGAAAAGTTGAGCAACCCATAAAACTGCTTTTTGGCTCTTTTAGGGAGCTAGACGCATGTGGCGTTGCCTGGTGCCACCTGCTTTGAATGGGAATTTGAATTAATTTGCCTGTCGCCCTTTGAATGAAACTCCTTGGTCCTGTTCTGCGTCAGTGCCTAAGTCGGCACTAAGTCAAGGGGAGGCTCGGGACGCATGCCATGTGCCACCAGTCAACCTGAGATTCGTCCCAGTGAAGCTGGCCACATGGATTTCTTTTTTGAGGTCACCTGTATTATTCGCTCTTTTATTTCATCCAACGGTAAGACTGGCACCAAGCATACGGGTTTCTCTGCATTACTTAGGGGCTGCAGCTTCAAACCTGCATCTACCTTCAAACCTAGCTGCGTAGGCGCGTCTGCCTTCTGGAGAGGATGGTGACATGGGAGTAGGGCTGTCACTACTGATTATATTAATGGTCTACCGATTTTTAATCCTGACAGTTTGAGTAGTCGTTTATAGGGCTGCAACTAGCGATTATTTTGATAATCGATTAATCTGTCGATTATTTTTTCGATTAATCGATGAATTGGGTAAAAAAAAAATTTTTTAATATCCACCTGTTTATTCAGAAATAGAGCATTATCTAAACTGATAATGATGCAAAAAAAAAAACGTAACAGAATTTGTTTCAACATTAACACTTGTTTTCTGTATTTACAGTAATACACAAAAGTGATCTTGCATGGCACTATCACATATTCTTATAGATGCAGTTACTTTCATCCTTGTCTAAATGAAATTCATCCTACCTCACTCACATGGTGAAAGATGGGACTGCCTGGGCAGGCAAGTGTACACCCTTGGTTACCTAGCATGGGTTTTCGCCGTTGAAATAAGAACAGGGCAAACAGAGAATGAGTTGGGGAACAGGTTTCATTTCGGCAGACGGGGGGGTGTGCGTGTGTATGTGCGATCTTGTGCGCAGGTACACATGTATATGTGCGCATGTATGTGCGATCGTGTGCGCGGCTGCGCGTGCTTTTGCGATCGTGAGTGCGGTTGCTCGTGTATGTGGGATTGTGTGCGTGTGTATGTGCAATCGTGTGCAATTATTGCATGTTTTTGAATAGTAGAATGAAACCGGAAGATTCATTGAAAAACCACGTAAACACAGGGTGAACATGCAAAATCAACATACACGCATGCACGCGCACACACACTGTGGCGTTGTGTGGCCATGACACCACCCGCAGCACCACTGTGCTGCCCTCAGTACTAGGTTTCCAATGTTAATGTCAACATGGAATTTTATGCTCAAGCAACTGTCACATCACAATTGTCTGCTGGGTTCAAACCATCATTAAGCTGCGCTAAAACATTTTTACAGAGTCATTGGAAACAAAACTTAACAAGCTTAGCAATTTTAATGATTGTTCTTTTTCAACATTATCCAGTATATGTAAAAAATAAAATAAAAATCACACTTTTACCACTGTTGCCTTTGCATGTGCTCTCTCAGACAAGCATTCTAATCATTGCTGTCTGACTCACTAACAGACCATGTGGTGCATTTGTGCGAAGTTAAACAAAAATACGTGAAGAGGAGAGACACGAACAAGAACTAGTCACGAAATGTATGACTTCTGCTTTATGGATTAATTTTTTTCCATTGAGACAATATTGAACAAAGCAGGTGATTGTCTGCACTGTTTTGTGTCTGTTGGCACAGCTCATGGGAAAACCACCAATTTATTTGACAGACTTGCTGTAGATAAGTTCTATTTGGCTTTGTTTAATTCCAAATTATCACAAATAATCACAAATATCTGTGTGAACTATTTTCCGATATTGTCCAGCCTTACAGGAGTCATATTGTTCAGCATTACAGGAGTCAGGAGTCATATACAGGAGTCATAGAAAGTAAGTTAAGCAAAATGATTTAAGTTAAAGTGATGACAGAGTGGCTATGCTACTCCAAGAGGCTAAATAGCACATAGCTGGCTAACCTCACATTATTGGGTGAGTCCGTCAAACTTGTCATCTTATGAGATTTGCGGTGAAATTTTGCTCTGGTGATATTTAAGTTCTGCCTTGCAATACTGACAGACGACTGCATTGCCATTCAGTTTAATGTGAAGTGCTTCCACACAGCTGATGCCTTAGCTCTTTAGTTTGTCCCTCATCCGCTATGGGCTGTCGATAAGGAAGATTTTAACTGAAGCTCTTTAATAATCGAGTCATTGAGTTTAGTCGAGTAATCGCGACTGCTCTGCACCAGAGTATGGTTTTTTTTTATGTGTGGCATGTATCCTCATTTATTAGTCTGTCTTTGAATGTGTTTTTGAATGTGATGAACGTATTTCCATATTCCGGAGTCTGTGTTGATCCTAAACCGTGCCCTTGTTTTGGATAAGGCCAGGTGTTACTGACTCAGAGGACAGCAGAAGTTTACCTTGTGGTTTTGCTGCCCCCACCCCCCCATGCCTCATCCATTGTGTTTGTGAAAGTGCTAACTTATCGCCAGCTTGGGGAGCTGTTCCACCAAAGAGGAACAGAGATCGTATGTTCTGCTAGCTATGGTGCTGACTGACTGATAATGGCATGTAACTGGACCTTTACTGTGTGTTAGGGTCATCTCCTCCTTGGATTCAAAGAAGTAAGGCAGCATGGTTTAGAAAAGGTGCAGAGGTTGTAATATTGCGGTGGTCCGTCTTGACTATTTGCTTCGTGGACCGCCTGTATTATGGTAGTGTGAAACCTCCATGCTTTGGGTTCATTTTGTCATGACAGCTTCGTTAGTATATTTAGGCCCATTGCTTTTTAGGTATCTACACTCTTCCAGACTGAGTCTTTGTTTCCTGAGAATTGCTTTATTCCTGTTGTTATTTCTGTTTAAAACTAGCTGATTCTGTAGCCACTGCTGGCTCATAGATTCCACTCCTGCCCCAGCTCCATTTGTGAGGTTTCTTTTCTAACAGCAGTGTTGTTGTGCCAGTGTCCTATTTCTAACAGCATGTGCTTTAGGTGAAATGTAATTTATTTTTATTTAGCAGGTGCTTATGTTCAGAGCTACGTGCAAGTGAGGCAAATAGGGTGCTGAGCTTCCAGTGAATGCTCAGGTATAAAGCATCAAGTATAAAGTAGGCATAAAGTATAAGCAGTAATGAGTAAGAGCATCTTCCATCATCTTTCAACAAAGCAAGAGCCTAATAAGACTTTTCAATGACTAGAAGTGTGGAATTAGTGTCTCTAAATCGCGTGTCGTCCTAAAACTGAGTGACCATCCCGTTCAGAGACCCTTGCCTTGTGCCATGAGCTTTCTGGCATATGCTTCAGACTCTCTGCAACCCTGTAGTGGACAGGCATTTACAGGAGGTGATGAATGGATGATCCTGTACATAGACTGAGCTGTGCATTAAAAGGGTGTCTCTCTTAGCAGCTTGGTGTGCTTCCTTTGTGGCTGCGTTACTTCCTTTCCGGTCAGAGAAATGCCCCTCCTCTGCAACCAGCAGTGCAGCAAGCTCAATTTCTCACAGACGGTGTAGGGAGGTGGGAGCTCTGTGCTTAGCCACACGCTGAAAGCTTTTGGTCTTCATCTCCTTCTGGTATACGCTCCATTTTTCAAAACATTTCCTGTTCCCATACACCCTTTCAGTCCCCCGCCCCTCCACTTGTCAGCACAGTACCATCAGCCCGTTTTGAAGATGGGCAATGTAGCCTTCCATACCTTCTGTACTAAATTACATTGATTTTTTTTTTTCCCCCGCCAGAGCTAGTTTTGTGTGCTGCGCATGTCATGTTGTTGTTTATCAGGTCGGCCACATGCCAAACGTCTGCTCTTACCTCATGTCTTCCTAGCAGCAAAACGCTGATATGATGTCATGTTCTGAAGTGCGTTTCAGGGGAAGCCTTTCGGTCTAGAAGTGGATTAATTTATTGTAACATGCAAAGCAGGTTCGGCCTTCTGGCTGTGTCATCCTTTCCTAAAACGTCTCCATCACCACAGCCCTCAGCATGACGTGATCTGGAGATGGATGGATGGATGGATGGATGGATGGATCTCGGTGTGATCTTCCTGCTGGGGTTCTTTTCCTCTTTTTAATATAAGCTGAAGTGCCAGAAGGATTCAATTAAGTGGTAGCTGGAGTGACTGATTTACGCACTCACACTGGACAGGAGCCACTCAGAGCTTCCAGTAAGTTCCAGGCAAAGCCATTTATCAGAAGTGAAAATGTTTACAGCCTTTGGTCAGTGACTGACGTGCGATGCAACCCCTCCTCCACACCCACTGCACTTTCATGCAAATGTATGCGGCTTCTCATGCTCGGTAAGGGTGGCATCAGGGAAAAGCAGCCACTGCACACTATGATCTTCCTTCAGCTATGCAGGAGCTTTTGCTACCCTCAAACTAGCCTTCCTGTCACCCGTGAGGTGGGGACACCCAGCATTCCTTAGCCTCCATTTTACAGTGGATGCGATGCGGCCATGACCAGATACCGTCATTAAGTTTGATGGTGACGCAACAGTCATTGACCTGGTCACTGGCAATGATGAGACTGCCTGCAGGAGGGAAGTGTCAGACCTGGTCATGTAGTGTCAGACTAACAACCTCACACTAAACATCAGCAAGACCAAGAATATAGTTGAGGATATGAGGAGAGGCACGTCACGTGCCACAGCTGATTGGAGTCTTAGGTGTAGCAGGTGGGCAGCTGCAAGTTCCTGGGTGCACATGTTGCAGAGGATCTAAACTGGTGGAAGAAGCTGTGGCGCCTGCTAAATTGAAGGCTCACCAAGCATCGCACTTTCTGCAGAAGCTGAAGATGTGTGGTTTGTCGCCACCAGTCCTCAATAGCTTTGACAGGTGCACTTTGGAGGGCATGTTAGCCTGCTGCATAGCCGTGTGGTTCGGCAGACTGTACAAGACGGTCACTACAGCGGGTGATCAGCCCAGAAAACCGCAGGGACTTTAGAGATCTCCAGTCACCGTGGGGCATCTATGATGGGAGAATCTGCAGATGGCCCAGTGATGTCCTCAGCGATCGCACTGGCCCCACCCACCAGATCCTCCCTATCGTGAAGTGTGGCAGTTGGTACAGGAGTCTTAATGCAGAACATCCTGTCTATGCACCCGGGTCATCAAAATGAGCAACAACTGCCACCTTTCCACCTGTGCCCACCAGGCTATAGTCGGCCAGCTGGCTACACTTTACAAGCAGTTCGACAATTTTTTGCGCTGGGCTGATAAGTACCAACCACTTCATGCTACATGTTCCGTTACCATATATTTTATATTATTATGTACGTTGGTAACTATTTTTTCTATACTTACATTTTGTTTTATCTGTGATGCATATGTATATTTTATATGCTGCCAACTGTACTTGTCTTGCAAAGCAGTCAGCCATGAAGGGAAGGAGCAAGCTGGGCTAGTAAACTTCTAATGCTCTGCTTTGTGTGGAGGAACGCCATTTGATTGGTTGTTGTTCATGATAAATGCTTGTTTTTTTTTCCTTGTTTTTGGCAGCTGAAATGTGGTTTGAATTGCATTTGGAGTGTAAGCGGTTCAGGCCCGTTCCGAGCCCTGTTGAGCCGGGGAATCGATGTCAGGGGTATTGCCCCCTGGGGAGCAGTAGACTGACAGCGTGTTTGTGTGCTTCACCCCCACCCCAAACTTATCCCATAATTCATGATTTCTGTCTCCCCATCTTCCCAGACTTCAACTACAACACAGACGGCTACGATGGTGACGCCACGGAGGACCGCAAGTCCCAGGATGGCTCGGAGACTATGCCCTTCATTGACGAGTCGCCCACCATGTCCCCCCAACTCTGCGCCCGTGGTCCCGACGGCGAAGCAGTGTCCCCCACACCACCTGAGGGCCTTTTGCCTGGGGTAAGTCTGTGCCCGGTGGCATTCTGCATAATTGCTTTGCAATTCTTGAGTAATGGCTTTTTTTCTTTCCCCTGGGGGTGGGGGGGGGGGTGAGGGGGCTGTACTAAGTTGTTCTCCATGTTGGATTCTCCATGGAGCTCGTCTATCAGTGTGGCACCTGATCGAAGCCAGGAAGGATGATTGAGAATATGTTGGAGAAGTGACCCACAGCTGCCATGGCGACACCATGCTTCTTAGCCCCTTTAGTGGGCACAGGGACATTTGGGCCTGCCTCCCCCTAGCCTCGCTGTCAGAGGGTGGCGCCTCTCTCGCAGGAATCAGCCTCAGCCTGCCCCTCCCCCCCTTCTCCCGGAATCTCCCCAAACCCCTCCCTTCCTGTCAGGTTTTTTCCCAATACTGCTGGCTGCTAGTGAGCCACTGCCATCCCTAAATCTGGGGTCTTTGAGGGGAAAAAAAAATCATGCTTCCTTTCCTGCTGGCTGCCTTTCCAGTGGGGGTGCTGGTGCAATCATTAGTCAGTCTCTCACTGGTCAGTACGGAAGCATCTCATTAACTTGGAATTATTCAGTCCCTCTGGATAGGGGAGTGGCTGTAGCTGCATATAAATTATTCATGAGATGATCATGATGATGATAATGACATCACAGACATCGCATATAAATATTAATGAATGTTAATCAAAATTGTAAGACGAAAGAAATGAGGTGCTAGTGTTATGATTAGGAGGCTAACTCCTGCCTTCTGGCGGGTAGGTGCGGTACTGGAAAGCCCACGATTGCTGTTGATTGGCACACGCACAAGCTTCTTTACCCAGAGGCTCATCAAGTCTCCATTGGTGCTGGTATTATCCTTTGTATCAGTGTGATTCTGCCTTTGTCTGAAGCAGGAAGTTTGGAAAGAGGCACGACTGTGTTGGCTTACTGTGTACTTTAGACCGATTTGCGCACACCTCTTGTATCTGTAGGCGAGTTAGAGCGAAGGGGGATATGACCGACCACGAACGTGACCGTTACGGCTGTCCCACCGTGTGATGGCGACGCCAGTGAGGTCTTGTGGTTTATTTGTTCAGGTAATGCGCCGCATTAGGAAATTCTGCTGACTCAACAAAATCCCCTGGCTTCCGACTTCTCTGTTGGAGAACCTTGCTTTATTTAGTCATCCGGTAAAGTAATTTTAAGATCTTTAATAAAATGACTTCTTGACTCCAATGTGAGGGCCTTGAGAAGGCTTTCCGGAGTGCTGGTTTGCACGGAGCTCTATATGCTGCACAGCGAACAGTACAGACACTTAACTCAGTAGGCCATTGCATGCCTTGGTATTTGCATTTCATACCAAACAGGGCTGCGGAAATTCATGTATATAGTTTTAATGGACAGCTTTTGGTTTTAAGGCCTGGATAAAATTCAAAATTAACCTTAGTTGTGCCAATAGATTGACTAGAATGAATCCTTTTGTTCAAATGAATTATCACTGTTTCTTTTGATGATTCTTTCTATGATTTTATATTCTATGATTTTAGGTATCCTTCCAGAGAAAGACAAAATCGTTTAACTTGTTTATTTGCCATCATTCTGTCCTTCTATTTTCACAAAGGCTTACCCAGTGAAGGGCCATTTGGATTTCTTTGTTAATCTGCAGTGGAGTTACCAAAACTATTTTGAATTGTGCAATATGCACTGTATGCCACCATCTAGTGGTAGCTACTGGAAAATGCTCTGCGTGAATTTGATTCACTTGAAATACACTATATGGACAGAAGTATTGGGACACCTGGCCATTACAGCTACAGGAACTTTTATGACATCACATTCTAAATCCATACGCATCAATATGGAGTTGTTTCCCCCCTTGGCAGCTATAACGGCTCCTGCTCTTCTGGGGTGTGTCTGTGGGAATCTCTGTTCTAGGTCACCTCAAAGGTGTTTGATGGGGTTGAGGTCAGGGCTCGGTGTAGCCCAGTCAACCAACTCACCCAGCCATGTCTTTACGGACCTTGCTTTGTGGACTCAGGCACAGTCATGGTGGAACAGAAAAGGGCCTTCCTCAAACTGTTCACACAAAATTGAAAGCATAGAATTGCCCAAAATGTCTTAATGTGCTGAAGCATTAAGAGTCTCTTTTACTGGAACTAAGGGGTCGAGCCCAACCCCATGAAAAACAACCCCATACCATTATCCACCAAACTTTACAGTTGGCACAATGCAGACAGGAATGTTATATCCTTCTTTGCGTTATACAGTACTGCACTCCTGTGTCCATTATGGTTTTCAACAATATACTCCTCTGTCCCTTAGACTTCTTAGCGAAATACTCCTCTGTCCCATATCCTACTCTGCATTTTACCCGTCTCTTCTTTCTGCTTCTCTGTGATATACTCCTCTATCCCTCACACGTTTTGGTGATATATTCCCCTCTCTTTATGCTTCTCGGTGATATACTCCTCTGTCCCTTATGCTTCTTGGTGATATATTCCTCTCTCTTTATGCTTCTTGGTGATATACTCCTCTGTCCCTTATGCTTCTTGGTGATATACTCCTCTCTCTTTATGCTTCTCGGTGATATACTCCTCTGTCCCTTATGCTTCTTGGTGATATACTCCTCTCTCTTTATGCTTCTCGGTGATATACTCCTTTGTCCTGTACATTTCTCGGTGATATACTCCTCTGTCCCTTACATTTCTCTGTGATGTACTCCTCTATCCCTTACATTTCTCTGTGATGTACTCCTCTATCCCTTACATTT
>JAODKK010000105.1:14823166-14836156 GCA_026774405.1 Petrocephalus microphthalmus | reverse complement strand
GGGGGTCTGCTCCCCGCTGACTGACTCCTGCAAATCGGAATCCGCAACGTCATCAAAACACCTGCCGGGGGGGCTGGGGGCTGGTTGAGTGATTTTGCTGCCCCCCCTTTCAACATCTTCTGCCCCCAGGCACTGTCCCATTTCCTCGAAGTTCACGGTATTAATATTTTACGCCATGGCTCCTTCTCTCTTTGACAGGCCAGTCAGCTCGGTGTGTACAAAGCATTCGTGGACAACTACAAGGTGGCTGTGGAGACTGCGGAGAAGTGCAGCCAGGCCAACGTGCAGTTCCAGAAGATCTCGGAGGTGAGTGTCCTGCCTCTTGTTGCTGCCACAGTTCTGCTCTAAAATTGTGCAATTGCATGTGAAAAAGGCCAGTTGAGATGTTGCGGTTTCTGGAGGTCCTGCTTCCTCCTCGGCTCGGCCTTGGAGCGCATGATTCCCCAGCTCATCATTTTTAACCATGCCAGTCGTTTACCTTGTCACATGTGGGCTCTGTCTCCCCGGCCCCCCAGTCTCGCGGCGAGCTTGCAGCCCACACCTCGCTGCCCCCTACCGTGGTGTTCCACTTCCTCTTCATCAGTTCACTGGTTCTGACATGAGCACCAATCGCTCTCCTTGGAGAACGGAGGTTCATTTCACGCTGGCTTATTGTGCCTGTTTATGCTTGAATCCTGCCCCTCCCCTGGCCCACTGGAAATACTTTATTGGTAGAGGCCGGGGCCGTATAAATACCCGTTAATAGAACGCTGAATTTCGTGAGGTTTTTTGGTCACAAAGCCGCTTGCAGGACCATAATATGGTTCCTGTCTTACAGTGGGCTACTGTGGCCCTCCTCCAATCTAATGTTTGAGCTTAGGCCCATGTCTGTCTCTCCCTGCAGAATCTCAAAGTGAAAGGGCCCAAGGACTCGAAGGATAGCACCTCGTCTGTCACCATGGAAGGTAGGGCGCATCTCCGGTGCTCCTTCTGTCAGGCGAGAGCAGGCGGGGGCAGGGTGGGGGGTGGCGCAGAATTGACACACCGGCCCTTTAAGACGCCGCTGAGCCCAGCCCCTCTGCTTGTGTATGCGGAGGCTGGCTGAGGCGGCTGTGCCGCGTCCGCCGTGTTCAGAGCGCCCCTGCCCGCGGTGCCGGCCGGCTGCGAGACATGCCATGCAGTCTGCGGCAACAGTAACCGAGCTGCCATGGAGATGCTTCTGATCCTCCGGTTGTGTTGTAACTGCACCTACGGTGAGTCTGGGGACCCCCCCCCCCACTGCGCCCCTGTGATGAGTTTTTACTCCCTTTCCTCTTTATGTGTTAAATGTGAATGCGGGCCACTTCAGAGTTCTTCGCAGCGACCGGAGGATTGCTGGTCCGCATGTTAAAAGGCAGCGGCTGCGGTGGTAATCCACCGGGTCGTCCGGGAGGAGAGCAGCTGCTCGTGGTCGTTCGGACTCGCCGATCTTTCCGCAAGCTCCGCATCGTGTCTCCCGCTGAACTGTCATGCTCACCTGGGCTGCCGATGTGGCGGGCTCACCGTGACTGGAGTCCGACCCACCTTAGACATCAACTGCATTGCTCTTCTCAAAACGGACTGGTCCGGCACTAATTTGATGTCCCACACGGCACCTGTGACTTCAGCGTTTCCCGCGCGCTGTTTCTCCAGCGAGATCCGCCATTTCTCTGTGACAGGGGTCCGTTTGCGCGCTTTTTTGGTTTGCCCCCGCGTCCCGGCCCCTTGTTCTGACCCGGCTGCAATGACCAATTGCAGGTTCACCGGTTAACCAGCTCGGTCAGAAGTCAGGGGAGGGAGGGGTGGTGCGTGTGACAGTGGTGGTGTGAAGAGCATCTGGGCTTGGGCGTGACCTTTGAACATGGGCACTTTATCATTTAAGGATCATTGAGGTCAGATCATATGGAGACAGAGGACACATTTAAGTCAACATTCCATCTCAAATAGACACTGGTCCTTTAGCCTTTCGCTACTCTGCTCCCTGTTTAAAAGGGCATGAAAATTAGCTCACTGTTTTACTTAGCGGTGAACTGGGGATATTCCTGCCCTGCTGCTGATGTATAGTTTGGACTTTCAATTCAGAAATTGTGAGTTGTGCATCTGGGTTGTTTTGGGTATTTTCTTCCTGGTTAAATGCAGTTTCCAGGCTTAGAAGGTTTTGTTGTATGCCAGCATGGGTAATGTTATGTTCATATGCCAGATATACATGAGTAAGATTTTGTAGTACGCCAGTGTGGAGTAATGTTGTGCATGTGCTAGATGAATCTGAGTTAGGCCGTATTTCTTTGTCTGGTAGTGAGGAAATGATTCTTATTAGATCACCCATCTTTGTGTCCTGGCAAAAACAAAGACAGATGGCCCACGGAACATAACTGTATAATGTTCCCAGTAATCCTTCAGAATGATAATTGTCCTTGTATTTTTGACAATTTGTACCGTTTCGAGTGTGACTGGCATTTCCCCCATTTTGCAATCTGGCTCTTTACGCACGCGGATGAGATGATCGCTCATCGTTTCACCCCCAGTCTGTGCCCCGCTCCTGCCAAGAGATTAAAACATCGTGTAGGAGCCCCAACAGAGGGCTAATCGGCTGGATGCTACATTAGCTAGTAGCCGCAGTGTGACACATTTTAATGAAGCGCATACTGGCCCCATTACTCTGGGTCGCTATGGAGCCTCAGCCAGCTGTCACACCTCCACAGTCTGCATGTTTTCCCACGTTCTCTCGACAATCTCGTGTCCTCCCATGGTCTAAATGCGCACGGTTGGTTTTTCTTAATCACTCAAAATGAACTTTATTGCATCTAACCCAGTAGACCTGTAGACCTGGATCAGATTCAGAGCGCACCAAGCTGTGCTTCCTAGGATTGGCTCTGGAGAACAGCGATCCTCTCTGCACAGACAGACAGATGAAGCGGCCTGTAGCAGATATCCCAAAGCCTCTTGAAGTCCTTCTGTAAACAGTGGAGATCCCTGCATTTGCTGGTTTCAGTCCTCTTAAGCTTTTGATGGGCTGTGGTTCGCACGCTCCCAGTTTAGAGCCTCATCCTGAGGAGCGGTCCTGCAGCACGGTGTCTGCTGGCTAATTTTCTGCTCTGTTTCAGCTGCTTAGATACGGTGCCAATGATGTATGACTTGAGCTGTATTTATTCAGGGAGTGGTAATAGTAACACTAAATGATGTTTAATTTAGAGTTTAATGAATAAGTAATTTGTAATGCATAATCAAAAGAAACTGTTTGTTTTTATCATTGTTTAGGCACCATTTCAGATGTAGCACACGGAGTCACATTTGAATGAGTCATGGACTTGGATGTAAAGGCATCACTAATGATGGTTCCCCCGACAACCCTGAAATCCTTGGGTTCATAGTGCTTAGAGGCCCAGATAGCAGATTCACCTGTCTTTTAATACCTCCATATAGCGAAACACTATTTGGTTGATCTGCAGTCGTATCTTAAAGCCCTTGCATGTCACAACCAAGAAGTACCAAGTAGCTAAAAGGCTAGGCTGGTGTGAAATGTTGGCCAACTGCTGTTTTTCAGTGTGTATTCCACAGCTAATTTCTCTGTTACGCTAAATGCATGTGATGTTTCAGAGTGTGGAGCTGCTTCCACTCTCCCCCTTTTCCACCCGCTGGTCACATCCCCTCTCCTAGGGGAGCCCGTGTCTCACATCACCCGGACTTTGATTATCTGTGGTGCAGGGTTTAGGAAAGCATGTCCCCTCAGCTTCCCACACTGATGGATGTTCAGGCCCTGAATCTGTCTTCTGATATGCAAGTGGGGTAATTGACTCCAGGTCACTGCTGTTGGTCGATGCCCAGTTTACTAATGGGAAGCTTGTCTTGCGCTAAGCCTGTATGTCCTTGAGATGGAACCTACAGTAAAGCACAGTGACAGCTGGTATTAGTTTCATAGTCAGCAGACCTTTTCCCCCTCTTCTGTCTTTGTACCCTGGGAGTGCCTGGGGCAGACCTCCTCCTTTCCTTGTTCTTTGCTGTCTTTCTTGACCTACAAGATGAACGACCTTTTCCTGGCCCTTGCAGTTCTTGTCTTCTTCCAACTAAATAATGAAAGGAGTCGTCAAAGGAGCAGTTAGTTTTCTTGGTGTTTGGGTCCATATCCCATAAAAGACCACTTCTATGTCTCTGTGGTCCCATCACGTAGGAGGGTAGGGTCGCTTCCTCAGCTTATGTTTCTGGTGGAGGGCAGTGTGAGTGTGAGCCCTGTGATGCCCCTGCTCTCAGTGTCAGTCCCTCGCTGTTACCCAAACTGTGGGGCTTAGCCTTGCAGAAGTACAGCTTATCTGTTGTTGGCTCTTAATGGTAGCATCCAGCAGTGTCTAAAAGCCATATTCTGAGAGCGTCAGATGCTGATAGCGGGGAAAACATGCCATTCTGATAGCGAACTGCACGCTGAAGAGAGCAAGCCTTGTGCTAGCTCATAATAACCACCCCTCCCCCATTCTGTTTTTTTTTTTGCAGGTTAATCCTGCTCTGCATGGATAGAAAAGAATCCGTGGAGGCTGTTTAGGGCACAAACTGATTATGTAGTTCTTGTTGGGTTCCTGATTTTACACATCAACCATAAGCTTGTGAGTACTGATGAAAAGCCTGATAATAATGATCAATGGCGTGATCACCTGCTGGCTCTTCTGGGTCAGTCTCATTTGAATTGCCCAATTAGGAGTTCATTTGGGGTTATGTCTGCCAGTTGGAGTTGAGCTATGAGATATTCATGAACGACATACCATGGCCATCTTGACAATGTGTTCCTTGGAGTAAAGCTGTTATCATGATTTAGATTTTCATAAAAGCACATTGTATTTTGATGTTATTCTGTAGATATGAGGTGATGATTAAAAACACAAGGAATTCTTTCAAGCCCTCTCTCTCAAATCTCTCTCAAGCCCTGCTGGTCTTCTGGAGGTTCGTTATGCCGTCCCGGAGATCAGTGCTCGGTACCAGGGTTACAAATCGGAACAAGTACCTCAAGCAAACTTAATTTGTTGGGGGGGAAAAAAGGCCTTTGCATGATTCATTCATCAGAAGTGAAAATTGATACTGTAAGCATTATTTATGACGTTCCAGGAATAAGGTCAGATTAAGGGGAATATTTTATCCCGGGGCTTCTTTAGTGCATGTTATTGCAACATGGCATGAAATTTTTGGTTTTAAGACAAAACAACAGTTGACCAGCGTAGAAAAACTGGAGGTCCCAGTGGATGTGTATGCTTGAGACTTTACCTCGGCTTGGTAGCTTTTCCCTCTGGCTGAAACACAGGGGGGGGTTTCATATCGGCTCGCATGACCCAGCCCTGTGGGTGATCTCTCATGCAGTGCACGGTCTTCGGGGAAATAAGCTTGTCTTACAGCGCTGCTCTGATTCGATTGTTTGCAGAGAGTCAGGAGCTCCAATGACTACAGTTTCTGGGGGGGGGATGAGGAGAAGAGCTGGATGTCAATGCCTTACTAAGGCGGTGATTAAGAAAGCTTGCAGATTAAACACCTCACGTCTTGTGTAACAATGAATGAGCTTCCATGCATGCCTTAATTGTACCTTATCTGCGCTTCTATCTGCTCCCTTCCGCCTGTGATGGTGCTCCAGATACACACGCCTGCATTTGCTAATCATGCTGATGGTGTCAGTGTTGTGGAATTAGGGTATTGCGTCTTTTTTTACACTTTTTCCTGTATCAGCTAAGGCACGGTCCTCTTTGATGGGAGTCAGACTAACATAAACATGCTTTGTGAGAATGTAGGCAGTGTTCACTCATTAGCAAAGTCGTCTTTGAGTGTGTAGACCTTTTGAAATCACATTAAGGGGGGTGCTGACCTCAGAAGGCCCTCGTTGAGGAGACAATCTTGCCGAGGTAGGGGGCTGAGGGCAGGAGAGGGCTTCACGGACCACAGGCATCATTGGGTTGGGGGCTGAGACGTGCTCAACTTGGGTAATGAAAAACATTGACTTGGTGGCGGGACGTGAGCAATGTGCTGTGCTTTATTGGGTGACGATATGTTTAATGAAGGACAGGGATGAGCAGTAGTGCTCTCTGGTGGTGAACAGACAAGGTCCATGTTGATCATCCATCGCTGGCCGGCTGGGTTTGCTCACATGCCGTAAGTACTGCCCCCCCACACACTCCCTAACCCTGTGCCTCCTTCTCCCCTCCAGCTCTGTTGTACAAGCCCATCGACCGTGTGACGCGAAGCACCCTGGTGCTGCATGTGAGTATCGTACGCTCCCTAGTGGCCAATCTCCCACACTACCAGTCTCCTTTCCCGGGTGTGACTCCTACAGGCTGCGAGTGTTATAATAACTGCTATAATGCTGGAGGTGAGATGGGCTTTTCACTTCCCAGAGGATGTAGCCTGTTTTTAATCAGAATCTCCTGCCATAGGGTGCTTTTAATTTAAGTATGCAGTAGTGAGAGGGTATAAAGGTAGTAAGTGATGCTGAGGGCTACAGCCAGTCAAATTCAGAGCAGGTTTCCATAACGCATAGGGAGGGAGGGGGAGAGCCTGGACATAGGGCAGCTGATCCTGCCAGAAAGTTTAGTAACAAAGCAACCAGTAGCATAAATATTGTCGGATCTCAGCAGCGCCTCCAGCAGGCTAGCGCTGGGACCAGCAAGCAGGGTGCAGCCTGGCAGTTTATCAGCAGCCTCCTGTCAGTATATGCAGAACCCTGTCCCATTTTAACTCATTTTTAACGTGCCTCCCTCCCCAGTCGAAATGGCATATCGCCACCCCCAGCTTGCGGATTTAGTCTTGGCTTGTCTTTCAGGACCTGCTGAAGCACACGCCCAAGGACCACCCCGACTTTGCCCTACTGCAGGATGCACTGCGCATCTCCCAGAACTTCCTGTCCAGCATCAACGAGGAGATTGACCCACGCAGGACCGCGGTCACCACGCCGAAGGGGGAGGTACGTGTGCGTGTAGGGCTCTCGCTGCCTGTCTCCCACGTCCCTGGCCTGTCCTCCTCCCAGGTGTGAAACACACTCACAGTTGTACTCGGTGCAGTGTGCAGTGAAGTGCTTCCCCCCACCTTCCACTCCAAGACTGTGATAGCAGCATAAAGAGACAAAGCATTAAACAATAATCATGATTTTCCCTCCTTGTGCTGATGACAAGGTGATAAGTGGCAGTGCAAAGAGTCCGAAGTAATATAAATGTCAGGATGTGTGAGCTGTGCAGTGGGAATGCATGGAACTGGCCAAGTATGTTGTGATTTGGCTGTAGTAGAACACCAGTCACACATGGGTCCCAGACCCTTTTTTCATTTAGGAACCCAATAAATTAGTAACTTACTGTCCTCTTCTTTTACAGTTTTGGGCACCTTCCTGGCTTCTGTTTTTACAATATATAGCTTTAAGACTGTTTTCTCTGTGTGTCCTTTTAATAAACGATACATTTCAATTTCCTCAAAGTGACTGGGCAGAGTGACCACATCTTGTGCTTATGATATTATTGGAATGCTCTGTTGCTTCATTAGTCAGTTGAGATTTGCGTTTACCCCTGTAGGGTCTGGATGTGGACGATTTTCCTTCCATCTTGTAAGATCTTTAGCAAGATCAAACTTTTCATGACAAGGCTCATGACCTACAGCTTAGCAGATAATGATTAGCAGTTAAGTTTTACTGAATGGGGCGGCCGAGCTAATGTGATCCACACACCATCTGCCTGCAAGACGTGCTCTCCGTTAGGACCCAGCTCCACCCCCCTCCAATTTAACACACACACAAGCACACACACACCCACACCAAATGGTCTTTTGTGGTCTCTGTACCCCGCCTCCTCCCAGTTCCTGAGTTCATTTGCATTTCCTCAAAAACCTGGCCGCCAGCCAAATATGATCAGCTCAGGTTTGCTAGCGATGTGAGCTAATCTTGGGGAGGGGGATTGGGCCAAACACCTGCCATCTGCTGTCAGGTGCACGGTAACCGTCGCTGGGCTGTTGGCTTGTCGCCGCAGTGATGAGGTGGGCTGCTGGTCTGTGGACAAACCTTAGTTTTTGTCAGGGAGCATTCCGAATAGAGGGGTTAACACTAGCCCTTGTGGTATTGGAGCTTGTCAATGATAAATGTACAGTTCAGAAAGGCTGACCTTCTTTTTCTCATGCTGGCAGAGGGTCTTTGAGGTTCTTCAAGGGTTTTCTCCAGGCAGTAGCGTAGTAGTCAAGGGCTCTTCCAGCTGTGTGGGAAATTCACTTTACTGCGATATCCAGCTGTGTGGAATTATAACTTGAAGGTTTCCTTTTGGACCACAGCAAATATAAGATGATAATTAAATAGTGAACAGTAAATATCAGTGTTGTAGCTGGTCTGGAAAAAGTCGATTTGGATAAAAGCATAATGAATTCTGGCCATTATGAGATGAGGATCCAAAGCATTGACTTTCAGTCTGGGCTGAACCCTAAGCCATATTTATGGTTTAATTGCCCTGTGCCGGATGCCAAACAGGAAGCGATGTCACAGCCGGCATAGAGCAGATGCTGATTGGCTCTTTTCCGGACAGGCTCGTCAGCTCGTGAAGGACGGCTTCCTGGTGGAGGTATCCGAGGGTTCCAGGAAGCTGCGTCACGTCTTCCTGTTCACGGACCTGCTTCTCTGCGCCAAGATGAAGAAGACTGCTGTGGGGTGGGTCTGCAGGCTCCGGAGCCTTCCATATGTACATTGCAGCTTGGGGCTCTGTCGCCAGCGCGAGAGGACCCTGAATTTGCTAACGAGTCTGCGGAGTATTTGTTGTTTGCATTTGTGAGTTACTTGGTTGAAAAAAAGTATAACCTGAATGAAAATGAAGGTACAGCATGGTGGCCAGACAAACTCAGCCTGCGGTGATGACATATCCTCTGTTTTGCGTGCCTGTCTGCATTTGCACATTACCCTCTAGGCGTGAGCGCAGGCATGTGTGGAGGTGGCATGCCTGTGATCTGAAGATCACAAATCCCAGGATTGGTGATTTCACCCTTGGGTTCTTGTGCAAAGCCCTGAGCCCCTCAGGATTGCTTTGGATATTAGCATCTGCCAGATAAATCTGCTTTCTCAGTATCGGCATTAATTGCATTAACAATTAAGGCAGGATACGCTTAATTCGCTGAGCGCCCGCTCTAATAGACACAATAATCGGTGAGCCTGTGGTGGTAGCGGGACAAACCATTCGGGACTGCAGGCCTCATCACAGTGGCATGGGGCTGCAGGGGGTGCCGTCCTGGGTGTGGAGCGCTTGTCTGGCACCCGGCTCTCAGGTGCCCATTTGCTGTCCGCCAAGTTTTCAGCTCACTTTACATTTTATTTATTTTGTAATTGCTTTAATGTAAAGCACCCTACATTTTTGGGCTTAAGGGCCTTGCTCAAAGCCCCAATGGTGACATTAGTCTTCCAGCCCTGGTATTTGAACCAGCAGCCTTCTGATCAGCTACCACACTGAGCCACACACCATCCGTGTGATTAGTCTGCTGTCCACTAGATTTGAACCCACGACCTTCCAGATAAGGGCACAGGTGCCTGTCTTATAAGCCCATGTGTAACTCCATTGTGTTACAGTAACACAAGTTCTCCTCCACGGTGTAAATCTCAGTAGCCTGTATTCTGGCTTGCTTGAGGTCTCTACCCGTGGAGATCGGGGGAGCTCCTTAGTAAAATGTGTCCTGTGCTAAAACTGTGTGTAGCCTGTTGGTCCTCCAGGATAATTGCTGACTGACCACTTACTGTCCCCAAAGCCCTGATGACCACTGGCACACACTGCTGACCACTGGGAGAAGGTGCACGACACAAATCAGAACAAGTGCTCCCGTCTGTGCTGAGATTACTCTGAAGGCTTGACGTCGGTGCCCAGTCCGTCTCCCCATAGGACGGCCAGGTGTTGCCGCAGGAGCTAATTAAGCTAATTGCGATCCAACGGCAGCCCACAAACCCAACAAAGTCAAACCTATTAAATATTTTTGCTCAGTCTGTCTTTCTGACTTGTCAGTCTGGCGTAATCATGATCCGAATGTACTACGTTTCCTGCACTTGATTTCTGGGAACTGCATTCATATGCGTAACATCTGATTATGAAAATTACGTCAGTGAATTAAGCTAATTCAGGAGCAGACTGAGGGTACCGATTCATATACATGGAGAGCTCAGCATCAGGCTGCCAGGTTATTCAGTAAAGCCTATATCTGGAACTGCTATTCTAGTCGTTTCTGACTACATAAATACATTTACATTTTAATTATTTAGCAGATTTATTTATCCAAAGCGCTGTACAATTTGAGAAAGCTGGATCAGTCCCTGGAGCATTGCTCGGGGGCTCAATGGTGACATGACACTGCTGACCCTGGGATTTGAACCTGTGACCTTCCAATCAGAGGCACTGCATCCTAACCTGCAGGTAGCCAGGCATCGTCCCCACCTAACAGGAAGGGCACAATAAGCTCCACCCCTCACTGGTGATGTTCGGGGGCTCTGACAAGAATGGGGGTCACAGCTGGGGTGTGTTTGCTTTGCAGACGTTGAGAGGGTGAGGAGGGGATGAGGGTCTCTTTAGCATGGAGGTCTTGGACAGTCGGCTTTCAGGTCATGGCTGAGAGAGGGAGGGACGTGGGGGTGGGGAGGAGGAGGAGGAGGAGGAGGAGGGAGAGAGAGAGAGATCCACGCAAGGCTTCGGTTTGGCAGCAGACTGAATTCTGGGGGAGGTGCCCCTGCAACTATTGTTTTGAGCTTGTAGTGTTACATCTCCTAAAAGGTCTGTTCAGCACATTTATGCGGTGCTGGAATACAGAACCCCTGTGATCCTTTCACACTCGCCAGAACTGGGGCTTCTCACGCGTGAGTGTCAGTGGAAGCCAGCGAGCCTGCCATGCATTTCTCATGCCATGCCTGGTAAAAACAAGACTTTTGAGCGCTCAACTTTTTCTGCGGCGGTGTTTTTTGGATATGCCATGCGCCGCCCCTTTAAATCCTGCCTGGGATGCATGGGATGAGGTTCTTCATGTTAAACTAACGCTGCCCTCCGAATGATGCGCACAGAGCCGCTTCCCCCGCTGTGGACTCTCCAGGCCTGACCCTTGCAGTGGATCGGGTCCTGTTTGTATTCACAGGCAGGCTTGGCTGCCTTAGACAGATAAGGCGCGGCGCGCTCTAATCCCTCGAGCCTACCTCACCCTCCGTCGCATTATCGGCTGCATTGCCCCCATGCAGAACTTGGCTGCCACTCCCTGAATCACACAGAGACCCGTTTTGTTGTCGCTGTAGCCTCCAGCCCCCTACCAAGTATGTTTGGGGTTATCAGAGGTACTGGTAAGAAGATGAGCACCAGCTAGCTCGGCGGGAACCAGGGGGCTGGCCGGGTCTTAGAACTGGATGGAACAGGGGGTCTCTGACTTTGCCATTGTTGTATCAATTGTATCTCTTAATTGGCGGGTTTCTTAACAATTTCATAGCAATTATTGACTAGTGAAGATCGCAAAGCATCTTCTTTGTGGGCAGTTTGATGTACTGTGGTGCTGACTGTGATGGTGTCCCACCCCCACCCAGTCTCTCTCTCTCTCTCTCTTTCCACCTCTCTCTTTCCCTCATTCTTTCTCCCTCTCTGTCCGCAATACTTTAATTTCTGCTGGTTTATGTGTCCAGCATCAGTTTAAGGGTGCTTGTCCTTTTCAAAGTGTCAACCCCAGTGTTTGTGATTTAAACCTCGCCCCCACTGCGTGTCTTTGTGCATGTGTGGAGTTTGCATGTTCTCCTCATGTTGTGCAGGCCTCCTCCAGGTCCCTCTATGCCTCTATGCATGCGTTTGCATACTGGGCCACGTGCCTCTCGGTCCTCATACGTTATAAACAAGTTCAATCATTTCAAACACAATGTTGTGAAATGACTTCTCATAAATAAGTGAATACTGGTATTAGCCAATAGAAATGGGAATAAGAGCAGCACTTTATATGTTAGGCAATGGCAGCGTAACATTAAAGCTGCTGTGACGCCTGCCTGTAAGATTGAATACTCACCCTGCCGGACATGTATTGTTGTAAATTGTCAAGTGAAATGTAAACTGAACATGCTCAGTGATTGTGGTGGTTATGTTCTTGGCGAGCGACCATTATTGTTTGATGTTGACATACCGCCACAGTCATGGCCCCTTCCCACCCCATACCGCACATTCCAGTGCTTCCCCCTACCTCCACTTTATGGGTTGTGATGTTCACTTAATCTGTTTAGGGCCAGGAGTTCCACTTCTCCGCTCAGTTGTCTGCTAAGCGGCCCATTAATCAGACCTCGGCGGCCTCAGCAGCAGTGGTGTTTAGAACATCAGATTGTAACCGGAAACTGATGGAGCGTCTGATAAATGGGGAGCGATCTGGGAATTTAGCTTGGGGTTCTGTTTGACTGCAGAGCTCTGCTGTTTGGATAGTATTAACTGCGGATGTATCCAAACTGCCGTCTGCTGTTGGCATCCCCACGTCATGACTGTATAACTGCCATGTGATGGGAACACATCCCAGCCATTGTCTCCCTGCTCGATACCCTCTGCTTAAGTCCCGCCCCCCCCTTTGGGTAGTATCAGTGTACAGAGGTTGGACAATGAAACTAAAACACCCAGTTTTAGACCGCAGCCATTTGTTAGTATGGTGTAGGGCCTCCTTTTGTATCCAATGCAACATCAGTTTGTCTCTGAGTGACAGATGGAAGTTCTGCAGCACGGTGGCCAGATGGATTTTGAGTCTGTGGAACTCCCAACAAAGTTGAGGTGCACATTTAATTTAGCAGTCAGTTGGATAGCTGTTGTTTTATGTTTCTTGAATACAATCCGGGTTAGTACCCGGACATACCTCTCAGACAGCCTCCTTTTGCATCCATTTACTCCTGTTGGATGTGGTCCGTCCTTCGTGGTGGTATGCTGACATTACCTTGGACACTGTGGCTCTCAATCATGGACGTAAATTATGGGGGGATGGGGGGGTCGTAACCCCTCCAATAATCAAAACTGGCTAATACAACCCCCCCCCCCC
>JAODKK010000105.1:14777563-14800012 GCA_026774405.1 Petrocephalus microphthalmus | reverse complement strand
TGATACTGAATAACTGATGATGGCACTACAGCCCAGATCCTCTTAGCATGATCTTTCTCTGACTGTAACTGCCCTCTAGTGATTCTCCCTATGTCCCGTACATTAACCGTCCTCTCATGATTCTCTCTATACCCTGTTCATTAGCCGCTCTCATGCGATTGTTCCCTTTGTGCCATACATTAACTGCCCCTGTGCTTCATGAACCTTTGACTCATGGGCCAGCAGGTTACTTTGTCTGTTTTCTTTGGTTTTAGTCCACGTTCTCTGTCAGGATGTTTATCCGCTAAAATGCTCCGATATGTGGAAGCGGGTGCTTTGATCCAGATGAGGCAACCTTGGGTTGAGCTGAGCGCCAAGGCAGATGGCCCCTAGGAGCAAAATGTGTGTCATTGGATCCCCCCATTCCTCAGTCATGGGTCCATGCAGAGGTGACCCCATGTGTGGTGATCTCCACCACGTGCTTTTGATTTTGCAGGCAGGTTGAGGCAAACGGGGGCATTGTGCGCCATTTGATTTACCAGTGAGCTTCAGCCAGTCCATGTTTCAGGGGTTTGATGAGACCAGAACCTCCTGAAATCCTGGGTGGAGTTTGATGGAATGCAGGTCTTCACACACTGCGGAAACAAACTTCTGGGTTATTCCCAGGTGTACTATTAGAGTCCCAAATAAAGTATTAAAATCTGTACAGTAACATCTCTGTTCTGAAAATCCAGAATATGTGTATTAGACTTGGAATCGTTGCCGCTGTTCAGGTAGATATTGCATCAGATTATGTTGGCTATGTGAATCTGAGTGATTGCTGAGCTGTGGCTTGAAGTGTGTTTTCCTTGAGCATCGGTGGTACTCCAGACGACATCTCCATGGTGATGGAGCGCGGTTACCCCAAAGCTGAGATCGTTGAGTTTGTGAGACTCCTTTCCAAAGTGGGTGACTCCCGACTGCTTGAGAGACGCAGGGTTATACCGAGTTCAGCGCGACGCTAGTCTTAGAACATTTATTCAGAGATGGAAATAAGCCTCGATATAGCGGTGAACATTATGTCTGATATCTACAGAGAGGGGATAAAGCCAGCACCCCTGCAGTGATTTAACCCATTTTCCAGAAACAAACATCTATATTTGCAGATTGGCTGGACTGTCCGTGTCTGTATCCAGAGCTGGGGTTTTGTTGATTAAATCATGTGCAGTCAGATTATAGAACTTGGCAGGGTATATGTGGCAGTTGCCATGCTCTGTCATGGCCAGAGACCTCCCCAAACTGCCTGTGAACAAAGGCTTGTGTTTTTGCTCTGGGTGGCTTCAGTATATTTAGATGAGATCTCACGCGTCTGTCTGAGGGTCTTGCAGTTGCTTCTGCCATGGTTTGGCATTTCGGTTCTGTGAAACGGTGCCAGGTAATAGCACCCGTATTCTCCAGCTTGATGCCGAGCGCAGCCCTGTGACATTTCAGAGGACCCTCATAGCTCACAGAAGTGCTGACCTTCATCTGGGGGCACCTCATAGCTCACAAGAAGTGTGCCTTGGGTTTAAAATGGTGCTCACTTCCTTAGAGAATGGTGTGGGCTTTTCTTTCTGTGGGCTTTAATACCCTGCCTATTCTGTCCCGGCCAGCTGGGTAACCTCTGCTGCAGGACAGTCTGCCTGTGTATGACCCACATGGTGCTGGGGGCTGTTTCCTGCTGTCCCCAGGGTCTCCTTTGGCCCTGCCTATATGTAAAAGCCATTAGCAGTTCTGCCCTCACATGCCTAAAAATGTTGCCTGTTCATCACGTGGCAGCAAACAAATGGCCTTATTCACTATAAACTTGAGAAAACAATTCCCTGCCTTTTGTTGGTGTTCCAGGGAATCTTCTGACTTTAACAGCTTTTACAAGAGCGCTTGCCATGTGTTCTAGCCCCCTTACCGCTGGAGTGTGTCGGATGCACTCTGTCCAGGTAGGGGGGGGGGGGCGGTGTGCAGGGCCATTGGCTTGTCCCCAGGATGGCATGGGAGTGACCGCGGGATCTCTGCACGTGTGAGCCCGGACCGGACCGGTGGGAGGGGGTGAGAAGTGGGCGTCTCTTATCTCCTGGCAGCTGGAACGGTATCAGTGCGATCGCATCAGAGTGTTTCTCCATCCATTCTCCATTCCCCTTCTCTCTCTTTCTGTTCCACACTCCCTCATACAGTGGCTGCTTGTGGGAACAGACTGTGCTGAGAGTTTGCCATTGGGGCCTGGAGGATCTCTCTCTCTTTCTCGCTCGCTCTCTCCCTCCCTCTCTTCCCTGCTCACATCTGCAGACTCATGGGGCTCAGGGGCTGACGACAGCAGCCCCCGCTCCCTCTCTTACTCACTAACGCACACATACCTCTCTCTCATCTGTCTCTCTCACTTGCACACACCTCCCTCCCTCCCTCCCTCCCTCTCTCCTCCCTCTCCCTCGCTCCGTGCCGCTCGTGTTCCTGGCATTCGGCTGAGGACACCGTGGAGGCTGGCAGTTCGCTGTGGAATGAGCAGGGGAAGCTGAGGGATCCAGCCCGGGGTTTCTGCACTCAGCCAGCGGAGCCTCAGTATGCTTCGGTCGCAGGATAAATGCTCCGACTACGCTGCCGCGCTCTCTCCCGGAGCCTCTCTGCTGTGAATCGGCAGACGTAGGGGCCGCAAGGGGGTGCCTCTGCCAACCTCTCCTTCTTTGCATCGCCTTTTTTCTGGAATTCCACTTAGGGCTCCAAGAACAGATTTAGGGGAATTTTTGGTCCACCTCCCCTGCTACTTCTATCCTACCTGCACTCCCTCCTGGGGGTGCGGCTCTTTGGCCCACCGTCCCCAATCAGCCCCCTGGACTCCCCGGAAGGATGACAGAGGTGCTGGTGTCCGACTGTAGCCTGAGCTCGGTGTGCGAGCGCCTGGAACGCTGTTGCGTGGAGACCGGCCTGGACAACCCCCCCAGCAAGCGGCCCCCCAACACCGGGGCCAAGCTGTGGGGTCGTGTGCGCAGCAAGCTCCTACGGCAGAAGGTCCGCCCGCCGCCACCGCCGCCCCTGCCAGCAGGGGGAGCCAGAGGGAGTGCTAATGGGAGGCTTGTGTGTGTGTGTCAGAAGCCGGCTTAATGGGGGGCTGGGGGGCATGCCTGCTGGTCACATCACCCTGCCGTGTGGCGTTAGAGGAAGGCGCTCCCTCCCTGCCTGCGTAAACTGGGGCGTCCTTACAGGAGGATGGAGGAGGGCTGCCCTGTTACCGTGGGGATGTTTTTGCAAACACTGTGCTTCCCCAGGCCCCACCTCAGGGGACCTCAGGGCTGAGTCACCAATCGCTGACGCTCTTTTCCCGTCTGACGCACGCTGCTGGAATCGGCCCGTGCGCAGCTTGTCGGGGACGTCGTTTACGGCTGTGATCCCCGGTCTTGCCGGTACATTCCAGGCTAATGGCGGCAATTAGTGTCACTCGCGAGCGCCTGAACGCGAGCCTTTTCTGTGGGTGGGGAGTTGGGGGCTTCTGACCTTTGTTTGACCCACAAGTGTGGGGCCGGCAGACGGCACACAGCATTTATGTGCTTGCCGTCTGTCGTCAGCAGTAATTTGAGATCTAGGAGAGGGAGCCCCATTGAAAGAGAAGCCCTGGGGGTCAGCACAGCATCAGCAGGAGCCCCGAGTGGCCCTTGGCTCCACGTCGGTGCTGCTTCTTTAGGCAGTGAATGAAGTGACTGTGTTTTAATAGCTGTACCAACACAGGGCCCCCAAACGACACTTAATATGGGCGCTAAATTCATCCAGCATGTTGCTTCCTCCGCATCGGAGCCGCAGCCACTAAATCAGGCTTTAGTGGGAAGAACGGGATTGATACGGTGAAGGTGAGGCTCTGGAGGAAACGGGCCGGCCTCTGGATCTACAGGAGCTGCACGGATTCTTTGCTCTGTCCTGTTGTTTAATGCCAGGGCTCTGCGCAGTTGTAAATGCCGGCTCTCACAGACAGTCTGCCTAGAGCTCAGGAAAGGGCATTGACTTGCAGCTTTTGAATGATTCTGCATCTTTGCAGGCAGCTGAATTAATCTCTGAATTGTATTTGTGGATGTTTATTGTGGAGGAGTCTTTGGAGCTCCCGGCCCGGTCTCCAGTTTTCTGTGAATGTACTCCTGCTTGCTGCCGGCCGTCTCCTGCACAGTGAGTGTTAGTGTCCGGCCATGGCACGCTTTGGCACACAGGCTTGGGGCTGTGCCGTGCTGGTGGTGGTGAGCTGGTGAGCGTCAGACACGTGTTACATGTGGACACCATGTTTACCACAATGTTTATGCTGTAGCACAGAATACACAAGCCGCTCTCGGGCCAGTCAGGGAAAATGTGTGTGTCGGGGGGTTGGGACAGGTTCTGTGCCAACAAGGGATGGTTTTCTCTCATTAAACCTGAGGCTTGGCACGGCTCCTTAACGTCAGGCCTTCCCGTTCACTGACTTATACAGCAGGTGGCTTTCATTCACTGGAGGATTTTCCCTAGTAACTTGGTGTTCTGGGAATGTGAATGACATCATGGACAGCATGTTCTGTCTATCAACATCTAATATGCTGGTAGTCTGTGCCCGGTCTCTGAATGGTCTCTCTGCTGTCTGTGTGTGGTCTCTGTATGGTCTCCAAGTAGTCTTCGCACCTTATCTGGGTGATCTGTACATGGTGTCTGCATAGTGTCTGCAGATTCTCTGAGTGGTCTCTGCGGTCTGTGTGTGGTGTCTACCTGGTCTTTGCCTGGTCTCCTAATCATTGCTGCACGTCTATGCGCGGTCTCTGATTGGTCTTTGCATGGTCTCTGAATGGCATCTGTGTGGTCTATGTGGTCTTGCTCACCAGAAAGTAATTATCTGTTTTTGTAGCACTCCTATTGAAAAATACAGCTCAGACCAGCTGTGAAAAACATCTTGTCAAGCCTAATTTTATGAGGAAAAACATCCCGGCTCTTGTTCCCACACAGACCTGGTCATTGGGTTGGTATTTCCCCTTCAAAGGTCACCTGCAGTGAAGGTCCCAGCCAGGTCATGCTGATGGGGAAGTGGGCCTAGGGGCCAAGAAACCGACCTTTAAATCAGAGACCCATGATGTCGAGAGGGATCGTTCTGGGAAGTTCCGGTGGGGTGAAATGCCAAAATGTGTGTGGCAGGTCGGGAAGCAGGGTAATTTCTTTTGAAGAAGCAGAAACTGTCTGTAGTCTCTACACAACAGCTGGGTTCTGAAAGTTACAGTAGAACATTCTGGGGGCCCATTGCCCACCTGTCTATCAGAGTGGACCTTCAGCATACAGGGGACACTACAGAGATGCGACATGTCTCAGCGAAAACACTTTGCGTCTCTGTTCTGTGTTTCAGTGAGACGTGTGATCCAAACACCTTGTCTGGTTGAAAGAATGACATTTCCTGTCAACGTTGTGGGTGTCAGGGTCAAAGGTCATTCCATACTCAGTAAATTAAGGTCTGCTAAGTTGCTTAACGGTAATGAAACGAGACAGATAAAAACTGAAAACAAAGGCCTGTGAGAAGGCGATTAAGCGTTTGGAAATAATTTAACATTGCAGCAGTTTTGGACTTTTGGCTGTTTAGCTGTTGGGGGTCTTTGGTGGGGTATGCCTGGGCGTTAATCACTAATTAATATGTGACAGATGTGTCTTGTCTTGCGGGGGTGCGCTCTTTAGCCTTTGTTTCACAGGGTAACTCATCTTGGCTGTGAGGACACCTGCCTGATTCTGTCAGCACAATAATAACATCAGTCAGCGACGGCTTTGAATGTCCGTTTACTTCCACATGCCAGAAAATGAGCATGCTCTCTGTGGTGCATACGCGTCTGTCTTGTCAGGCATAGCTGCGGGGAGCAGCAGTGCCCTGAGCCGTGACGCGGGGCCTGGCAGGGCGGTTTGCTTGCACTGCGCTTGCGAGACGACACCTCGGGGACCCCACGGTCCTGCTGAGGATGTGGTCCTGCTTCCGCCGTCTGCCCCGTATCTCCCAGCCAGCCTGCTTAGTGCCGATGCAGCGCCGAAGCTCCCCGCACCAGGTTAATGACAGAACCTTTTTTCTCACAGAATGTAGCTATTGCCCCTTCTTTGGTGCTCTTTCCATTATTTAATGGCCTTTGGGATTTTCTTTCTCTTTCTCAAACACATTTGAAGCATGTTAAATAAGGTGGGCTAGGTGGGGGGCTACAGTGTTTCGCGTGTCGCTCACTGATTCACATAGACCCCGCACCCCCATGCGTCTGGCTGGTCCCCTTCTCCCATGTTTTGGTTGAGCTTTGGAGATCTTCTTCGGATCCAGACACAAGTGCCCTCGGTTCGCTACGTGAATGGTGACCGTAGGAGCTTTTGGCATCCACGTGGCTGGCGTGTTGGGCGGGGGCCATTCCGTCAGCATGCCTGTGGCTGTGGGGGGGGGGCCTAGGCCCGTTAACAATACCGTCGTTATTCCTGTGCTTCTTTGAGACCTGGTTTACCGATGCCCCACTTAAATCTCACCCTCCATGTGCCGCAGGGTGCTTATTATAGCTGACCTGGCAGAGCTGAATCTGCTCTGGGCCCTCCTCCCAGCGATGCAGCCCAAGCGGGCCACCGCTTTCGTCCCAGGACTGCCGCCAGCATGCGGCGAGGGGCCCCCCAGCATGGCTTCATCTGGTTCCCATCGCCTGCCCCCCCTCCCCCCAGCCCCATTCACTTCGCTCCAGACCATCACCGTCGGCCTCCATCACTTTCTGGAAATGTACTTGACACCCAGGACATGATGCTCGGGCTCTCCTGCCCACTCTAAAGATTGGGCGACCAGCCTGTCACTGAGCACACATGGGGTTAATCGCATGCTGGGGTGCATCGGCATACCTCCCTCTTTGTCTGGCTTGGTTTATCTGCAGCTACGCTTGTTTGCAGGCTCTCTCCTCACATCTTGCCTCTGTAACTTCAGACTGCATAATGAGTCATGTTAGGGGATTGTCTGCTTACAGCCTCATTTGACTTCATTTGTCTTTAATGCATAGGGGAACGGCTCGGGTTTGAACTCTATTAGCACGGTGCTACTCCGGCAATCCAGAAGGTTCTTGGTTCTCTAGCCCTCCAGTGGTAGTAAGTCTGTAAGCGAGTTTCAAATTCCCTACTGCGCTGATAATTTGGTACAGCAAAGCAAGTAATTTAAAATGACCTTTTTGTTGCAAGATTAATAAGATCACTGTGCAGCTTAACAGAGCTGCAGTAAAAAATGGGTTTTTACACACAAACAAGCAAGCTATTACTTTCATGAGCAATGGTGGACAGGAATGATGCTGGACCCTGTGTGGGATCGTACTTCACATCGTCATGGGCTGGTACTGGTGTTCTTCCAGCTTGCTTCCTGGAAATCACTCCAGCGGTGAAGTTCCTTGCTGAGTGAATCATTACCCAGTAACCTGGAGTATGTTACCATGATCCCATGCACGGATTTGGTGTTCACTAGCGTGAGTCACTAGCGAAGCCCCTTGGCAGATTCCAGGTTGGGATGCCTGAAAGCTGCTGGGCCGCTGCTTTCTTTCTGACGTACGATCGCCACCACCACAACCCCCAGGACAAAAAAAAAAAACAGCCCAGATTCCATTGTGCGGAGAAACTTTGATGATGTCTGATTGGCAGCCGGGATCCGTGTACAGCTGTTTCACGTGTGTGTGTGTGTGTGGGGTGGGGTGGGGAGGCTCGCATAATGAGGAACAGGACCCGGGAAATGGCGGTGGGGGGTGGTAAAGAATGCCAGGATGCACTGGAACACGCGGTGGTGGCCCCGTTCAAGCACAAGATCTCACAGAAGCAGGGATCGGGTCCGTAGCTGAAAAATGTCACCAGGAGGAGAAGAAACCCACAGCAAAAGCATGATTGCTGTATAATGCACAGTATAGGCATGATTACTTGTCTGTTCAGCACTTTGTGTTCTCTGTTTACTTCTTCTGATGATGTTTATGGGAATTTCTGCTTTTGCCTTTTGCCACGGTGGTTATCGCAAAAGCAACATGGTTTGGTGTGACTTGTATTTAATGACATTCTCTTCTGTTCAGGTTTATACAGACCAGCAGGGAGTAATCCAGGGAGTGGCCCTTTAGTCTTACTATCAACTTACTATCAATTAAAACTTTGCAAACAATGCTGCACCAATGTGCATGTGCAGTGCATCGAGGCTATTAGGAGTCGAATTTTGACTGTCACCTCGAGGGCCATCTGCCTGTCCTAGTAACTCGCAGGGTCAGGGCTGCGATGCACAGATCACCCCCCTGCATGATGTGGTGTTCTACAGCACTGGCAGGGGTACTTAATGCTCTCAGTGTCCCAGAAATTTAATAAGCAAGGGAAAAGAAACGTCAACTTCAGTTCCCAGGGATTCTTAAATATAGAGGGCCAGTCTGGGAATTTCCAGAAGGCCGTGGAAAATGGGATCTTCGTCGAGGCACTGCGGAAATGTCCCAGGAGATTCCGGAGTCTCGAAGTGGAACGCAGTTGCGATCTCTTGGCCGAGGTTAAAAGGCTGGGTAATTCAAACGGGGGCTGGGAAGCTGTTTTTGGCTGGGGGTAGTCTGGGCAGGTGCGTACGGGGACTGCTGCGGATGGGGTGGGTAGGCGGCTCTCTGATGGCTTCTGATTTCCTCTGAGTGTGAAGGTTTTGGAAAACATGGGAAATTTTGGGATCAATGTCAACCCAGCATGTTAAGGCCTGGGGTGTGTATCCTGACTCGGGCTTACGCTGGGAAGCATACTCCCCTACGGAAGATGATGTTCCCTCGACCTGCTGGGCGAATAACAATTGTTTTTTGCAGTGTGCAGCTTTGTTTCATCTCTGAACCAGAATAAAGTTCAGCATTTCTTAGAACATAAGTGGCGCTTTGTTTCATTTGTTATTCAGATTCTGGAGGGACTGTACTATGAAGATCAGAGTCTGTACCATGGTAGAGGAGGAGAGGAGACTTGGGTCTTAAGTGAAGTTTAATTGACTTGATGTGGGGGGTTAGGGTTTGTTTAAACATGCTTTCCCTTGGAGATGCTTTTGGTCTTTCGTGGGTTTGTTGAGTTATGTTTGTTTGTTTTTTCCTTTGCTAGTGTGCATTGGGGGTGTTTGATGCCAATCAGTCATGCTGTTTACTACATCCCTTTTCATGGGGTTTTGATCCCTGTAGACCTGTAGGGTTATTTTACTCCACAGAACATTCCAGAAGTTGCATGGGAGCATCTGTGGCAAAATGGAAGTGTTTGACAAACAACTATTTTGAGTGTTTTAATCATGAACATGGTACCTAACACGCAGAAAAGACATGACTGGTCCTTAAAACAAATAGTCACTCTGCCTCTTTGTCTTCCAGCTGGACCCACAGACTGTACAGTCCAAGAACTGGCACATGGACGTCATAGAGATGAATGGGGTAAGTGGGGGCCCCCTAAGGACACGAGAGGTACTGCAATTGTGAACACATACTGATGTACATAGACCCCTGAAATATCTATAAGCATGGTACCTTCTGGATGCAGGAATGCAGTCATCTTCACCCGTCCTTGCTGGGCTGCTGCTTGCATTTGGTAACTAACAGATGGCCGCGTCTTTCAGATCAAAGTGGAATTCTCCATGAAGTTTACAAGCCGTGACTTAAGTTTGAAGAGGACGCCGTCCAAAAAGCAGAGTGGTGTGTTCGGCGTCAAAATCAGCGTGGTGACCAAGTAAGTCCCCCGATCCCTGCCGAGAGGACGATTCCTCGAAAGCCGATTATCTTCTCGTTCCTCTGTGCGCCTGGTGTGCCGACGGCGTCCCGCTGGATCACGTGACGTTGTCCGTGTCGGTCCTCAGGCGCGAGCGCTCCAAGGTGCCTTACATTGTACGCCAGTGCATCGAGGAGGTGGAGAAACGGGGCATCGACGAGGTGGGCATCTACAGGATCTCTGGGGTGGCCACCGATATCCAGGCCCTGAAAGCAGCCTTCGATACAAGTAAGAGAGAGACACCCTGTGGGTGCGGCAATGACTGTGCCTCACCCTAGGGAAACATGCTGACCCCCGTGCTGTAAACCCTTCCCTGAGCGGATCCCCCTTGCCGTCTCCCCAGATACCAAAGACATCCTGGTGATGCTGAGCGACATGGACATCAACGCCATCGCGGGGACACTGAAGCTGTACTTCCGGGAGCTTCCGGAGCCTCTGCTCACGGATCGCCTGTACCCAGCCTTCATGGAGGGCATCGGTAAGCTGCATGCCCACTGGGGAAGGGGGTGTGTGGGGGGGGATCACTACCCTGGGCAGCCAGTAATCCAGTGTCCCGTCCCGTGCCCCCCTCTCCCCACAGTGCTGTCAGACCCTGCTGCCAAGGAGAACTGCATGATGCACCTGCTGAGATCACTGCCCGACCCCAACCTAATCACCTTCCTCACGCTCCTGGAGCACCTCAAGAGGTATTCCTGACGGGCGGGGCTCTCAGCGTGTGTGTCCCTCTCCCTCGCACCCCCGTCCCATGACTCCTGTTCGAGTCGGGTCTGTGTTTACAAGCTTCCCAGCCCAGGAAATGGCGGCCGGCTTGAGTGCCTCACGCACTTGCTGCCTGTCTCACAGCACAGGGCCTTGTGCGAAAACCTGGCCGCAATATAACGCCCCCTGCTGGCCGTCCCCGGTCAGACGCCTCTCATCAGCTGTACCTCTGCTGTACCTCTGGCTCCTTTCTGCTTCTCTGATCTCTTCCTTCTGTCCTCCACCGTGTGCAGCTCCACAGTGACTTCCTTTAGTGGAAAAAGTGAGCTGGGACGACAGGAGAAAGGCATTAGCCCCCCCCCCACCATAGTTTCGGCTGCTTTCCCATATGGAGAAGGGGGATTTCCATAGAGGGCAGCAGGGAAGGAATGCTAACATTGTGTCCCACTCTGTCAGGCGAAGGGATCAAGCGATATTTTGGACCCTCCACTGGCTGACCTTTATAATCTGTTGTGCCTGTCTGCCAAGCAATAATCTGAAATGACGTCTTCAAAAGTCTGACCCTTCCTCTTCCAGGCTGGAAACGCTGTCACCTTCTTCTATCGTGTCTCATTTTCCTAAATGAAAACAAGGCACTAATGAATTTCCTAGCTCTCCTTTGGAGAAACACTTTGGTATAGTGTGAGCTGAGGGCACAGGGCTGACATCTGCTGGCCGTGATGAAGAAAAGTGTGCAGCATACGTGAAAAACTTCAGCGTTCAAAAAGAAATTTGGTATTAATCAAGGTTAGAACTAAAGTCTAATGACTAAAATTTCCCTATTGAATTGCTGTCAGGTCAATTTATATATTTGGCTTTAATGGTACATCTAATTAGCCAATAAAGAATTAATTCTCGCCGAGCAGGATGGTTGAACTCCCTGGGAGATGTTCTCCTCCAGCATATCACTGATCTCACTGATGGCCACCACAGATTCCTTTTTGTTTCAAAGACTAAATAATTAGCTGGTGTAGTCAGAAGATCATAACCAGCTAGGAGAGCACACTGCTTCAGCATCTCCTAAATAAGGACCGGGTTTGTTTTATTAGTGAACGCTTGCCATCTCATGCTGGTTAAACTTGCACCTCAGTGGTCTTTGATGATGCTGAATGGACCACAGTTGCTGCCATGGTGACACCCACATGCACCGATAGACTTACATGGGGTTTCTTCATCTTTCATGTAGTTTGGGGTACGAGTCACTGTCCTACTCTGGTGGTCCTTATTAAAGGGAACTTTCCATTTCAACATCACCGCTCTTCACAGAGCTGGTGACCTGCTTAATGGAGAACCCTCCATCACGTCTTGTCCAGTGTGATCAACTGGCCCATCACCTTTCGTCAACCCGTAGCATTGAGGTCATGCTGGTCCTGCAGCTCCACGTGATGTTTTTACCTCGACAGGGTTGCCGAGAAGGAGCCTGTCAACAAGATGTCCCTCCACAACCTGGCCACTGTCTTTGGCCCCACCCTCCTGAGACCCTCCGAAGAGAGCAGCAAGGGCCACGTGACGTTGGCCTCCGACATCTGGTCACAAGACGTCATGGCACAGGTAGGATGGGTGTGGGGGGAGGATGAACTCATCCAGATGTTTGGGGACTGGTCTCATTTACAGTCCTGACAGCTGTGAAGCTGTATTTAGGTTTGTGAAGCCACTTTTAGGCCAGTCGGAGCCACATCCTCACAGCTGAGAAATTACCAAAGAACAGACATTTCATTTATTTAGCAAATGTTTTTATTATACATTTTTGAGAAAGCAGAACAGCCAGTCCTTTAGAAATCGGGGGTTAAGGGCCTTGCTCAGGGGCCCAATGCTGATATCACTGCCAGCCCTGAGACTTGAATTAGCGACCTTCCAATCACAGTAACGGTGTCCTAACCCACAGAGCCAGATCTATTTTATGACATATAACCACTTCCGTTTTGTGTGAACTATGGTCATGTAATACAAAGTTAAACTTAACATTATTGGAGTGTTTTGCTTTAAAGCGGCATAAAATTGCACCCGGGATTATCAGATTCGGTCCGTGGGAAAATGCAGCAGCCTCCCATAAATGATAGCTGGTCCGGATGTGGGCGTGTCCAAGCGCTGCACCTAGAGGATCCAGCTGGACCGTGAGTGGTGCTATAAACAGGAAGCGGCTCTGTGACTGGTGCCTAATTTTAGCCATGGCTCCCATCTTCCCCGGCATGAACACAGACAGAGCGGTAACCTGAAGAAGCGACCCAGGGTTAGCCCGAGGTGAACCCAGGGAGTAATGATACCATGGCCTGGCCAGCTGCCCCCAGGCCCGGTTGTGTCCGGTGTCGTCCTGGGCCATGAGAACCTGGCCTTTCCACTTACCTGGCCCGTTTGCCAAATGTCGCCTTTACAGCTTGGTGCCATGGCAACAGATTCAAGGAGATGGTGATTGCGTGCATGAGTGATGTAGCAGTGTGCGATTAGCGTGTCCGCAGCCTGTGAGACGGGCCGGCTGCTCTTGTTGAAGGTGCCTTACTGTTGCCGTTCCACCCACAGGTCCAGGTCCTCCTCTACTACCTGCAGCACCCGCCCATCTCCTTCGCCGAGCTGAAGCGTAACACTCTCTACTTCTCCACGGACGTGTAGCCTGGATCTGGGAGCAGGCATCGCCACGGGACAGAGGCCAGCATCCCACCCTTCTGCCCCCCCCCCACCTTTTTACTGTACAGTGCCAGCAACAGCCCGGGGGGGTAACAAAAAAAAGGAAAAAAGTACACTGTGCTCCCTTTGCATTTCTTAGACACGTTTTTGTGCATTTTTGTGTTGAGCGCCAGTCCGATCCCTGTCTGGTGACAGGTGAAGAGCGGCGATGCCCCCCATGGCCAGCCAGCGCCCCCACACCCCTGCCCTTGGGTCCATTCTTTGCCCCAGTGCAGGATTTTGGGCATCAGAGCCCTCGCCCACCTCTCCGCCTGAGGTCCCACTTCTCCGTCAGTCGCCCCCAGCCAGCGCAGTGTCACTATGCTGGAGAAACGCGGGCGGAGCCGCGGGGAGGCCGCCGACGCGGCGGGCGTGACTGTGTGCGTGGTCCCTGTCTGTCCGCTTAGTGATTCCAGAACATTGTTACTAGTCCCCTCCCCAGAGGCATTCCAGAAGTGGCATCTACATATTTTATAAATATTATTTGTTCAGTGCTTTTCTTTTATTTCTTTTGCTTTGTGCAAGCGAAGAGGTTGTGTGTGCGTCTCGCGGGAGCGAGGAGGGGCGTGGCCTCCCACACACGGCCGCCCTCTCTGTGCCCCAAAGCATGTGCACCCCTAGGACTGCGAAGGGCGTGGCCCACTGCTGTTTGCTCCCGAAACTGTACGTGTGTCCGTTTGAGGAAGGCTGCCCTCTCCTATGTGAGCTTAGGCCAAATCTGCCCTATTTATTAAAAATATATATAAATATATTAAGTGTGCCTGTACAGTCCAGTACATCTATAGAATTACTCCACGGAGTTCATTGTTTGAAGTTGACCCTGTAGTGACGGTGTAGTTGAGCTTCTCATGTACAGCCACCGTTGGCTGACTTGTACCTTAATGATATCATGAACAAAAAAAATGTACAAAATTCTGGCAGGTGATTCTTTAAAAAAATAAAATAAAATCATCAATGAGGGGTAAACTGAATAGAAGTGGGGGGGTGTGGCAAATTTCATTTTAAGACACTCCATTGCAGGCCAGTTCTCCGTAAGACAGCATTCTAGGTTACCCCACAGACCATTTATTTACCTGCCCTGATTGCATGTCCAGCTTGTTGTTGTTCAGCCAGGTGACAAATGCAGGTCAGACAGCTGTTTTCCTGTTTTGGCTCAGTGGTTTCGGTAGAGCTACACAAGCTCGGCCCCACTGCTATCAAGCCCATAACATATCTTAAAATAAGCACTGTAAAATGAGTACTATTTGATATTTTTAATATGATTAGAGAAAATCCAAACCACGTATTTTACTTCCGTTGGGGAGATACTGAGTATACTGTATCAACGATAAGGTAAATGTCAATGTGAAATGTTTTTTAGGAAAATAAAAGTGAATGAGGAGCCTGTCCTTTTCTTTGTTTCTGTGTGAAGTTGCTGTTTCCACATTAAACCGCTTAGAATTGCAAGCAGATTCAGAATCAGCACACAGTCCCCTGTTCAGCATAGTCTCACTTGGCATGACAAATGGCACTCTCCTCGCTACTGTTTATTACAATAAATTAGTCACCGATGATTTTTACATTTAGCATCGCACCGTTTTCCACGCTCATCACTGCCTCTACAAAACATCCTGGTCACTCCCGCATCGTAGGAGTTTCTGGTCCCTGCTGCTTTGTTCATGGATCAAATCCAGACATGATCAGTTGCAGTCCGAGTCCCGGCGACGCTCATCGCAGGTAATACTCGATGGCGGCGGAGAATGCGGCGAACCCTCCGCAGCCCAGGACACCTGCTTTTGCTCCCGCTGTGGATGAAACGAAAGGGCTCATGTGACCCAGCGGGACGTTTCTAGGAGCAGCAAAGAGTCATGCCTAATGAACGGGTCAGAAGGAGCTTCCACAGTCACCCTCAGAGGAGGGTCGCTGCGTGAATGGGGTTAAGGGCTCATCTGCTGTCACATCCACATTATTTTAAAATGTAAATGATACTGCAAGCCCTCTGGCCCTCATACTCATACAGAAAACTTGTTTAAGGAAATTGAAAAATGGTAGCATCTTTTTTTTCCTTTTACTGTTCATTTAGTAGACGCTTTTATCCTAAGCAACGTACAGTTTTAATTTTTTTTTTTTTAGAGAGAACAGCCAAACAGTCCCTGAAAGAATTGGGGGTTAAGGGCCCAGTGACCCCCGGGATTTGATTCGGCGACCTGACAATCACAGGCACAGCATCCTAACCCTCTGAGCCACACATTGCTCCCCAAGCTGAGCATAAGCATGGCAGCTGCGGGGTGACGTACCGCGGAATCCGATGGCCCCTCCAGTGACACAGCCGCTGTACACTGCGTTCTTCCAGTCAGACTTCCCTCTGTGCTGATAAAGAAACCATCAAACACCAGCTGTTACCCCAGAGACGGGCCATAGCAGCATGTACTGCACTCTGCCCAGTGGGAGCTGCCCCGGTTCGTTATTTTAGAAGCAGGTGAGCGGAAAGGACGCGGTGGTCACGAGTGCCTTCTCTGGGGCTGATGGCACCTTCATGGTTTGCAGCGTGTGACATTTTTAGGGAAATAAGTAGATCACTGCTTTTTAGACTTGGTCCTGAGGGACCCCTGCTGGTTCTCCAAGTGAACTTTTACTTTGGGTTTATTGGACGGTTATAAAACAGATTTAACTGCCTTCAACTAACTAACTTTACAGTTACAATTAACTAACAATGAATTCATCCATCCATCCATCCATCCATCCATCCATCCACCTTCTAACCACTTATCCTGGTCATGGGGGGGTTGGGACTCCAGCCCAGACAGCAGAGGGCACAAGGCTGGGGTCACCCTGTATGGAATGCCAGGGAACACACACAAACACTCACAATCACAGTCATTCTCTATGGGCAATTTAGAAACACCAGTCAGCATAAAAGTCTGTCTCTGGGCCGCAGGAGAAAACCCACACGTCACGGGGCGAGAGCATGCACAACCCACACGCACTGAGCAGAGCTGGAATTCAAACCTCCAACAACAGAGGTGAAATAAGCATCACATTGCTTTGAAATTTCTGATCCGTGTGTCAAACTTTGAGAAAAATCTCCCCAAGAAGTGGAGAAAAATAAAAACGGAGATCAGACCACCACTGTTTAGAAACAGAAAACCGAGGGTCTTTACTTACTGATTCAATCAAACACTCCGTACAGGAGAACATCGCCCCCACGATGGCAAAATTCTTTGCGTACGACATTCCTCTTTGGCCCATGTCTCTCAGGACTTCCCTGGCCGTGGGTGTCCTCATTGGGTCTTTGGGGTCAAATCCAACGTTGCTGTCAATACCTGCTGTAAAAACTCCAAACGCTCCTCCTAGAACGAAACCTAGAAGAGAAAAAGTGGTTGACATGCAGTCAGGGTAAACGAGACCTGAACCCATCTTCAAAGAATCATATTAATTATCTCACATATATTACAGGTCTCAGGCATGTTGGTGATTGATACGAAAACATTCATTCATTTTGTTTTGGAGAATATGGGGAAATGGATTTGGATGTAGTTGAAAATATTAAGCGATACAATTCACTGGTCTGCAATAAATATGTGAACCATATACTCATTTTGCTTTCAAAGGACCGACTAATTCAGAAGCAAACGGACTTGCCATTAATTCACCGCAAAGGGTGGATTTACATGTTTAGCACATATTAAATTGCAAATATATAGTGTAAAGTAACGCGCAGGAGCATGATGTCGAAACCCTGTTTGGTGTCCGCTTACTACACATGCGGCATGGAAGCAGATGCTCGGCAGGTACCTCCAACGCAGGCCAAAACGGCTTTGAAAGCGCAGCTCTCCATTCCCCGCTCGATCATCTTCTGCTCGTCCGTCTTGTGGGGGTTCGGCAGCCCCCCCATGACGGCGGGATTCAGATCCTTTATTTGCCTCTTATCGCCGATCAGATGCTGCAGGATAACACTGTACTGGAGGTGTCCATCGTCGGCGCCCGAGCCCGCCGCGTTAGGGCTTGGGCCGCCCGGCACTGAGCTGGTGGACGCCGCCATGATGGGGTCACACTGAGAAGATGGTAAATGTGGCGACTTTCACGGTCCCCACTTTCGCAACGTCAGGGATTAAAAAAAACATACTTAAGTGGACTGTTGTTAGTGAATATGAAAATTCACAATAATTTAAATAAAACTTTTCCCTCTCAGTAAACATTAGCCGAAAAATGCAAAGATAAAATTAACAGATTCGACAGTGTTTAGAATCACCAAAATAGTGTGCACTCCTCAGTATTACCACGAGATGTCACTAGATGTCTTTTTTAGGAAGTTACAGCATCTATTTTGGTACATTCCAATACGAACAAAAATATGTATCTTTTTTCCTGCAACCAGGTTGCAAATCATCAGATGAAAATAAGGGATATATAATGAAACGGTGTGTGGCTCTGTGGATCGGGACTTTGTTCTTTGTGCCTGTGTTCGGAAGGTCTCCTTTCCAATGCCCAGGTCACATCATCATCACTGCTGGGCCCTTTACTTAATCCTGACCCCAGCTTTGCCATATCCTGCGAATGCGTGTATTTCAGCTGAGGGCAGGTTCGGAACAATAAGCAATACAGATGTGCAGTGGAAATATACGTTTGCAAACTGACAACAGGATGGTTAAATATAAATATTTAAAAAGCACAAAAGTTGAATATAGCTGAGGTGGAAATTGCAGGTCCAGAAAGCAAAAATCCAGACCATGATTTTGTCCAACCAGCCAGTTGAATACTCTATGACTGTGACTCTTAATACTCAGCTGGTTGGTCGGAACAAAATCTTTGTCTGGATTTGTGGTTTCTGGACCTGAACTTTCCACCTCTTAAATATAGTGCTATGGTGGGGTAAATGCAGGTCATCAGTGATCTGACTGGGGAAATAAGTTATCTCCAAAACGGGTGGTGCGGGTTACGATGCACCAGTAGCGCTTTCCAGAGGACAGGTTCGTAAAAACTTACGACAAAAATGTCGGCCATGATGCGGTGAATAAACTACACGCCCCAGAATGCCCCACGGACACTGCAGTCGCGAGCCGTGCCTCGCGCGCACCATCTGGCGGAATAGCGCGAATGTCAGTGAGAGCGGCTTCGCAGCGCACATCAGGCGACCGCGAACAGGTGAGGCGGGGGCGGCCGCTTACTTAATGCCCGGACTTTCATTTGTATATTAAATTACGCCGTGTTTTCACTGTGGTTAGGGTGATTTCTTCGGAATGAGCGGACTGTTAACTCGCCGTACCCGCACGGTGCCACGTTAGCCGATGGTTTAGTTGAGCTGAGCTCGTGACGGCTGAGGTGTCGTTAGATGTTGGGAAATATGTCGCGTTTTATTTTAATGAATACCAACTTCATATACATAAGTAAGCAGGACAACCGACGTAATATTTCTTACATTTTCACTTAAAGTATATGAGCAGCTGAGTTCTCCTCACCGGCTGTCCGGCCGCACACATTTAGCGAAAATGCTGCAGTGTGGGTCTCCGTAATCCTGTCGCCCTCGCAAGTGGGGCATCCTTGCTGGCGCCTCTCACGCTGCATCTGTGCGCCGCTGCTGGGGTGTAAATATAAGGACTCGGCGACCGGGCATGTCCGTCCTCCCAACTTGCAGGGGATGACAGGACGTGCGCATTCGGCTGGGGGATGCGGGGTGTGATGCAGAACGCGGACTTGTGGAGTTTGCGGATGGTCGGACGTCCCTCATGGAAAATTAACCGCGGCGTGTAAAGGGAGAAGGATCGGGCTCACGCTGCCGGTGCGCTGTGTCATAATGTGTCCGTTTCTCTGGGGTCCGATGGACGATGTCCCTTTCCCACATGGCCAATTACGGGGGCAGGGCGGGCGAGGTAATGCGGTACATTTGAGCGATTTCCCCCCCCCCCCATCTCTTGCAGACCTACCTGCTTTTCCGTGTGACCTTTTTTGATTATGTGTGTACAGCCTATGTTTGTGTGCAGTTAGATGGGTGTGATCGCTCAGTTTTAATCCACAGCTGATTAGTTGCACAATAACTATTTCAGTATTTTTACCATGTTAAATCACATTTCACAATATATGTTTTATCTGGAACACGGACAGCTTGACGTGTTGTTTGTTGTAAGAAAATTGCCTTGCCCTTATTGCAATTGTGTAAAATATTTAATCAGGACGTCAATTAAACGTTGTTTTTTTGGTTTGTTTTCGCTTGATGTTTAATTTGAGCAAAACTTGTCGTTAAACTGCCAGTACAGTGAAATTTTGGCTCTGTAAGCATTTCCTTTAATTCAGTAATAACCGCATTTGCGCACAATTAAATGGTTTAATTCTAGTAGCTCTATAAACTGCAGTACATTTACTTCTTTGTAGGCGTTAGGAGTCAAAATTAAACAACTTAATAACTGATGAAAGAAGAAGTAATGTGTTAAGAACATTTGAGTTTTAGCTTAAATAAAATTCAAATTTTGCCACATTATTCTAATTACAAACTGCAACTGCTAATTATCCTGCTGCTCATGAGATTTTAAATTAAAGGTCTGCAAGAAATGTATAATATTTAGTTAAAAACAGTGGGAAAATATTCTTTAATAGTAGACCTTACTTTGGTATGAGCAAAAGCTGTAAGGCAAAACGTTCTCTTTTCCAAGTTAACTGAAAACTGCTTGTGGGTGACTGGAGTCTGATTTTCTCATAATTTGTCATCCAAGAAATGGAAATACCAAGTGTTTCTCACTGGCGCAAGGTGCTGAATTTCCTGTGCAGAATGTGGCATTTTACAACTAGGGCCTAACTCTCTGAAGCTTTCAGAAATGCATGTAACTTATGTAAACAAAATGCTGGCTTAATAATCTATCAGCAGATCAGTTTTAAAATCTTACCCACCATCACCCACAGAATCAACTTAATATATGCTCAGAGATAAACAAAAGCAATGTGGTTATGCAATTAAGAACCCATTATCCGCTTAAATGAAGTGGTCTTTGTTCTGTAATAATTGGCATCCAAAACAAGCGTTGTCTGGGTGTTTATGTTTTGCTTGTTTTGGTTGCACGTTTGTCCAACGCATAGTAACCTCCCGCCGTGGGTCTTAAAAGCACTGCCATATACATCACGCTTTCTAGTCACGTCTAGTACTGCTGAGCTAAATTTAAAGCCAAATGCTGGGGAAATAGGTCCCTATAAATAGCCAGCAAAGGGACACGTCCTGGTGTGCGGTGGGGGAGGGGGCGTGTACTGTAGGAGTGGGAGACGTGTCTGTGACACAGACAAGTGCCTGCCTACTTTATGCTTGTGTGGGGACCCATGGTACACTGGCCCCCACAGATGGGATGTAAAGCTTCATCCACAGCGTGCTCTGCAGAGTCTAGGATATTAGCCAGAGCGGGGCAGGCCCAGAACGGTGACTGTCTAGCTGTCACTAAGCTTTGTTATTATGTAATACAGGTTGAATCTCTATGCCTAGCACTACATCAGCTTATTTATTGTATCTGCAAGCATTGATTTACGAAACTGTATTAGAGTTATAAGTAAGGACCTCGTTTTGTCCTGAGGATTTTGAACCCATGTGCCCAGAGTAATATTAGTCTAGGGCTTTGTTTTTCTTTGATATACAAAATGATTCTGTGTGTGTGCGTCTGTGAGAGGAAGACACTCAGCTGGTGAGCAAGCTCTTTGAAAACCCGGGTGATTCTAAGCTATTCTCCACATGTCGATGCGTGACGTAGAGAGCCAGCATGAAAAGAGATATGACCTTCCTCCAGACGTAGCTGGAGTGTGTTCTCCGCCCAACCCCAGTGAGGTATCACTGGAATTCATTTCAGTCCAGACTGCCACGTGTCTGTATTACTTACATTACCACGACATTCCTGTCTGCATAGTGTGTATTTTTGGCTTTTTGGTCTAAATAAATAAATAAATAGATTGTAATTGAGAGCTTGTGTCACTGTTTTAATAATGTGGTTTGTAATCAAATGACAATTTAAGAAATAGCCTTGCTACTAAGAGACAAACATTGTAGTTTTCTGGTCTGTAGTGGCTTAGTGTTCCACACAAATGAATGATATTTGAAAAATATGTGGCTTTATTTGCAACTTTTTATTCCAAAGCAGCCACTTATGTTCACCCAGCTGTGTGGTGCCAGGTGAGAGTATAATACTAGGCACTCTAGCCATGGCAGCCAAGGATATTACCCCTGTTCTGTCCAATAACTGTCAACACTTCTTTAAAGGCTTTGTTGAGTCAGGACGCTAGTTTAAAGACCTCATTCAGAAAAAACACCATGTGGTTAATTGGAGTGTGGCCACATGGTTGGACTATGGACGTGTGACTGAGAGTGTTATGTGAGGCAGACAGCGTGCAGGTTAGTAAGGAGAGCATCAGGTTGGAGGTGTGGGATATTTGATGCACCACAACTGATGCCAAAGCCCTTTGGGACACATGCTACCTCGTAATGGAGATGACACCAGTACAACAGAAATGCAAGCAGCATGTAATTCAGGCAGCACAGCAGGTGAGCTACTGTGTACTCTGCGAATCTCGCAGAGAGCCACGATCTGCTACTTGTTGCTTACGGTGAGTGAACAGAAACTCCATAATTGCTAAGGCTCTGTGCTGGCCAAGAGCTTTACGGAGTAGGCAGCCGTTGGGGCTAGGTGTCACGCCTTATTCTATGTTCTAGCAGTTAGAAAAAAAGTCAGAACACACCTTTTTGCTCTCTGCCTGGTTGAGTTTTGGTTAAGCAGAAATGCCTTTTTTCCCTAAGATAGCTAAGATATCAATCCAGTGTCCAGTGGAACATTAAGGAATAGGGCGTCTTTGGGCTAACCCTCCTTGGCCATCCATTATTTGTGTCTCTAACTGAGTTCTTCACATGCTTCACATGCAGTGTTTGTTACAGAGCTCACACAGCATGAATGAGTCTGCTCTCCTGATGACCCAGGCTGGAGTCCTGTTGAAAACATGTACAATAGTCATTGGCTTTGTAGATTAGTCATTTTATATGTCTTTGTATGCCATACTGGTTGTAGCGGTGTGTCATGTGGCCTTATATTGTTAGCAGGAAATTTACTGTAAACTTCAAAAATACTTCTCTTACAGTACATAGGTGACATTTGGTTTATTGAGTGCAGCACAAAACATTCATACTATACTTTGTTAAAACTGATGAGCATTGCTAGATTTTAAGCAATATCTGAGTGTAGTACGGCAGAGTCTATAAGAGTAGTAGACAAATACCTGCCCTGACTGTATACAGACATATGAAGAACGTGCAGTGGAATGTGTGTAGAAGCTCAGCTTTTATATACCCAGCATGCAATTGGAAAGTCACATGATGTACCAAAGAAAGCTTGCAATATACAGTTTGCT
>JAODKK010000105.1:14650826-14664386 GCA_026774405.1 Petrocephalus microphthalmus | reverse complement strand
AAATGGCAAGATCCTCAGGGGGTGCCACTGACAAGGAATGTTCCGGACTGCTGTGTCAGTGTGTGTGTGTGTGTGTGGGAGTGTGCGTGTGCGTGTGTGTGTGTGTGTGTGTGTGTGGGTTGGTGGGGGAAGAACCCAGTAACAAGCAAGACGAGTGTGTCAGAAATCAGCAGGTGGCCCGTGGAAGCCCATATGGCTGCATCTTCAGGAAGGAAATGTAAAGCTGATCTCCCCCACGGACTGTCCCAAAAACCAAAAGGTGTTTATTGTGACCACTGGATGTAAAGCTGGGTCCTAGCGCCCTGTCAGTTTGGGATGGCACAGAGACACAGTAGTCAGCGACTGAAGCTACAACAAAGATGGCACAAGTTGAAAAGAAAAAGGGAAGCAAAGAAAACCATCAGCGGCCTTCAGAGCCAGTGGATGCATTATCCTTTGATATCTCCTGAGAGCCCTACAAACTTCTACAAATGGGGTTATTTTGTGGTGTTTGGTCATCCTTCTTATTGCCAGAGCATCCTTATCATACATGGGGTTTCATGAGACAGCTGGGAAGCAGGAAACCAGAACAAGATTTAGAATAAAAACACAAAATAAAAAAATGGAGCAGCACGGTCTTGGAGTGCTTTTATTTTCCAGTGGCTGGAAAGAAAAGAGGTAGGAGATGCGAAGGACTCCAGAAAAACAAGTCCCTTCAAAGGGGAGAGGAGCTCATCAGCGCCGTCCCCCATCAGGGGTGGGCGGAGCGGCTCGCAGACAGCCCAGCAAGAAGAGGTGGGGTGGGCTGGAAGGGCCTCGAGCACGCCAAGGCAAACATCCCATGCTGTTACCAGATGGGCCGAAGAATGCCAAAACCCAAACTGCAAGACAGACGAGGGCGAAGAAAAAAAAGAAGGGGGGGGGGGGCAAATTAACGGGCAAGGGACTCGGTCTGGCAGGCAGGGCCCCGGCTCCCGCTCCCCGTCCTGCCCCGCCCTGCCCCGCAAAGCCGCGGCTCCCATCGTGAAGTCATGTTTCCACGAAAACACAGCTCTCTTCCAGGGCTGCAGCTCGCAGCAAAACAAAATAAAGAGGCTTTCTATCCACTGATTTCAGGATAACAAAGGGCTGAGCGAACTGGGGGGAGAGAATTCGGACCAGACCGGACCATACAGGTCACACCGAAGCCTGACATTTAATGGAAACGGAGCTGGGGAAAATTCATTAACATGAACAAAACTGACTATCAAACAGATTAGAAGGAAGTTTCTTACAGAAACAGTCACACTTATTTTGGAAGTCTTGCAGTAAAGACATCAGTCATATGCCACTTCTTCAAAAGAAACAAAAATGTTGAACAAAAGGATATTTTTGACTCACAATGACCATTAGTCATGCTGATGCAGAGAAAAAAAAATAGAAAACAGATTAATCCTGGCCATACATTGCCCTGTACCATGCGCCAGAGACCCAGCACCATCTACTCAGGCCCATGGCTTGGCCAGTCACACTACTGGCAGCAACATTCATCGCTACGGAGGCACATGTTCCCGTCCAAGCGTAGGGTCAACCGTGAACCGAATGCAAGTTATTATGTGACTGGTGGTCACATGACTGCTATGCCACAAAACACTGGTGACTTTTCTGCACATTATGCTCATGTCCCAAGCCCTTTACCGGGCCTCATGATAACTGGATACAGATTGGGTGTTCTGCCCGTCAGATGGGGGTGGGGGTGGGGGGGGCTGAGTGGCTCCATGGTCACACGTGGTCCTGCCTTGAGGTACTCTTGCTTCTGGTTAGCACTTCACGGTTGCGGCCCACTATCCTTTGGCCCTGAGGCCTCCAGGATGACATATTTCACAGTTGTAGCATATCCGAACGAAGAAAGAAAAAAAAAAGATGTATCCGTTGCAATATTTTGCTTTGGAAAAGCCACAAAAAATATCACAAGGAAGGTTCCCTCTAGAGTTATTACTATACTGAAGCAAATGGCTGATGACATGATACTGGCATTCCAACATGTGTGATGAGAGAACATAATGGTGTTACAAATGCAAACTCTGAGAAAAGCAAAGAGTCCATTGGAAACATCTCCTTCATTTTAATGCTTACCCTCTGCCATAAAAGATGTCACTTGAAAGGTTCCTCATGCAGATGCCCAGATAAATGCTTATTATTGTTTAATTTCCTAATTTGACAAGCGAAAAAGCATGCCTACCACAAAGCGAAGGGAGCGAGCCATGTATTGAAAGGGAGATCCCGAAAACATTTCACTGTCCCATCAGGCTTCCCTCCCCTCCCCTCCCCTCCCTCCCCCCCCGAGCAGGAAAGTAGGGGCTTCGCCCTGATGGCACCCCCTGTCACACTGGTACTGGTGCCAGCAACAAGGCAGCTGACCCCAAGGGCTTACCTGCAAGCGGGCGATGACTGCGGGTCGCGACCACGCGAGAGGTGAGGCCCACATCATGTCTACCTGCACCAAACTGGGGCACTACGAGCTCAGTGTGAGGCTGGACACGTCTGTAGCAGTCCAGTGTGACACCAGAGTGACCCTGAACGATACTCCTATGACACACCTGGCAAAGATTGTATTCCCGGAACATCCCGCCTTAAAAACGCAGAGGTGCCATCCGGCGGCTGACAACACAGGTCGGAGGTTTTACTTCCACTCAAGCAAAAAATTTAAAAAGGAAAAAAAAAAATAAAAAACACTGGATGGAATGTGTAGAAAAATACAGAAGCTTCTGTATACTTACTAGATTTATAAAGATAGAACAGCTGGTTAAAAAAAATGGCAAGAAAATTTGCAGCCGTTTTGCATTATTCAGTCCACTAAAATCCTCATATGAGAATGTGCAGGTGCTACCAGCTCCTCATTGACAGATTTCTGCTTCCCAGCGGCGCACAGTCACCACACATCAGCTGCATTATCAGGGACAGACTCACAGGGTGGGAGGGTGGGAGTTACGCCCCGCTTCACGCTCTAACTTTGCAAGACGAGCCGCAAGGGTTAACGAGGGAGTGAACTCGGGAGGAGGCCGGGTCTCGGAGTTCTGGCCCACTCCGCCGCGGAATGCGATGTTTACACGGCAAGCAGCGGCCGCTCCGCACTGCTGATACTAACTTTAAACCCTCTGAAAAGTGCAAGTCAATGGTTACGGCACGCGATATCAGCACAGTGGGGTCTGCAGAGAAAAAACTGCCCCGCTTCTCTGTTCCGGGATGCCGCGGCGAAGAGACGCAGAGAGAGAGACAGAGAGAGGAAAGAGAGGGGGAGAGAGGGGGAGCGAGCGAGCGAGCAAATGGCGAGGACAAAATGTACTTAGGCTGTATTTTGACTGAGGACATACCTGCAAGCTCATCTGTTGGTCGAAAAGCACTTTGCCCCCGAACCAACCCGCGAACTAGCCGCAGCGGACGTCAGGCTTGGACCCGAGGTACAGCTGAGATAGAGGAAAGCACCATCGTGGAGCTCCTTAGAAGGGCTGCCTGGCCCCACAGCGCGCATATTCCAGGAAACTGTGTCATCAGGCCGCTTAAGCTGCCTGAAGGATCGCCCATCTCACATGCACGCTCTAATCTATCCGGGGTCACTCGAGGTAATCCCTGCCGAGCGCTGCCTTTGATTGGCATTCACAGCAGCACAGCAACTTTTTGGTCTTGTCAGATCACCGGACTGTACCATTCAGCTTCAAACGAAAGGGGTGTTTCACGGTTGTGGAAAAACGGAGGGGGGGGGCAACTGTAACAAGAGCGTATGTGTAATGGCGGAAAAAAAACAAACCCTTGCACACAATCTGGTTGCTTCCTTCTCTCCCTCACTCTTTCAGTCACTTGTGCTCTTGTATACTCCCTCCACACCCCCCTCCTCCTGAAAGCAATGTCCACCAACACCAGTAACCTACTGGGAGCTTGTGCAAGTAACAAAACCTGGCCTCTGGAGAAGCGATATGCCAGAACTGAGCTGTATTTGTTAAGTGGGGAAGCCCTGTGACTTTTCACTTGTTGGGTGGGGTGGGGGGGGATAAACAACTCTAAATTTAATCAGGGCAAGATGCAACATTGATACGGTGGACGAGACCGAACGGGCTAGAGATCTCAGAGCAGTCATCCCATCACTCTAAATCAAACTCGAGTGCTGTTTAGACGGGTGTTTATGACCAGATCAAGAAACACTGAGTGTTGAACACGCCGAGTGAACAGCACATGAAGCTGCTACAGCCAGGTTCTCACAGCAGTACAAGACAGAGTAATAGGCATATTATTCAGGACATGAAGGACTAATATTTACATTACTGCATCTCCATGCTTCAATACATGCATCTTATAACCCCAGACTGGGAGTGATGTCTCTTCTTACTGCTACAAAAGCTCAGTAATATAATCGAGGCCAGAGAAAGGTGTTTTTGCACCGCCCCCTCCGAGGGGATATATTTAGTAGTACCATTCATTGTCCCACTTTGGTCAGTTTCTGCCCCCTATCAGTTTTGGGCATTAAAACCACAACATGCCAGTGGCAGTCATGACAGCAGCCACCTGAGCAGACGCCATGAATCACACCAAACGGCAAAGAAATAGCCTCCCCCCCATGTCACAGGGTTTGGTTTGCGGCGCCATGTAAACTGCACACAGCCAAGCAATTCTATAATGAGAATTGATTGTAGACACCTGGTGGGAAAGGGAGGACTGAATGGCAAACCACAACATGCTTTACTGTACATGATATATCAAGTCCACCCCCAGCTGTGGCAGAGAGCCAAGCCGGCGCTTGAGCATGAGGGCCTGCGGGTCGAGCCAGGCAAGAGGCAGACCCACAACACTCATTCGCCACTGCAACTTCAGCAGGGCTGAGGCAGATCACTGGCTGTTTAGGGTACATCTTTCAGAAGCAGTCACTAGGCAGGGCTCAACTGGGATGAGAAGGCGATAGCAGTAAGAAGCATAACGCACATTTCTGAGAGCAATGTCCCGCTGAGATCACTCTATGCCCACGTCTACCGGCCAGACTCAGGCTTACTTTTTTCATGTAGAGGAAGTGACATGTAAACTAACCTCTTCAGAGAGCTCAGCAAAAAAACAGAGTCTGGGAGTTTAAGCCCCCGTTGACCCCTACCAATGCGGGTGGCTGACCTGAGTGGGTGGTAAAGTGATGGAAGCCTGGATACTTTCAGGAAACCAGTAGGCGAGATGTTTGTTAGATCTGTCTCAAGGACAAAATTTACAAAAAGTGTTTCAGGGGAACAAAATAACTCCCACAGAATTAATCTGCAGTGCAAGACACCAGACAGAGAGACAGAGAGCCTTCAAAGCGGCCTGCAGATACACGACCTTCACATCGCAGTCTTTTTATTTGGTCTAAATGGAATCTAAACAGAGTGCTGTGCTGTTCCATAACAATGCCTTCTTCAAGACCAAGCCCCGTCACCTTAAGTGAACCAGGGGCTGACAGCAATCCCGTTTCCTCACACAGAGACACACATCCAAGAAAAAAAAAGATGGCGCACCAAACATACAATCCTCCCACCCTGGATCCTAAAGAAGGCACAAAATACACCAATAAAGTCACAGGCACCAATTAAAATGACAAGAAACAGGTTCCACACAGATACAGCTTGGCCTGCCATTGGTGAGACGTGCCAACTGAGCATGTTGATCAGCAAAGACCAGGTCTGGGTAAAACAAACCAGAGAATTCAAATGATTATATACCGTTGTACACGTCCTTCCTTAATTTTAAGTTATAAATTCAAGGTCCTCCAGTCAAGCCCCAATATTAAGTGGCCCCTTCATTATAGTAAGAGGTATCACCCACACAGAAAACAATTCAAGCACAACTTATGTATGTCTAGCACCTCAACTGTGGGGGGACACCCAAGAGCGTGCATCATATTACGGGGAAACTAACACATGGCATTCAAACACCCAGGATCTCCAGGAACTATGGAAGAGTCCAGATTCCCTCAAGCTGAGCCATACTTCACAAGCAAGCATGACGACCAGATAAAAAGGATTCTTGGGACCTTCTCAACACTGTTTTCCAGCTCTCAATAAATCAGGACACAGATCTGTTACTTATTTTCCCAGAAATCAGAGGCTCCACTCGTGAGCCTCCAAAACAAGGAGAGCAGCGGATTCACCAGAGGAACGCTGAGCCAAGGATGTTTTTTTTTCACACTAGAGGGCCTCCGAAGGCTTCTGAAAATGACAGGGAATGGCAGCAGATGAACGTGAACATCCAAAAACATAAACAGACCCATTAACATGCATAATATGAATGGATGATTCTGAAGAACCTTCAGAATTCATGTCTTATTCGCATTCAGGTAGCACTAAATGATCACGCTGCGTTTAAAGGAGCCATTTGGAAACGAGCCTCCTCAAAGCCTGTTTTTGCTGTTTAATCGCATTGACAGTACTGTCTGCTGGTTTTGCCATGAGCGTACATGCACACCACATGCTGTCCATTTAGCAGCACAGACACGCCGAGTCCTGTCTACGGCCGATTCCGCTGCTTCTCACGCTGCGGGAAAGCAAACACCCCCACAGGATTTCACCAAGAAGATAACCATGCTGTAACACCCAGCTTCACATACTAAAAAGCTGCAGCGTATACAGCCAAATGCTTCCTCTGTGGAAGTAGCAGGCACTGGTCACCAGCCATGTCTGCAGCCGTACGCAAACCTCGACGCCCAAATCAGGAAGAGCATGACACTTAATGATGGGTGTGAACATATGGCCACCATTTTAGAGGAGGAGGTGTCCTTTTGGTGTCAAATGAGCTGTGAACCACACAGCCACAGATTATAACAGCATTTCAGGTTCCTGCTGCTTAGGAAACTAGGCACCTTGTTCGCCCAATGTCCAACCCTCCTATATGAAGAGTTAGAAACACATGTAGCAACTTCACTTTGTCCAAGAGTCTTTGGCCATAAATTCCCTACAGTCAGTACCAGTTACCCCACTACAAGACACATGATACACGCACTCACCTGGTTTCGCCCCCTCCGTCGCCCATAGTTACGCCGCACCAGCGTCTTATAGTTCTGGTTCTTCTTCGTTAAATAGTAGTACAGGACACAGTCCGAGACACACTACAGGGAAAGAGGAGGCTAGTCAGGAACAGAGACCTGAAGCACACACTGCCACCCCACCCCCCATCCAACAGTCTGCAGGGGAGTGTGACAGGTCAGAAAATAAAAAATTCTCAAGACACCCAAGACTGCCAGGGCAAAAAAAACTGGGCCACACTGTGCGGAGACATGTGGTTCTGCTCCGTGACGGTGACAGGCCCCACCCCTAAGCCTCAGCACTCCACAGGAGGGAAGCAGGAAGTCACTGCAGCCGCATCCCCAGGACTCGTCTGCATCCTCCCTGCGGTCCCACGAGCCGGCACATTTTGCATCAAACCAAACTTGGAGAAGCTGCTCACCTTCCTCTCCAGATATGAGGCGATGAGGCCAAAGTTTTTCGGATGCTGTACGAACCTGAGAGAGAGAGAGAGGGAGAGAAACTTTAAATGGACAGACACGCATAGTGAGCTCCTGCAGCACGGAGGCCCGGGGCAGATCTGCGTATCCTATGATATGGCACCTTAGGGGACAGCACTGCCACCATTTCTGTTTACTCTACAAAACAAACTTGAGCTTACGCCATCATCATATGTTCTCGTGTTTGTGGAAGGTATCAGTGTAAAGAAACACCAGTAGTTCATTGCTGGAAAGACAAAGGAACCAGTGGTAGAGCTCAGGGGGATTGGTAAGCATTGACCACTGTCACCATCCAAGGAGATGCAGAAACGGGGTCTTGGTGTCTACATCAATAGTATTATAACGTCACCGATGCTAAACCATACACTCTCGTGTGAATTACTCATTATCCGTTTCCTTGCGTGCAGGATCATCATGCTAGGAGCTCTTTATGTAATGGTGCTTCCCCTCTGGGAGACCAACAAGACTCACTGCCCTCTCTGGATCACAGGGCAATTCCGTGGCATTAAATCGCTACTCCATCTGACCCTACTTTCTTAGTCTGACATGCTTCTGGAAAATTTCCAATATGCAAAAGTCTAATTGCATGAGGTAATTTTCTGTAATGGTGTAAAGTCAAGGACAGAGATGCTTATGAAAAGACAACAGGAGTCCCCGAAGCATGCCTGTCTGATATTTCCCCCAGAAGATTTTCACAAAAAGAAACATCTGAGTGGAGTAATGCCAAAAGATGTTCCTGGAGTGAGGGATAACATGCTGTCCAACAGTTTGATAATAACAAAGGCATGGTGAGCTATTGTCTTTTAGCCATGGCTTCCTGCCAATGCAAAAACAAAGGTAAAAAAAAGCCAAATAAAAAAAAGTGTGCTTATGGACAGGGAGGAATGACAAATGTTACGTTACAGAGCAAATGAGCATCATTTAATTGATTTCAAAAATTTGCATGCTTAACTTGTGGGTCCTCTCAGAGGTGCCAAATGGGGGAGTAAACACTTATTAGCATATAAGCTAATTGTGCCACAAGCTTGCGCTCACGCAAACTCACTTCTCCTTGAAGATCTCCTTCTCGTGCTCGGTCCAGACGTTCATGAACTGTCGCGCCTTGTACACCTTCATGGGGTCGTCCATGAGGCCGTTCATGTTGATGAACTTCACCCGGCGCTGCTCTGAGTCAAACATCATGGGTGGGATGACGGACAGCTGACGCATCTGCTTCTCATTGTTCTAGAGGGGCGGGAACGAGGATCGCAAAATCACGCCAAATGATCCGACGCAAGAACCACCTGATGGTTCTCAAGGTTCGGATCGGCACAACCTGGTGAGCATGGAAGCCAGCAATGAAACAAGAACATAACAAACAGTGATGCATGTCTGTTTGGATGAGTTGCAGGGTAATGCGACCTCAATCTGGAGTAAGGACCTGACACATAATTGTATCAGTCTGACCAAAAATTTCTGATGTGTGACTCTTCTGTCAGTATTAGAAATCTCTGTTAAACGACAAGTTTGAGATTGTTCGGTGCTCTTTGAAAGAGTATTCTGGGTTATCTTCGATACTAAGCTAAAACAAAAAAACATAACCAAACTTTGAACTCCCCTGGAAAATAGTGCAATGTTACGTGGAAATTCAGACTCCTGGGATTTTCACTGAGTAACCGAATGATGCAACATGGGCATGACCGACATTCAAACAGAGCGTTTTTAATGGCTTGACCTACAGATGGAGAGCTTGGCCTTGTGGCACAGACCTTCCCAACCATAATACTTATGTTGCAGCAACACACCCAATGACAGCACACAACAATGACACACCAAAGGAAAAGTGCACTTACCTCCTGCTCCGACAGGCCATCAATTATTTCGGAAATCTCGTGCTCGCTTCGGGCAATGGTCGCAGAAAGGCCAGTTCCACGTTGGCCAACCCTTGGTGAGAGAATATGGAGGGAGGGGAGTCATGAACCAGAATCAGTGGTTCGAAATAACAGGAAATGAAATGTACATGTGCAAGAAACAAGTAATAACCTGGTGAGCTGTGCTGTTGTGTGCAAAACCCTTAAATACGACCAGCACGGAGCCCCGGAAGTGCTGGGTCACATCACCCTGCCACACAGAGCCTCAGTCACATACCACCCGCCAAATTCCCAGCTTTATGAAGAACTTTTTCCTGTGAGAGGTGAGCCAATGGGGCCCTTTACTGTCTAAACAACACAGAACGGAGCTCTGCCTCTTTGGGACTTCCTGCTTATGGCTTTCATTCTCCAAATGGGGACAGGAGTCCAGAACAACAGAGCTCTGCATTTCTGGGAAAAGGGCAAACAAAGGCTCTGTACGCCAAATTACAGTAGCTGCAGAGTCAACAATGAAGCTTAAAGAAACGGCGTGGAACAAATGTGACAAGCTACTGTAAGCACTGCTAGATGACTCAGACCCTGGCTGCTCCTTGCTCTCCTGGAGCAGGTCACCACACCGAGAAGGGCCTGGGATGGACTATGCCTATTTGATAAGAAGGGCCATGGCCAGGTCATTCAGGACCCCACTGTCCAACCTACCTCTGGAAGCGCTCCTGCTGCTCGCGCTGCTTGCGGATCTCCGGGAACTGCCGCTCATAGTACTCGCGCGTACGGCTCTCCTTGGCCTTCCGCCGAGGGTTGTTCTCCATGCGCTCCACCTTCTTCTCCCACGCCTCCATCAGCTGGTCATAGCGCTGGCAGATCTTCTGCTCCTGTTCCACAGGAGAACCCATTCAGGGGTGCGTTTCCCCAAAAGCTCCTGTTGGCAACTAACGTAGTTGGACTCATTCAGTTGCTGTGTAAGTTGCTAATGTAGTTAGCAACTATGCTTTTGGGAAATGCACCCCAGTGCAGGTTCTAGGTATGCCCCACTGCGCAGGCACGCACGCGCACACACAGGGTACTGAGCTTCCCGCTTGACCGCCATACAGGACGACATGGCTGCCCGGCCCAGATGTTGTTGCGTCCGGAAGATTTGTTTACGCCGCTTGGCGTTTGGCTGGGGCGAACGTACGCATACGCGCAGAACCTATTTCTGTGCTGTACTCCTGATATTGTACCGCTGCCTAGGATATGGCAAACCAGAGAAAGCCCGAAGTTCTGGCGGCAGGACGAGTCGGTGCTTGAGCAAGTCATGAAAGTCTCTGACGACCCGTGTATGAGCAGGTCACAAGCCAGAGAGTCTTTCTACATATTAAAACAAGCAGGAAACTGATTTAAGGAAGCCCTATATAGTTAAAAATCTGCAGAGGGTGAAATGTGTTCTTAAACTGCCATTAGCAGTAAGTAATTTCACATCAGCACAACAGCACATGACTGTTAAAGCTAAATGCACCAACATGCCTACATGCAGCAGACAAGGAGGGTAAAAATCTGAAGGAAAGAGCAGCACGAAGATATAACCGAACGATCAGCCTGCTGTGGCGACGATGCAGCCTTGTTCCTGCTCTCTGCCACAGAATCTACCTTCCGCTCGGCCCGCGGCCACGCTCACTCACCCATTGTTTTAGGTTTAAAGAACCGTCTGGCCATACAAAGACCAAAGGGGGGGGGGGGGGGGGCCCAGGATCTCAAGTTTCTAAAGTATACCTTCCTAAAAACAGAAAAACGCTTCCACATGTGGAGGACGTTGTATTTTTAGACGAGGCCTTGCTATGGACAGATCAGGACCACAGGTTGCGAGCCGGACATCCCGAAAGCTGCTTGATGTCACGGGGCCACATGAACAGAAGACTGCCGTTCAGCTGCGGGTCACTGCGTTACACTGCGATGCGAGCCTTGGCTGCTCTTCCTCTTACGTTCCTGGCCTTGCCGTGGGCCTTGTTAATTACTGGTCATTCTCTCGGACGCCTGCTATTCTCTGGACACAGTTTAATTTCGAAGAGTGGTTACTCTTGCTGGCAAACCTGGGGTGTGACCACCTCACAGACTTTTTTTGGTATTGGCTGCTCCATGGCTTATTGTTGAACTGCAGTACACTTTGTATCTTAGCAAACAGTCACCTACATGTAAAGGAAGGCATCCTTGGGATCAGGCACTCAGTCCTTTGTGTGCGCATGTGAGTGCCAGCGAGTGAAAAATGTCTGAAAGATGAACTCACCCTCTGCTTGCGTGCATGATTCCTCCGCTTGAAGAACAGAATGAGTTTCTTCCTCATGACTTGGTTGCTGAAACAGAAGGACGTATCCTCTCACTTCTAGACTTTGTTACAGATGAACCACTCCCAAGACGCCGCGGCAGCCCCACACATGACGAATGGTGCAGCTCAACCCAGAACCAGTGACCGCTGCTGACCATGAGAACTGGCCACTAGTGTGCATTATTCCGTCTTGTTCCATTTGTAAACAAAGCATTTCAGGTCATTTCAGAAGCAGCTTGATTCTGTTTAACTGCTGTGAAAATGAGGCTTGCCGCGTGAGACGGGTGCAGGCCAGCAGTGAGGCGGGAACTGGGCACCATTTGCTAAAGCGCTCACACCACACCCTGTCCTACCGACAGGCGGGATGGCCCAGTGCAGACACCCTCTGACCCCCACCTGCTTTCCTGCATCTAAAATAGAAGACCTGACCCCCCCTCGTGTCACTGTGAGGAGCGTGAAAGTGACTCGCCAGATACCACCACAAAGCCAGGTCGGACGGCATGTTTGCGATGCCTACTGAAGCACAAAGGTGGCAATTCCGCCACCTCCCCCCCGGGGGGCTGCTTCAGTAACAAGCTGCCCGCCAAGGTCGCCAACTTGATAAGAAAAAACCCAATGAGGAAAAAAAAACACTAGATTATCATCTTGCGTGACTTTTTATGGTGCAAGCCGCCAGTGACACTCGCCTTTGGTGACACGCAATAATACAGCGTTTGCCCGGCGGGAAAAGGCTCGAAAAGCCAGAGCGGAATGTGAGAGAAATGTGGGGTGGGCAGTCACGGGTGCTAAAGAAAGGCCGGCCCCATGCAAGGAGCCCACGGACCCATTTGCGCAACCTTGATTACAGGCGACAGCCCATGACCCCATTCAGGTACAAAGCACGGACCGTGTGTGACGAGCGTGACGTGTAGATTAAACATGCTGGTGAGTCAACAGCAAGGGAGGAGACAGGAGGCCACAGCATGTGTGCCGTGTGGACTGGAACATTGAAACAGCACCACACAGCTGCTCAAATGCAACGCAAGGCCATCTCCAGCAGCCAGGCCATAAGCGTTTCATTACAGGAGACTTCACATCGATCACATATTAAAAGCAGATACTTACGTCTTGATATTGTCATGGTAAACCTTTGTATCCGATGGCTGGTTATAAAGCGGCTGCAAGGGGGAGAAGAATATATGAGGCTGAATGTTATTAAACAGGAAATGACTCCTGTGAATATGATGTTAAGTAACTTTATGCTGAGCTCATGGACGACACCCAGTGTCTCTGGACAAACCCACACTCACCAGCTCCACCTTTGGCCCGAGTCCCTCAAAGATCTTATGGGCCTCTTCAGCCTTTTTCTGCGAATGAGGAACCACATAAGTAAGATTCGGGTGGGGGGGACACAAACATGGATGCATCTTACATCCTGCATCCCTGAATCCACTTTCAGCACATCCATCAAGCAGATGGCAGGCTACAGTTATGCTGATTTTACATCATTTCCTATCTTCAAATCAACCACACAAATCTTTCTATGCCAATTACACCATTAAATAATAAACAGGCATTGAGGGGTTACATGCAACCCAATGCCGATGAACTCAAAAAGGGGACTTCTTTTCCAATCAGTGGGTCTCTAAGGGCCTGGAGGAGAGCTGACGAAAGGCACCCTGTGAGGGAATCGGAAAGGCGTGTGAGGTGGACGTGGGGGGTTAGTTTTACACTGGCTGCCAGAGCACATGTGAGCTGTGTCTGGGCCTGAACTGTGCAAAGTTCACGCTTGGCGAATGAGTTGCCCCTCCCGTGATCTTGGGTCACATCACTCCATCACTGTGAAGCTTCCAAATAAATCACACAGACAGCACCTGACAACAAATATCGGATAGCAGCAGCATATCCAGGCAGCACTAATATCTCAGCATTCTTTTGTCTGGGGTGGGGGGGGGGGGGGGGCT
>JAODKK010000105.1:14615554-14629625 GCA_026774405.1 Petrocephalus microphthalmus | reverse complement strand
AGGGAAGCATGGGGGTCACAGACTTCCAGCGCAGTGCAGTGCGGGTTCAGGGAAGCATGGGGGTCACAGACTTCCAGTGCAGTGCAGTGCGAGTTCAGGGAAGCATGGGGGTCACAGATGTCTAATGCAGTGCAATGCAGGTTCAAGGAAGTGTGTGGGTCATAGTTAAATTTAAGCCTATTGAATAAAACAAGTTAGCTTAGTTAAATACCTTTGGTGAATAGGTGTTTTACTGAGACAGTGTGCTCCAGGTCACTTGTGAGTAACTGCCACTGCAAAATGAGGGTTCCAGTTTGGGACGCAAGCCTACAACCTACCGTTCCGCTGTTTTTTCAAATAACACTACACCCAGCAATTTAATGCAGCAGCTAACATCAAAATGTGCTGCACTGGCTGCTCTTGTATTCATGGTTTGCTGTCATGTGAGGTTTACGGCCCCATGAGTGGCATAACATGGAGGCCTGGGTAAACTGAGGATAGTGATTAGATCAGATAAGGAAGCCGGTGAATGTTTCCTCACCGGTGTAGCACTCCTGCATCGCTTAATTATTCATTGATTTCAATATAAATAGCGCCGGGAGATTTATTTACTGGAAACAGAGGACAAAAATAGAGAGAGGCCGTGGCAGGCAGCGTGCTGACCTTGGTGTTTGGGCGCCTTTTCCTTTAAGTGATCCATGGAAACAGTTGGAAAGAGAATCCACTAGGAAATAGGTCAGAAAACAGGAAACTGTTTCCGACAAGACCCCCGCTTGACGGCATCTGTCAAATATCAGTTTGGATAATATATGAGAATTTGGCCAATCAGTGTATCGGTGCTAGAGGGCTAGGGAGACTCGGGCCAAAGGGAGGCCCCGAACATGAACGTGGCGTGTGATTACCTCCGGCGCGCGGATGCGCCGCATTTTCAGGGAGTTTATTTTTGAAGTTAATGTGGACCTTCAAATATAGCACGTAGCCGGAGTCCCGCGCCAGCGTGCGGCCGGTGCCGTCCGCCACGTCCGCGAGGGCCGGGGAAGGGTTAACAGCGGCTTGTTGTTTCAGCCGCGTGCTCAGAGAACGGGCACAGCGGCCAGCCGGCTTTCAAGGCCCTTGGCCCATGTGATCAGACTAAACAAGCACCGTCAATCAGCCAGAGACGGTCCAGTAGGCCAAAGTTCACCATTGCTTTCAGATGCCTGGAGGCAATTAGAGTCCGACATGCAAAGCCGGGGGGAGGCGGGGCGGGGGCAGTGGTGGGTTACTCAGGGCCATTTCCACCGTTACCATAGCAAAGCTTCTGCGGAGGGCATCCATTAAGACCGCATTCCCTGTTTGCCCGAACAGAGAAAGGTCAGCTTGAGACCATTGTTATAAGTTCCCCTCGTCTATTATGTTAGAATTTTCGAATACGGCCTGTAGTTTAAAACGGGAACTAAGTTAGCTATATAAAACTTTGAGTAAAACAGCTCAGTTTAGAAAAGAAATAGCTTCTAACAGTTAATTCCACTTACTAGTATGTGACCTCCAGCTATGCTAAAATGAAAAGGAGAAGTACATATAATGTTGTTAAAGCTGTTTACTTCCTCACAGACAAGAATGTGGACCGCACTGGAAGTGTAAAGGGGGGCGTTTTGTTTTGTTTAGTTTTTTGCTATCCATTTATTTGCAATCCAGCCTAGCGTGCCACGCAGTGTCGTGCAAAAGGACGCCTCGTAATGGCTGCAGTCATGGGGGCTCCACCTAAAATGCCTGCTGCAGTTTTGCTCACCGGGACTCACGTTTTTATCGTGGGTCTTGTGTATCTCTGATGTCATGTGAACCCGCCGGTGTGACGTGCTGACACTTCACAATTGTTATTAAAGTCGAAGCTTCTGATGTTGGTGTTGACCTGGGTCCCTATTGGGAGGGCGGGGAGCCGAAACAACCTACCGAGAGAAAGGCATGGGGGGGTCGCTTTGAATCTGAGCTCTGTGCATAGATAGCAGGGGGCTTATTAACATGGACTGTCTGCCCCCCCCACCCCCACCCCGACACAGCGTCTTCAGGGTGACCCCATAGCTGTGCCAGAGCTTGATTTGTGTTCTGATCCATCACACACTCAGACAGGCACCCCAGCCCCGTCTCTTTGTGGTGGGGGATTTCGGGCCCGCATTTATCCCTTATATGTCCTGTAGCTGGAATCATTTGTCTTTCCGATGGCCTCTCGATCTTGGCCTGTGTCTCCATGACCTTTAACCTTTAACCCTCTCTGTGCCAAATCACCCTCCTGCACTGCTGGAGTGAAATAGTCTAAAATGCCCCCCTCCTCCAGTTGCACGTCTTAATGCTTTGCTGAAATTCTGAGGCTTCTCTTGTGTGTGTGTGAGTGTGTGTGTGATAGGTCCAATAGAAGCCGTTTCACGGCGTATCCATATAAACATTTTTGGCATCTAACCTCATTTGAGAGGAGACATTTTAAATCATTAACACTTTTTCTGTGTACCAAACCATTTTAAAAGAGGTTTTACACAGTCTGATGACTTTAATGAGGATGCCTTCAACTTTAAAATCAATTCGCCTGCATAAAAAAGCCAGAATGGCGAGGCCAGCTCTGCTTTGTTACCATCTGGTTCTTCATCTATCTTTAAAGAGCATGCCCAGCCTCTGCTCGGCTGCATGTGGATGGCAGGCACTTAAGTGGCTGCCCCAGCCTCAGCCTGTCTGAATCAGCTTGGACGCGCTTGGCTGGCTCTTAAATGCCCATTTGATGTCTGTTAGGAGAGGAGAGGCATGGTCTGGCAGTGCTGTATAACAGCCCAGGATGGCAATCAGTGCGCCAGGCCGAAGGTTTCATCTGATTCTCAGTAAGTTATCTTATTAATACGGTGCCCGATAGTTAGCCGTCATGTTAGTGACAGCTATGGGCTTTTTCTGAAGCTGTCTCGTGACAGTAACCTCCTGTAACCTCTGGAAGGAGTCCAGGTGAACTCCGGTAACCGCGGTGACACCGGCAAACGCAGTGAACTCGGGCGAGAGCAAAGTGCGGCCGCAGATGCGGGCAGCGGCATGAAGCCACTGGCGGACGACTGCACCGGGGTGGGCCCGCAAGCTGGCACATGACACATGGACGGGAAGAGGCGTTTATTTTGGAGATGGGAGTGGGGAAGGATGTGATAAAAGTCACAGGAAGAAGAAAAAAGAAAAACAAAAGGCGGCCATTTTGGTGTTGGCACGAAGATCCACAAATGGTTCTGTATGAAAGGCTGTCTTCTGGAACATCAGGATCTGGCAAGGGGTGGGAGAGGGGGGGGGGGGGACAGCCAGGATGAGCTGGAGTAAGGAAGAGTAAAACTGCCACACTCACTGATGGGGTAAAAAATATATATTCATACATATATATAAAATTTTATATGTATAATGAATGTTTAAATATATAAATTATAGTTTATTAGGAAGAATTAGGATCTTCAGTGGTCCTGGGCATCATTACACAACATTCAGGTGGTTATCCCAACTTTTTAGAAGTCTTATAATCACCATACATGCACCAGGAGTTAAATTCTATGAAATAATTTTACATCCATGAACCAGTATGGAATCACAGTTTTTCGCCTGACCTGGCTGGACCCCAGCAGCGACACCTGCACTATGTTGGACATATTTAACTGTGAATAGAACGGCCTTATCTGCCCCGGGAGGCATTTTTTCAAAGAAGCGACACAGGCCTAAAATAGCGCCCCTGGGAGCCGGGACCTGCTGAGTGTCGCCCCGGTGCTGGAACCAGGACCAGCTGACCTTCTGCAGCTCATCAGCACAACCAAAAAGCACTGAATGCAGCACCTGGAAAAATCCACACAGTCTGAGCTTAAAAATGACAAGAGGATTATGATCATTTGATGCATGGCTTCAAGATTCAAGATCCTTTATTTGCCATTTGAATGAATGAATGAATGTTACATTTATATAGCGCCTTTCAAGACACCCAACGCGCTTTACAGATGCAATGGGCAGCCACTTCAAACACCACCACAGTGTAGCACCCACCTGGATGACGTGACGGCAGCCGTACTGCACCAGTGCTCTCACCTCACAGTTTTAGCCAGGGCATCAGGGTACCACCTCTACTCTTTCAAAAGATGCCCAGGGATCTTTTATCTAAGAATTAAACCCAGAGGAGAAGGCTAGCTTGCCAATCGGCAGAGGTAAAGGGGGCTTGGAAGCTAGGAAATGCCTGATGTATCCCACTGACTTTAGGGAACCGTACTGAACGTGGGGTATTTCTCTGCAGAGTTTGCCAAAGTAATTTGTGGGATACGGGTAGAGGCAGGTGTTTTAGTGGAGTGGTCATTGCTGGCTCACCGCAGCACACAACAACGAAATCCTTCATTTAACCCATATATGACACCACAGTGGGCAGCTAATTCAGCATCCAGGGAGCAGTGCTTGGGGGTGGTGCTTAGCTCAGGGTGCCTCAGTGGTACCTAGCTGGTCGGGGAACGAAACCAGCAACCTTTCGATCATAAGTGCTCTTCCCTAACCATTAGGCCACCACTGCAAGGAAGACATTTGGTGCTTTGTGGGACCTCTTAAAGAAAAACGTGAAAGATGATTTAGCGACACCAGGTTCCTGAAGTCCACACTACATTCGGAGTCTCTGCTGTCTTAGATCATCCCTTTAGCCCATTAACGAGGCAAAGTGTACTTCTGGTTGGTCCATTAAATTGTATCTTAGCAAAAATCTGTATTTTATGCTGACTTCCGAATCGTGTCTGATCTTTGGGTCTTTAACAGAACAGCATGAGAAATCCTGAGCTTTTCCTTGTCATGCTACAGACCGTTCCGAGTCATGTCCTAAACACTGGCATCTTTCAGAGAACTTCCGGACAGTCCCGAAGCCGAATGGAGTATCCAGCTCATCTCTTCCATGGTTCTGAAGCAAATTAAAGAAAGTTCCATCAACCTGGTAAGGATAAAACCTTATGTGAATGTGGTCTGTTTTGATGCACTGTCTGGCATGTCCACACACATGCCAGACACAATGTCAGCAGGTGACATGAAGGTATAAGATTAGGAAGATGGTAAACCAGCCAGTCTCTGCAGTATAAACTCGATCAATAGTCATACATCTGGGTAACAGTGACATCTGCAAAGAAGTGTCTTACAAGACTCAGAACTGGGATTCAACTTTGGGTCTTTTAATCCTCTGACACAGACTGGACACATTTAAAAATTACAAGGGATTCACACCCAAAAGTGACTCTAAGATCACCACCGGAAGATTTCTCCAAAGGAAACTTGATTTCATGCAACTTTTCTTTGTTTTTTTATTGGTTGTGTTCTGTTTTCCATTAATCCTTGGTGTGATGTGTATACTAGAAAACAGAACATGAAAATATTAAATGCATGGTCTTTAGTATTTAATTTAGATTCCTACTACAGTAAACATCAGGAAGAACTTGTGGTTTTCTGTTTTTAAAATTTTCTGCGGATTTCTCCTTTAAGTACAAGATGGCCGATCAGCTCCAACAAAATTTGTCCATCCATCCATTTTCTGAAACCGCTTGTCCTATTCAGGGTCGTGGGGGGTTCAGAGCCTATCCCAGAAGCTACGGGCACAAGGCAGGGAACAACCCAGGACAGGGCGCCAACCCATCACAGTCCAACAAAATTAATAAATAGAAATCGTATAATTACAGGGCTTCTTTGGACTTGGTCTCTTTCCATTTTCTGATTCTCAGTTTCAAAGCAAGTTGTTTTCCTTCAGTTGGCCGTTTATATTTTAAAGCCGGGGCTCTGGGGCTGCTTAGCACAGCTAGCTTCTAGACTGCCAACAAAGAAGCTGTTTTCACCTCTTTTATGGAGACTAAAACATGGTTGCTGTGAGTCTCCCTCACCAGCGTGTGGCACTGTCCGTAAACAGGCAGGACCTCCAAAACAATGTTCTCCTGATAGAAAGATGAGGGCAAATGTTCAGCTAATGCTCCTCTGTTCTCAAGAGACCCAGATTATTGGACAAAGTGTAATTAGAAATTTTAAATGCACAATGTATTGGTCTTATATCTGTGCAAACCTTGCATTGATAACTGGATAGGATTATTTTGGCGAGAATTACATATAATGAATTCTCTAAGAGGCCGCATAATTCACACAGGCCTACACGTAAAACGTCTGCCCAGCAGCCTGTACACTTGTCCATGCGTCCCAGTTTGCACATTCCTCTCTCTGTTTATGCAGAGATGTTTATCAGCCTCTCAGAATCCTCCAGCAAAATGTTCTTGCAACATTTTTCCAAAAAGCGACTCTGTTATTGAAACCTTATATAGAACATGTCCTAATCCACAAGCAAATTGCTGCCGTGGCAGACACTGTACGGAGGTCTTGTAAACAAGATTTTGGAAGACATACAGAAACTGTTACTGTAAAAGTACTACAAATGCTGGCCAGTGAATTTGTTTTTATTGTACAAGATAACAGATAATGTCTGTTTTCCAGTCTGTCTCCCATTTCCACTCTATAATAACATGCAGACTTATGTATTCACATAATGACCTTTAGATGGTTGCTGAATAACTTTCCAAATGAACATTTTTTTTGCAGCAACTCTAAAGGCTAAGTAGTTTATTTTTCATGTTAAGGTTTTGTGGATTTCGGACAATTTTTGACCACCTGAAACCGGTTTGACTTTCTTTGGAAGAAACCTTTGAACATTTTAGTGTTTTTTTTTTATTGGGCAAACCCACTTCAGTCATTTCCTGCCTTGTGGAATCAAGAATTACAGCATAACGGAGCAGGCATTCCCTGCTGGATTAAAATTGAAATGACCAATTAGTGTCCAGCTGTTGGCGATTAGTGCCTCTGTTATGTGTGCACCCTATGGACCTGGTGGGCAGTCTGTCGGCGGCTGCCTTTGCCTGCCGAGATGATGGCTCCGTGTACATGTATGCTCCGGCACAGCAAAAAAACCTCTCTCTCCCTATACACGAAAAAGAGAATTCTGGAAAATCGGCGGGTGCAGATGCCAACTGCTTTTTTTTTTTGCAGATGTTCACTGGGAGAAAAACACAGGCACTTAAGCGCGTGGGTCATTCCCACACACTTTCTATGTGTATTTTTTCATCCCCTTGTCATTTAAGTTTCCCTTTAAGCCAACCACCTCCCCACCCCCTGGGAGCTTTTTAATTTCCTGTTTACTTTGGCTACAGCTGACACTTCCGGAATATGCATTCACCCACCCCAGATTCCCAAACCCCCAGAACCGCAGCACAAAGTTATCCTGGCTAAGGGACGATGCCAAAATGTTTTTTTTTTTCTTGCGAGCGAGCGGGTTGCTCTTTTGTATAGTACGTGGGGGCCGGTACTGCCATGCTTTGCCTGTTTACTCGCTTTCACTTTTGCCCTGGTTTTAATAAGGAAAAGGTTTGTGGGGGAACCTGGGCAGGGGCTGCGTTGCACGCGCTCGCGGACCCCGCCTCCGCGCGCCGCCACCCCGCGGCGATCTTCGCCGAAGCGCATCGCGCAGGCGCGCCATGTGGGAAACGGGGTATTTTACTGATTCGTCGTAAGGTTACCGTTTCCCAAAAAAGTTTGGCATCCTTTACTTCAATGGGCTTTGCCTTTGACTGTGACTGCAGCCAGTTGACCTTGGACCCCCAGTGGTTTTTTCCTCTCTCTCCTCCGTTATATTCAGTTTTCCATTTTTCTCTCTCTCTCTGCCTTCCCCTTTCTCTTACTTCGTGTATTATTCTGCATAAGTGATGTAGTCATGTACGACCTTGGGGCAGCACGCTCGTGAAAGGCGCTATATAACAATACAATGCAGTTGAATTTATGTATGTTGTTTCCTGTGTCTTTTCCCAATTAGACATTTCTGATTTACCGTTTTATTGTTTTGAACTATTATGTCCTGCTGTAAATGCAGGCTTATTGAAAATGGATCGATGTTCCGACGCCTTGTCAATACACGAGCAGTGCAAGCGTCACCTGCTAAAAGATGTTGCATATTTACAGGTGCTGACTTTTGATGGCTGGGGGGTGAGTGGCCATGCCAACCACGCTGCCATCTACAGGGCACTCAGGTACCATCACCACCATCCATTCATCCACCCATGTGTCTGCTGGTGGTTATGTGGCTCCACAAAATATACTGTATGGGGAAGTCCCCCTCCAGCAGGAAAAAAATATCACTCAGCAAAAGCTATCATGCCCCCCTTTGGGGCTGTGTAGGGGGACCCAATGTCCAGGGATGAAATCTAATTCTAGTCCAGCCCTGAAATCAAAGGTACCTTGTGCTTCCTGCAAGGTAACACTGTTATTAATAAAAATAACAATACATAATAGAGGCAACTTATAATCCACACATTGCAGCTGATCTGCAGCAGCAACCCGACCTGAGTTTACGTAGCATTTAACCTGTACAGTTAACAAACCAATAACATTACACCAGCTTGACATCTAGCATCATTCGGTAGTTATTTGTTATTCGCCGAAATGCAGGATGCTTTAGCATACAACTCTTCTTCTCAGATCGCACAAACTCCTCGATATAATCCTGTACATGCAAACGCCTACGTGCTGCCTATATATGCATTCAGAGTTCCAAAACCTGGACCCATAAACTGTCCGGGCCGGCGGATTCACGAATCTCTAATTATACCGTGCAATTGCACCACTTCCAAAAATCCCAGCCCTATCTTTTTCGTCTTCTACTTTCTTTGGGTGTTTGTATAATTTGCACTTCATAGTGCCGCCCGGGCCACATGCAAAGGGACTCGGTGAGAGCTGCGCTTTCACACCGCTGTAGACTGGGGGAGAGGCGGATCCGCCCTCTTGCTTTGCGGTTGCATCAGGCATTTTTTAAAAGCAGACATAGCGCAGTTCCGGCAGCAAAACTGCGCCATCCCTTTATGCAAAAAGAAATAATGATTATCTTTGTCAAGTGGCTCCACAATTAGATTATGTGCGGGCTAAATGTCTGTGAAGACTAAAGCTCCTTCCCAGTAAAGTGTTATATACATTGCTCTATAGATAATAGCTAATTTTTGTATAATGAGGAACGCAAATTAATTAACCTAAACGTAGCACAGTTACAGAGGTTACAACATTTCCTCAACTGCAAATAATTATTTGATAAAAAAAACTGCAAATGGAAAAAAATAAATGGCTGTCACAATATTTACAGAGTGTCTCACAGCCTTGGTATGCAGCTGTGGACGAGCCGCAACCGTAGTGCAGTCCCTAATGAGCTTGTTTCTTCCCCCATGCTTTGGGACCAGCTGCCGGGCTTTTTTTCTGGACCCATATCGCTGCCTTACATCGGTACCGAAAGCGGCTCTTGTGCACCGGACACTGGACGCTTCCGCTTCATCACCCATCCTGCAAACCCACAGCAGCTTAAAAACCTTAACCTCTATCCCACTTGGACGATTATCAGACAATAAGATCAAATCTGTTGGTCAAACGTAAAGTTTAAATGCCGCAGATTGCCACCTTAACGTGTTATAATCAGCGCCGCTCTAACATAAATTATATTTTTCTGATTCGATTTTATAATTGAGATGTATTTTTATTCCGCTGGGCAGGTGCTGTTGCCAGGGACGGGATGAGCGGTGGCGATTTCCGTGGCTTTAGGGATGCGGTTAAATGTGCTTCATTCCTCTCTGTTTGTGTTGCAATACGAACTGCACGACCTTGCTTTTTTGCATATTTCTTAATCCACATTTTAGGGAAAAAATACACTGTCCTTTTTTGCAGGTATCTGGGTTCAAGTGGAAGAATTCCTGATGGTAAGATAATCATAATAATTTTTCTAAACTAGGGGGAATTAAAAATAGGATGATTTTTTCTTTGACAAAACGTGAAATGAAATGAAAAATGTTGGATGGTATAATAGTTTACCTTTTTTCCACTTTTAAACCCTCTTTTAGAGATTATATGGCTTACATATGTGAAGTTCTATAACGTGTACTTATTTGTAATACAGAATATAAAACGCCTAACAAATTGTTATTAAACTACATTTTATTCACTCCGGATTATTAACCGTTAAATCAAATTTGCTGATCAACCATCTAAGCTAAAGCGCCATCTGCTGTTTGATTCTGAGTAATATGTTTCTGTTCACTGCATTTTTACCACTGCATTTGCAGTAGAATGCATGCCAGAGGGTTTAAGGGAGGGAGTGATTGATGAATGGATAGAAAAAAATAAGGGGTGCGGTCTTGTTCCCTAAGGTACAAACAATATTGTTGTACCCCTAATGATACAAAAATGTTCCTCAGAGTCCATCTGGGTACCTTAAATTAGACTAAAAGGTACATTTACCAACAATAGGGTACAACTGGTAGACCTGTGGCAAGTACTTTTTCCCTTGACAGTGCACATTAGTTATATTTAGGCACACACTTAATCAACTTTTATGTTTTTGTGAATAGATTATGCACACTAATACAGTTCTAACAAAAAAAAACAAAAAAAACCATTATTTTTTAAACACTTACAGCTTCTTTTCACAGAAATATTACCAGAGGAAGACATAAACGGGACCTTACAGATGCAAGACAGTTCATTTAGGGTCAAACTGCCCAGCCCCCAATAACCATCACAAAACACTGAAGCATATATAATCTGCACACCCATCGCCCATGCGGCTGTGGTGTGTGGGATATTTAACAATACAGGTGAATTACATTTTGTAAATACGATCATGTCCATTTAGTTTCCTTTCAGGGTATAATAGCTGCCCCTGTGTTTTGCAGTGGTATGCTGATGCTCTTTATGGCCGAATCAGGCCCCATGCTTTTCACACCGTATGCTCTGGCCTTGCTGTGCTGCAATGGGACTCTCTCACAGTGACTGTCTCTCTCCCATATATTCCCCTGGCAGCCCTTGTACATCTGATGTCATCTTCATGCACATTAGGCTTAATCGCTGCTGATAGTCCCTGTTTGCATATCAGTTTTTTTTGCAGGAAATAAGCTGCTGACACCCAGGAATTTTCCATAGATACAACACTGACGCTTGGAGTATTGTACCCAACAGGAGAGAGAACACAGGCTCAGTTGGGGATAACAGCCTCAGTTTGTGTACCGTAGTACCATAGGTTATGTTTCAGATGAATATATGTGTGGATGGTGAGTTGCTTTGCAGGTTAGGACTCATTATCTGAAGGTCACTGGTTTAAATCCGGGGTTTGGCAAAGTGATGTCACCATTAAGGCTTTGAGCAAGGCCCTTAACCCCAACTGCCCCAGGGACACTTTCACTTGTGTGTCATTTTGGATAGAAGCATCAGCTAAATAAATGTGGCATTATATATGTGTGCGTGTGTAGTATCTCTTCACCAGTCTGATCACACGGAGCAGATGCAGCAGACACCCTGGTGTTCACTTAGCCATCCTTCTTCACTCCCTGCTGTAACAGGCTGCTGCTTCCTCTCCCTGCAAAGTGTCAGCATTTTCCGGAAGTACCTCTCCATCCTGGAACTGCCCATCAGCTGGATCCGTGCATCAGACTACTCCACCGTCGCCAATTTGGAAGAGTACGGACGAGCCAGGGTAAGAGAGCCACAGTGTGACCTTGCTCCCGTCAGCATTTCCGAGCTCAGTTCCTCTTGTATAGGTGATTGTTCAGCAGTTTTGAAAATGTGCTGCCCCCTGTTGGCCTGGCAGACTCTTGCAAGTGTGCAACTCTAACCTTTTCATATATAGCAGAATATATAGCAGAAACTGTGGTGATCCTTCATTTCTTATTTGAGCATATATATATTCTTGCTCTACAAATTATAATGTATGAGTCATTTTGTAATTAGAGGGTGCTAACTGCTCAGCTGTCATTTTAGCAAGTCAGACGTTGTTAAGTTGTAATGCAGCTGCTATGGGGGTTGCATTGACACATTACACCCTAGCAGTTGTTCCTTAATCAAACTGGGATCAATACATGGCAGACTGGCCACAGAACAGCCAGGGCCTGGTACGCTAATGCTCATTATCTTAACTCTGCATGCTCCAGCGGACATCCAGCAGAGCGTGCATGACGCCTCTCCTCTCCTGTCTGCTCGCTCCAGGCGGCCATGCTTCGTCACCGCAGCCAGCTGCTGTGGTTTCGCCACCTCTACCTGCTCTTCTCCCGGTACATGCTCATCAACACATTTGAAGTCATCGCAGCTGGGGAGAAAGACTGGAAAAGCCAGTAGCTGTTGATCCTCAATCTTAGGAGCCCCTGCCCATGAGGTGACTCTGTACCATGTCCTGGCATCGTGACATCCCTCAGCACTGTGTGTGATGTAACGTGATGGTGTCACATGACACGAGTGTGCGTCATGACACAACTGTCATAACAATACTGTCACATGACACATTGTGTATGATATAGGAGAAGCTGAAATCACAAATAGGACAAGCTCTGAAAGTCTTTTTTGCAATAAATGCCTACAGCCTTAACTTTCCTACTACTGTTATTATGGGTACTTTTGAATATGTCTGAAATATTTGCAAGATTACTGAAGAGATTAATCAGATATAAATGTAATGGACTTGTCTATATGTAAACACTGCAAATCATATGACACTGTTATGCCATCATACAGTTGCAATGCTGTGTACAAGCTGTAACTAAATAGAGGTTTACTAAAGCACTGGAGGAGAGCTTTGTTTGGCTAAGTGTGATTGAGGCTTGCAGATCATGTGGCATTATAAGTATCAAACCTGAATTATGGATCTCTACTACAAACATTTTGTATGCACACACAGACACGCACACGCATATATATTTATGTAGAACGCTTTATATATATTAAATATATATACTATCCGAATTTCTCCGTCACAGGGTCATGGTGTAATTGTGCACTTCTGGTTGACTTTCGCATCTCACATCATGCCTGTTCAGAGAATCAGATGGTGGTACATATCTAGCATAGAATAGAGAGCAGTTACAGAACTACACCCTGGGGCAACTTGGAGCCACTGGTCCAGCCAAACAGCGTATCTGACTCAGCACATGCCAGAGCAACATATTTTTGGGAATGTGGGGATCAGACAATCCCTGGAACACTTGAGGTTAAGGGCCTTGCTCATGGGCCCAACGGTGACATTACTCTGCCAACGCTACTGAACCACAGTCCCAGTCATGGAAGGAATGTAGAATAACAGAAGCAGCTCTCATGAATACCAAGAGACACTTTGGAACTGAAGTGACTTTGCCACAGTGCATACAAGGGCACCTGCTTACAATCAAAGACCCATTTAAGTATTCAGCTGATGAGTATAAGATCCTTTGAAGAAGGTTCATTTAGTTGGAGGCTTGGACATGTTGCTGATGGTCTTATGATTCTGCATGCTCTCCTCCCATTTCTCTCCACAGAAGTTCTCCATGGTGATGCTGCGCACTGTGCCTTTGTCCAGGCAATGAGGTGCCACACCTAGGAAAGTACACACCTATAACAGTCCCCCTTGGCCACCATGCACGATTCCCTTATGAAAGAGGCTCTCTACCCCCTCAAACCACCACGGTCCCAGTCGCAGATGCACTGGATAGCCTGTTTCACCGCCTTGTCCTCCTTACCGTATCCATCAGGATTGGAGCGTGGGGTGTAAAAGCTCTGTACCCCACACGTTCTGCAGAAGGTGTGCTTGGCAGTGTGGGTATTAAATGTGTAAGTGGTTAGATTATCCACATCCTGTGTTGTAATAGAAAAAGAAAACTTAAGATCAGTTTAGCAAACTACGTGTATAAGTATTATCAGTCAGCATGTTCTAATACTCCTGGCATTAGACATGTTGGCTAAGACATGTCCATGGGGGTAAAATGAGCCGTCAAGACACTTGCCTGTAGGAGCGTGAAGTGAGAGCGTGGCACAATGAAATGATGGTTTTGTTTCTTGGTGCAAATGCTGCAGCTATTTGCAGAGGGGCAGGAATCAGTTTCATATACAATTTGCGAGCACCAAATGTGCTTTGGTTATGAAACAGTACATGCTAAGGAATTTCCCAGTCAGGATCAATAAAGTACATCCATCCATCCATCTATAGGCTACATCAGGGGTCTCAAACTCGCGGCCCTCGGTACAATATTTTGTGGCCCGCACCAACGGCCGGCCTTCGCAAAAGCAATGA
>JAODKK010000105.1:14602126-14615454 GCA_026774405.1 Petrocephalus microphthalmus | reverse complement strand
ATGTGCTTGATGGGGTTGGGGTCCGGACTTAGCACAGTGATTCTCCTTATGAAGGCTCTATTCTATCGTTTATAGAGAGCATAATGATCACTTTGTATCTATTTCATTTGTTTTATGGGTATTGTAATGGCCAATTCAACAAATTCAACTAAAACCTTTGAAATATGCCAAGTATTCTAATAATTTAGTGCAGTACAGAATGTTGTGTGTTGATGTGGGACAGCAGATAGGCAGACACAAGTGATAATTACACTGGTAAAGGAGGGTGTAGCAGCCACACAGTGTGTGAAAGTTTAAACGGAAATATTGCCGCTGCTTGAAATCCAAGGCAGCTGGTGACACAGACGCGCACCTAGCGCAGTGTCGGGTAACTTGTGGTTTATTTTTATACTTCTTTTTCAGTATAGTTGCGTAAATGGCAGACGCATTAACACTGCGCCGCACTGATTAACACTGCGTTGCGCTGTAACACGCAGCAACACAACAGCGCGGCTCCTGTCGAGTCATGTTAAAATATATCGATATAACGTATTTATTTATTGCTTGTAATTAGTCCGCGCTCAGATTGGCTTGTGGCAGCAGGACAGCGAAGCGTAAGCGATACTTTAAAGAGGAGCAGCTGCACCTTCCCGCCGCCGCCGGTGCGATTCTTGTAACCGGTCTACCTTCCCAGAAGAGAATGGCTCTGGGAGGCTGCAAGAGTGTCTTCCTCTCGCTGCTTGACTACAAAACGGAGAAATATGTTATCGCGAATAATAAAAAAGTCGGAGTCTTGTTCCGATTATTCCAGCTGGCAGTACTTGGATATATAATCGGGTAAGACATGTAATTCTTTTGCACGTTCGCAGGTGTATATAAATGTCCATTGAATATAAAGCTTCTTGTTATAGGGTTATAGGGCTTTTTAGACTGTGGCTGGACAGCTTTCTTAGTGAAGTCTTTGGTTTCACTGAGCTTTCCTAACCAAGGCTAAATGTGATGACATTAAATGTTGTAATTATCACGTATCTTACGTACCATAAATATATTTTGCAAATAAAGAGAAATAAGTATAAATAATCGGGCAAAATATATATTAAGTATACATTTTTTGTTGGGATGAAATGAACTGTTTTGTAGAATTTTGTTACGTGTTATTTGTTGTTATGTGATGCTACCATTTTCAGGATTCTGTCACATACGATTGTATTAGTTTTCTGAGTTATCTCTAAGCTTGTTTATTATTAAAAAAAAACAGCTCACACATTCCATTATGATAGATCTGCACCATGAATTATTGATGCATTGCTGGCAGACTGTGTAGTCACGCCCTGTAATATAGGCCTAATATTTATAGAAGCACTATAAAAGATTTCCAATAGTTTTCTCTAAATGCTGATCTGTTTTTAGTATAGCATAGAATAGTGAATAGAATAATGATACTTTATTAATCCCCATGGGGAAATTCTCTTTTCACTTTCCCACATGTTAATTTCCATGAGACACTCATGCAGGTGAGAGCAAGCTTGGGGCCACGGCAAAGGGCCAGTCGCCTTGAGGCCCCCGGGGAGCTGGGGGTTAAGGGCCTCGCTTGAGGAGGTGTGACTGCTCTGCTGATCATAATATATTTTTTGTACAGTACTGAATACGAGAAGCCTTTTTAATTCAAATTATAAGGTGCCTCTCTAGCTGTTATTGCCTGAAGTGTAAGATCTAAGGCGAAGCAGTAATGCACATGTGTTTTTCTTTTATAGCTGGGTTTTTCTGATTAAGAAAGGCTACCAGGAAAAAGACGAGTCGATCCAGAGCAGCGTGATTAGCAAGCTCAAGGGCGTCAGTCTCACCAACACATCACACAGTGGGCCCCGCCTTTGGGGTCCTGAAGATTATGCCATTCCTCCACACGTGAGTAATCTAGCTTCAGGAACGGTAGGGTTCATGAGAGATGGTGTACTGATGGTGTACTCATCCCACATTATAAAAAGCAGGCTTTCCAGCATACTTTGCATGGACACACCATTAAAATCACAGTTACAGGGATTCATTATAGCTAATGCCTTTCTGCAATTTCCAGGGTGATGTGGCTTGCTCCATAGGTTAAGCTGTCCCTTGGCTAAGGGAGTGTCATATGCAAACACTTAGCTTTGTGTTACAGGGCGAAGGGGTTTTCTTTATCATTACAAATTTCATCGAGACGCCCAATCAGAGACTGGGGTACTGTGCAGAGGTAAGAGCCGGTGTCAGAGCAGCATGAGTGAAAGTAAATGACCTGTAGCTGCACCGTTTGTCACGTCGTAAAGAATGCCGGAAGAATGCGGCAAACGTCCTGTGTGTGTGTCACAGTCCCTTCTGCACTGGTTTGGCAGATAGTGTGACAGTAACATCCAGAGAATGAGCACATTTGTCAGTCTATCGTCACATGAATACCGTTCCTTCCACACTGCAGTTGCGTGACAATAGATAGCATTTCCTGAAAGTACATCTGACATTCAACTGGAAAATCGTACATTACTTTCAGTTTGTAAACTTCAACTGCTTTTTGGTTTTGAGCATGCTCAAGAATGCAGTTGTTAACTAATTAATTCAACTAAGGACATATATTAAATCGGTTTTCAACAGCAACAACAATAATAATAATAATAATAATGATAATAATAACGATTATTATTATGATCATTATTATTCTTATTATTAATATTAAGATTCTAGCTACGAATTTAAGGGTAGAGCTGGCATTGTGTAACCCTGGGGTCTCAAACTCAAATAATCTGGCTTGAAGGTCTTCAGCTCAAGTGGGCCAGGTCAGATCATATCTGGTTGGGGAGCATGCACTGTTACAGCATGTTGCTACACCCACCACACAAGAAAACACCTCGGGATCCCGGCTGGTGAAGCCCCCCGGCCGACACGCAGTCCATTCCCACCCTCCTGAAATAGCCGTCTATCTGCCGCAGCCAGATATTACATGGCTGTCCCCTTGGCCTGGCCCGGCTGCACAAGCCCTCAGCAATGAGGATCATGTGAGCCAGATCACCCTCAGGCAATTGTTACCACATGGTAGCAATGCAGGCGAATACCTTTCTCTTACCCGGTACGGATAACAAGTTGAGATGATGACCGTCTCCCAAGTGGTAGCAAACATTGCTTGCAGTAAGAAGAGGACAGCCTTACCACCAGCCTGGGGAAGTTCTCCCCAGATACCACAGATCCCTGCAGCCATCCCTACCCTCAGCTGGTTCACCACCTGTGCAATCTCAGTGAGATTGGTTGGTTCACAACTAATCGGAGGATCAGCTTCAATAACCGTGAGGCCAGAGATGCCCAACGTCCAGGCTGAAGGATGAACGTTAAACAGCGGCTCAGAGTAGCCGGCCCAAGATCGCGATCTCAGATCACGATTTCAGTCTTAGATTCAGAACTGTTATACCCTTAATTTATACCCAGTGCTACCCACATTAGTGGCTGCGACTGACAGGGGTGCCAGTGTGTGCATACGTGTTAATTTCCCACTTTGTTTTACAGTAGGGTTTTGAAAATGCCCAAACTCAATGAATAAACTTTTTTAGACATACCCTCACAAAAGTAACCAATGTCTGTGACATATAAAATAGGAACAAAAGTAGGTAGCCTGATTTCCCTCTAACACAGTCAGTGAAGTCTTACATGACAAACCACAAGATACCACGTGATTTATTTGCATCTAGCCAAAGGCTATATTTAAAAGTCAGTGAGCCTGGTGATCGAGGTTCTTAAAATGACAGAAAAATAAATAAATAAATAAATAAGACATATTTTAGTATTATTTTATTTTAAGAACTTAAATACAAAAATACAATGTCTCAAAGTATTTTGTTTACAAATTATATCTGTTTTTCCATCCAGCAGAATACAAATGACAAAATACTTGAAAGTAATTAAATATGTATTTTAAATACATTTAACTGGAATACTGTCCATCTCTGCCCATTAATCACTGTGCAATGTTGAGAATAAAATGCCTCCCTCATTGAGACAACGCTTACCACAGTCACCTTAGTCTGATCCTCATCGATGAAAGTGGTGACATCGGTCACCATCGGCAGGAGCTGGTCTGCCACAGCAGCTACTCCCTGAGTGTGGCAGCCATGGAGGTGACCAGACCCATAATAGGACCACCCACCTACAGAGATGTGTCCATTTCCTGGTCCGCGAGAGTTCCACCAGTGAAATGCGGAGTTTATGAAGCTCCTCTGACAGCAGATGTGGTCAGACGGTGATCATGCCAGAGAGACAAGACATTCCACGGACCCACCTGGATGGACTACCTCAGTTTGGACCCGAGGGCTGCCGTGCAGCGGGCGACCTTTCAGCACCACACCAGTTCCGATCCTAAACTGGCCTGACCCCATTGGTTCTATGATGGTTTAGATTCTTCAGGGGATGAGGCTTGCAAGGGCTATCCTCCATCCTCTTCCTGACGATTAGCTAGAGTTCACAGAGCTACTACCGTGGAGAGCAGAAAATAATCCTGTCACCAGTCGCCAGTCCTGCCACCGACCTTCAAATTTTTCCCTGCAAGTTGGAGGGCCTGTTTAGCTACAACATAAAATGTACTTTGAGACCTCTGGTTTATCCCCTACAAATTCAATCTATATAGCAGCTGTAAGACTGAACATGCAGACCTTGTGCCAAACATCTCATCGTAAACGGTTTGATGCTGTTTTGCAGAGCAAGAAGGTGTCAGATGCTCTGTGTGAGGAGGATAGCGACTGTTCAGAGAAGGCCGTGGTGAGAGCTGGTCACGGTATGAGGCAGACCACAGCCTGGACTGCATGAGCCACTCATATATACACACTACCAGACAGCTTGGGTCTCTGCACTAAATACTAATAAATAAAAAAAATATTAATAAACAACACAGGCACCCTAGGTGGTCATAAGAGTCTTATGGCTTATAGTGGGAAAATGAGGCTGTGTTTGCAGGTACTGTCTCTCTCTAACAGGGTGCCACTCTCTGGGACTTCCAAGAACTTGAGTTCATACGTGTTTGTGTCCATTGCAGGGACATTGAGTGGCCGCTGCTTGAACTCTACGGGTACCTGTGAAATTTACGGCTGGTGTCCAGTCGAGGCCGACCATAAAGCAACGTGAAGTCACCTGTTCATTTTCTTTTATAATTTTAAACAAATTAATTTAAAAATGCGGTAGTTGAGATTAGATATCGTCCCTGGCCTTCAGTCGCTGTCAAGAATTCTGTTGTAGGCTATATATATATATATATAGCATGATTCTGCTATATATGCTGTAGTAGTAAGATTTGAACCTTTTGTGTTTTCTAATAAAAGTCTGTCATTTTGTTTCCCAAGGAATGTCACCATAATGGGGGTCCAGAACTTCACTGTCTACATAAAGAATTTCATCAGGTTTCCACATTTTAACTTTTCAAAGTGAGTCCTGTGGTTTTTGCTTTGGAGCCAATAGTGTACAGATGGGAGTGGCTTTGCTTTTCAAAAAGTCGCTTCAGGGCCCCCTGTTTAAAATAACAAATAAATAGCTAGCACTCAGGTTCAGAAGATCGTAGCCAGCTAGCTGCTTAGTGGAACAAGCTGCATCCTGTGTGGTTTAAGCAGTGGTGTAAACTGCCACTTTGTGAGAATCTGATATCCTGTGTATAGGAGAACAGTGGTGAGCGAAAGTGTGTTAAACCTAGGATATTTCTGCATTCATGCATTGTTTTTCTGTTCTGTAGGATGGTGTCTAAACTTTCTATCTTAAGAGACCATGGTTAAACAAGCAGCATTAATTAATATTGTGACTGTCCAAAAAAGAATGGCACTTCGTCTATTTCGAAGAAATATTGATCTTTTGTAAACGCACTATGTGACATAGAACAGATCAACATCGTATCCTAGGTGTACCCCAACCTAATGTTCTCTTATGGTTTGGCACTGCGTCCACAGTGTACCCCAACATTGTCTCCTGTGCTGCCTGGCTTCCTGTAACTGTGGTCAGGAAAATGCAAAGAGTACAGAGAAAGCCAAATATACTATGGTTTAACATACAATTTTGGGGTAAATTCACCCCTGGGTAAATTCGGCTGAGAAGAGGGGAAAGAGGGGGGTCCCCCATGATAAATTTTGCCCACATACCTTCCGGCCCACAGGGAAAATGCCCAGTTTGCAGCGTGGCCAGTGCAGTGCTGGTATAAAAGTACAGTGTTCATCATATTTTAGGATAGCAGCAGTCAAGGTTCATATGGTCAGTTTTTTAGATTCTCTTTCAGAGAGAAAGATCACATTCAGACAGGAGATCAGTGGCACAAAGTTACATTTAAATGTATTTATTTATAAGTTGCTTTTACCCAAAGCAGGGTACATTTTTGAGAAAGCAGGGTCAGCTAATCCCTGGTGCTTAATATGTAAGTCAGAAGGTGCTGGAATATATTATAATTTTTTTAAAGAGTAAATCGAAACTAATAAAGGATGTGAAATTGCATGGAAATGGGTCTGTAAACTAAATACATGCTTATTTTATTTTATGATGTTATTGTTTTTGTTTTACTTAACCGGAGAGCAGCTGGGTCCACACAAATAGTTATGTTATGGTGTAAGTAGTAATTCTGTTAATTAAGTAGTAATTCTGTTAATTAAGCGGCATGCATTCGTTTTTTTTTGCAGAAGACGGAAGCAGATTCATCAAGTTTGGAGAGCCAATTTAAATAAATAAAAGGCGTACACTAATGAAGGAAAGGGCTTGTCCCACACATTTGTAAAATATGACAAACATGCTTGCAGTTGTAAAGGTGGTGCAGCAGCCTATAAATATACAATTAAATCCATTATGAAAAAAAATTGCTCTGCAAGTATGTATTTTTAGTAATTTCACTTTTCTAAAACATCCACACATCAACAATGATACTTAAACATTGGCGCCTGGTGCGGCCAGCAGGATCACCACATAAGTCACAAGTGATTGGAGTAGCGTGTGGTTCAGCGGGCTCAGCCTCTGTGCTTGTGATTGGAAGGTTGTTGATGTCTGTGGGCCCTTGAGCAAAGCCCTTAGCTCCTGGTTGCTATGAGTCGTTGTCAAGTTTGCGCGAGTTTCTGTGTCTCATGGAGAGCAAAATGGGGAGGTAAAAAGGCATTTTCCCCATGGAGATTAATATAGTGCCATTTGTATGTCGCAGCAGGATCTGGCACAAATCAAGTACTACCCTGGAGCAATTGGGGTAAAGGGTCTAGTTATAAAAACCATGTTTAAACATGATTTTAAATTAGGAAGTGAATTCCTATAATATAAGTAAAATGATTATTTGGTCCCTAGACAGAAAGGGCCACAAGATGGAGGATCGTTATGTGATTTTCTTTGCCATTTTACTTCTGTCCTTTCTACAGGTCAAATGTCTTGGATACAAAAAATGAAACTTACTTGAGGAAATGTTTCTACGACAAGATCGCCGCCCCTTACTGCCCCATCTTCCGGCTGGGAGATATCGTTGCATGGTCGGGAAATGATTTTAATGAAATGGCTGTGAAGGCAAGAGCTGTTTATCAAAATGAAGTATTCACTCAGATAACATTTGCATGATTTTGTAGCATTTCCTCGAGTGTCCTTATATTTTCCCCTGGTTGTACAATGTAGTAATTGTTTGAGCAAGGTGCCATTGTAACCTTGTATGCTTGGGTCACTCACAACTTTCACTGGCTGAATTTCTTTTGTTCAGGGGGGGGCAATCGCAATTCTGATTGAGTGGAACTGTGACCTGGATAAAGACGAATGTGACCCGGATTACAGCTTCGCCCGGCTAGACCACTCAGCCAGCTCCAACATAGCTGGATATAACTTCAGGTACCATAATCAAACAGATGCCCTGCTGGATTTATCACACTGTCAGTGGTACATTTGATGAAGTTTCACGCGTTCAAATAAATAATTTGGCCATAGGCAATATAAAATGGGGCATTACATTACTATAAAATAACCACTTAAAAACGGTTAAATAACATAGAATAGCAAACATTTGTCATGACGTGCATGATGTGTGAAAATATCTTTATGTGCAAATACAAAAATGCAGCTGTGCCCTGTACCACCTAGGATGAATGGGTATTATAAAAATTTGTACAGAAAATTGTTTATCTTCATGGATTCCCAGGTATGCTCGTTATTACAAAGACCAGGCAGGACGCACTTATCGTACCCTTTATAAAGTGTGTGGGATTCGATTTGACATCATAGTCAACGGAGAGGTATGGAAACACTTGATGTACTCATCTAATCTTGGCCAGTTTTCCATGTAAAATGAAAGTAAAAGTCATTTTTGTTTGCTGACATTTCAGGCTGGAAAGTTTAATATAATCCCCACTGTAGTTAACATTGGCTCTGGATTGGCCGTGATGGGTGCAGTGAGTACAAAAACACAATGCTTGTCTGGATGTTTCTCAGCAAACTGAGAAAAGTTGTGCTGTGAGAACGCAGTTTGATCGGAGCGTGAAAACACTTGTTGGTTGTTTTTAATGAACAGTAAATTTTATATGGAGAATATTGAGAATATGTTAGAGTGACAATGGATTATGGTATTCAAAGGTTCTGAAATGAATGCTTGGTATCATTTCAGGGAGTTTTTATCTGTGACATGGTGCTGTTATATATGATGAAGAAGAGCACATTCTACAGAGAGAGTAAATATGAGTCTGTGTCTTACAAACGGTATTGACCTTTGATTTATCCGTTTCATATACATGTAACTTATTCAGTTGTGGGGTTTAATATTTTTGTGATCAGAGTGTTTTAAGAAAAAAACAGAAGTAATTTCACTTGTGTTTCCAAAACATAGATCAGATTTTCCTTTTTAAAATACACAGCTAAAGACATATTGGAAGGTATTATGCTATTTTCAGCAGCTAACTGAAATATCACACCATACTGAAAATACCTCAGTGATTTCTTTAATGATTATTAATAGCCCTGAAATGACTCGGTCAACAATTTTAAATGAAGATGAAATGCATGATATACATGGAGCTATGCTTTTTTTGTAGAAACCATACAAATTCAAAGAACTGGACAAGGGGACCGATGCTGGAAATGAACTGAGATTTGAATCCTGTGGTACCACTGGGCAGGATGAATCAGGTTGCAGGCAAATGGGGAGAAGCCCCCACAGGACACAATGCCTGTGTCCACCTTGGTAACATCGCTCTAAAACAGTGGCAGACCAAAAAAATACCATCTCATCCATTTCAACGCTTTTTTTAAATTTCTTTTTTTATGCTGAATTTTGTCTTTTGTAAAGTTACCATGTCACCTACTTCGAACTAACTGAATTCAGGCCAGTTTGGCTGTGAAATGTCAAGATGTCATTTTTTTTCTACAATGAAACTACGGACCCAAGATGATTACGTATTTCCATGGGTGAAAATCATTGCTGTGTTGAAGTTCCCGGAAGTCCATGAAGTCTCTTCCTGTTCATTGATACCTTGCTGGTCTGCCATTTCTGTGAAGTGCTAGTTTGCACTCAGAATGTGAATGATTCCAAACAGTTGTCTGAAAGTGATTCTTCAGACAACAAAGTTTAAACGGTTGTCTGAAGATTATTTTGCCAGTCTGTAGCAAAATAATCTTTGGACTGTTGTGTTATTTTGATAGCTACACATACTGACAAGTTATATTTGTAACTACTTGAATTACTATAATAAAACATATCTTACCAAACAAATATAGTTTCTCTTTTCATTCTCACAGACTATGTAGTTGTCAGAATTATAAATAGCTGAAATGAATCCTCATTACATAAATGTGTGGTGTGAGCCATTGCAAAAAATAACTACTATCATAAAAGTCACATAATTCATGGTGTGTCTGGGGAAACAGTATATTGTTTATGAGATAAGTTCAAGATTAAAATGTTGTGATCAACAAGTTCTGTGCCTCAGTTTCTCCATTTTTCTTTAATATTCCATGCCTGGCACTGTTGCCTCACACCTCTGTGGCCATGGCTTTTTGTGTGTGGAGTTTGTATGTTGTCACAGTGTCATCATGGAGTATCCTCCAGGTACCCCAGTTTCTACCCACAGCCCAAAAACACACTCTGGTGAATTAGAGGTATTGAGCTGTGCATGTGTGAGCGCCCCGCCATGGGTTAGCATCCCATTGTAGGTTATTGCTTGCTTTGCGCCTGTAGCTTCTGGGATAAGCTCCGGAGCCTCCATAACTCTGCAGAGGACAAGCAGGTACATGAAATGAATGGATATTTGCTTGTCTGCAGTTCCACTCAGCTGTATAAACCATTTAATATTTAGTTGGAAATTAATGCTAACTAAAATGGCATTTGGCAAAATGCGTTGTGTCTTGGTTGCTACTAGAAGATTGAAATATGATAGCAATGTGTGTTGCAAATTCAACTACACTACACATCCAAGTAACTGCACCCTTGCTTGTATTTAGTGTTAATACTATTTGGCCCCTGATCAACATTTCTATTAGTAGGAAGACGTAGATCTAAAGGAAATATTACACATATATTTTAATCAGGACAAATGACATTTTCATCACTGAATCTGTCAGACAAACAGCAAGTGTCACACTTTCACACAAAACAGAAAAAAAACTATTTCAAGATATTATTTCAACAACTGTTGAATTTTATCACTGACAATTTTAATATCTCAACCGTGCAGTGTGTAGGCAACTGTAAAATCTACAAATTATTACTGACATCCCATACTAACAAGAACTTATGATGCAAACCACCTCATTAAGACCCTTTAACCTACTAAGGTGTTATGTGGATACCCCATGGTACCAAACCGTGAAAACTGTGGGCTTCGGCATTATTTAAAATCGCTGACCTGGAGATTGGTCATTCATTATAGTTATGGATCGTTTTAACTATATGGGTAGACGTGATTCAGTACAAAGTGAAAAACGCTGGAAGTGTTTTGTTGGAGGCTATCCTTGATTAGTAAAATAGCTGATGCACTAACACCCTACAAGTCGTACACTGAAGCAGAGTCCTGCAGCTGTAACGTGGGGGCTGTGGCACGTCATGGCTCGGTCAGTACACATGCACCATGCCGTACAGAAAGGTCCAGAACAGCACGTAGGTGAAGAGACCCCCGACCAAGCCCCCCGTGAACAGCAGCCGCCGAGACTTGAAGCATTTGTTCCACCGGCGACCTGCCTTCAGTATGAGCAGCAGGGAGAGCAGAAAGGAGGCGAGAAAGTAGAAGACGAAGCCGTAGAGGCCGGTGAGGCCCAGTATTCCGGCGGTGGCCCCGGACAGGGCGGAGACTGACGTCCTGCAGTAGTCCAGCACCGCCGCGTTACCTCGCACGGCCACCTCGCTGATGAACTGCGGGCCCTCTCTTTTGGCTGCCAGCCCCGTCATGTCTTCCACTATAATGTTCGGGGATGGCTCTAAACGAGAAGTGAAATATTTATAAAACATGAACACTGAAACGTAAACCCCAAAGCGTAAATAAACACGTGATCTGAATAAATGGATGCGAAGTACGCGTTAGCTGGCCGGCTAACACCTTACCGTTGAACAGGCCAAAGGACTACAAGAAGCTCCTTTATTTTTCGCGGTGAATCACAGCCACATTGTTCGCAGGAAAGAGTCAGTATCCTTTGGGTCGTCGAAAGCGTCCAAGCGACACACAGTCTGCTCACCGCCAGATGATAAAAAACGAACGACTCGGCTAACTAACCCCCCGTCACACGGATTCAGACATCGCTCTTCGCGGTGCATTGTGGGAACAAAAAAGCCAGATACCTTTTATAAAATATATATTATTTTAAAGTTTGACATCACAGATACATAAAATAGATTTAATAATTCATTTTAAAAACGCACTAATATAATTATAAATATAGATAGTAATTTATGGGCTGCGCAAAACTGTAACCTTTGACCCTTAAAATACGGCAACAAGGAAGGGCAAAATAGATATTCACATAAAAGCGAATTAACTATGAAAATGGATAGGGACGTGCACAGGGACGATAATAATTTTAATAAAGTTAGTGATCAAGAATACAAAACGTGATTTTGATACATGCAGACAGACTAGTAAAACACCGTTTATCGCGCTGATAACGAAATGATTAGTCAGCTATCTAGGGCGACGTGGAAGCCGTTTCCTCTCTTACGTTAACCTGGGCAGTATCTTCATTTCCCGTATAACGGGTGAAGATTTATCAGTTAAATGTCAAAAAGTTGTCAGCCATAATAGCATTTCGTGCCGTTTAATCTGTGAGTGCTAGGACGTCATGGCATCGTCTCCCACACCTAGCAAGTTCATCCTCGGTATGGACATGGGGACAACTTCCGTCAAGGTGGTGCTGCTCGATAGCCACTTAAGGAGAGTGACAGACGCTTGCAGCCTGCCCACAGCCGCTGACAGCAGCAACCGTGACGAAAATGTATGCCTTTAATAAACCACAGCTATCTATGTGGCTGAAATGATAATCATTCCGTTGTTAATACTTGATTTGATATGCATTTGTAAGAAGTGACGTGTGTAGAACGGAAAGATCATTTGCTGGTGATTGTTTTAGAAATAAAAAATGTTTTGTCAACTGTACTCGCAGGTTATGGAACAGGATCCGGGGAAAATCATAGATGCTCTAAATCGGTGCATTGCTTCACTGCCCCGAGACAAACTCCGAAATGTCACCAGAATCGGGGTGTCTGGACAAATGCACGGGGTCATGTTTTGGAAGACAAAAACAGGTAGAAACCTTTAAATATATAAGAGCATTAAGAAGCCTCTGGATTTCATGTTAGAGTGCCTGCAGTCAAATTAAGAATAATTTAAGCAGTTGCATAAATTAGGGTGACCAGATAAGCCATGTCAGGGAGGACACTTTGAGATACCTCAGGTTTCACTAACTGCTTTAAACCTGAAAGGCTCCTGTGATTGGCTAAACAGTTCAGCTCTTCTTGAGCTTTGACCCTGTTTGTTTCTTTGACTGAAAGACTCATCCAGCTGTTTCACATTAACATTAGTCATATATGCATGATTATAGGAGACTGACCAGTCAGGACACAGAAAGAACTTGTTTTTCTCCAGTTTTCTGATTAATGCCAATTAATTTAATGAGGTTCTTTTGGCCCACAGTTGGTGATTCATTCAGATAAATCTTAATATGTTGGTAAATTATTCAGTTTTGAAAGATATACATATTAGTTTTCTTTTATCACAGTGGGATTTCAACTAGGGCGGCACGGTGTTGCAGTGGGTAGCACTGTCGCCTCACACCTCTGGGACCAGGGTTCGAATCCGGCCTAGTTCCATGTGTGTGGAGTTTGCATGTTCTCCCCGTGCCGTTGTGGGGTTTCCTCCGGGTACTCCGGTTTCCCCCCA
>JAODKK010000105.1:14546350-14558852 GCA_026774405.1 Petrocephalus microphthalmus | reverse complement strand
CCAGGTGTCTCTCTGGGGGGCTTGCCCGTGCCAGGTGTCTCTGTAGGGTGTGTCCCTGCCAGGTGTGTCTCTGAGGGGCATGTCCCTGCCAGGTGTGTCCCTATGGGGCATGTCCCTGCCAGGTGTGTCTCTGTGGGGTGTGTCCCTGCCAGGTGTGTCTCTGTGGGGCATGTCCCTGCCAGGTGTGTCTCTGTGGGGTGTGTCCCTGCCAGGTGTCTCTGTGGGGCGTGTCCCTGCCAGGTGTGTCTCTGTGGGGTGTGTCTCTGTGGGGCATGTGTCTACCAGCTGTGTCTCTGTGGGGCGTGTCGCTGATGAGCTGTCTCTTCAGGGCTGTGTTTCTGCCAGGCATGTCTCTATGGGGTCACTCGTGGGGAGTTTATCCCTTCATGTGTTCCTACTTTCGAGGATCATTTGGCACTCATATGTCCTTGCGCTTTGGAAAATCTACCATACACAAAATGGCTGTCCCTCACAGCTCCTTGGACACATTTGCGTTGCTGAATTTTATGCCGGATGTGCAGTCATGTTAAGAAATTATCGGGTCGGTCCCCCAACCAATTCTCACCATTTGCTCAGAAGCTGCAGGGTTGCTAACAGGTTGCTCCTGGGAGAGCTCTGGGACTGGATTGTATTGCCGTTGCTAGGCGTGTTGATGTTGGCTTTTTCTGTGCGTTTGATTTTACATTCAGCTGCCTTTCCAGCAACAATTGAAGTTTAATACTGTTTGCAGTTCCAGATATTGTATCTGATATAATTACAAATGGTACATTATTAAGGGTGTAAAATAGCTGGTCTTCTGCTAAATACTGGGCATTTCCTAAGATCTGAAGCAGAAGCTAAAGCTAGTCTTTTTGGACCCTTCGTCTGTCTTACGCCCCTGTTTCTCTGGGTCCCAGGGACACTGAAATTGATGAGCTGAAGACGCAGCTGTCACGCATGCAGGAGGACTGGATCGAGGAGGAGTGCCACCGCGTGGAGGCGCAGCTGGCACTGAAGGAGGCGCGCAAGGAGATCCAGCAGCTGAAGCAGGTGATCGACGTGGTGCGGAGCAACCTGGGCCAGACAGACACGGGCGTGCAGAAGTGCTTCCAGGACATCAACGTCCAGAACCGCAAGCTGGAGACGCTGCTGTACAACATGGAGCTGGCTCAGAACGGCTCGGGCCACGAAGGCGAGGACGAGGCTGGGGCGGGACCCGGGCTGCCACTGTCCGCGTCCTGCGAGGGCTCGCCGGCGCGGTCACTCACCCGCAGCTCCACCTACACCAAGCTGAGCGACCAGGCGCTGACCGATAAGAACGGCAACGGGCCCGACTTCCCGAGCCTGTCGGGGGAGGAGACGCAGGACAGCGGCTGCGTCTGCGGGGGGGACAGCCGTGCCAGTCGGGCCGACCTGCTGCTGGAGGCCACGCTGCTGTCGGAGGAGACGTCGTCGCTGCTGAGCGCCTGCTCCCGCCTGCCGCACTCCTCCACCTACGAGAAGCTCTACAGCGGCGAGAGGGCGCTTCCGCTGCGGTGCAGCCGCACCTGCCGCAGCCACCCGTGCCTGTCCCACCACCACCTCTACCTGCACCACCTCAGGGAGCAGGCCATCCAGACGGACTGCGGCGCCCCCTACAACCATGACCTGGACATCATCGCGGAGAAGGCCTTCAAGTCCCAGGCCTGCAGTCCCACCTCCACCTGGCTGTCGTCGGAGGGCGAGGACTTCAACACCATCACCTCGGTGACTGCGACCACCACGGCCGCTGACCCCACCCCACTGGCGCTGCCTCGGTCCCCCTCCTGTCCCTTGGACCTGCCCCCCCTAGAGGATGAGGCGGTGCCCCTGCAGCTTCCACCACCACAAACCTGCCAGCCCAAGAGCGCATCCCCCCCAGGAGTGACGGTGGTGGTGGTGGAGGAGCCGGACGAGGGCGGAGGTGCGGTAGCTGCGGAGCCATCCTCAGCGCCTCCGCAGAAGAGCTACTGGAGCCAGCATTTCCTGGTGGATCTGCTGGCCGTGGCCATGCCCGTGGTGCCGGCGGTGGCCTGGCTGTGCCGGGGCCCTCGCAGGGAGGGCCAGCCCGTCTACCACATCGGCTCGCTGCTGCGGGGCTGCTGCACCGTTGCCCTGCACTCTCTGCGCCGAGGGGGGGGCACAAGGCACTACCCAGCAGGGGGCGGTGACGGGCTCGGGGGCATTCCCATCTGACCGACGAGGAGAAACAATTACCTTTAGGGAGCGCCCGACTCGCTGTGTAATCCGACCATCGACCCCTCCAGCCATAAACTATTCTCTATCATTTCCCTTCCCGTGTAGGATTAGCGAAAGACACCTGGGATGCTTTGGATCGACGCCGATTGTAATATCAGCCGGAAAGCCCAAGGAGAGCTCTCTGCTTTCCTCTTTCTTGTTCTGTCCGTCTCGCTGTCTTTGGAAGGTGATGGTTCTAGTAGCTGGGATCCCATGGCCCGCCCACTCCTCTGTGCATCTGTGTGTCCAAGAGTTTACGTGATTTATTTATTTATTTTTTGGCTCCATGACTGTCATCGTCATGGTGAAACTGAGTGAACAACTGCCTCGGGCAAAATATAAAAAAAATCCATAAGCTGCTGCAGCTGTGAGTTTTACTAGTAGATATCTCAGCTTTTGGTCGTAGAATCGGTAGTGTCCTTGTCCACATTTGTACATTATAACACAGGGTTAAACGCCTTGAACAAAATAGTACATGCATCCTTCCTGGTGCCTAACATTGAAAAGGATTAAAGGGGCAAGAAATATTAAATATTTGTGTTTATTCCAGGTATTTCGGAATGACAGCGTTTTACGTTTGTTAGCTTGTTTTTAATTTTGTTTATTTGAAAATATAAGACCTTCATAACACCTATATAAACTGTGCATCCCGCCTGCCAGCACTTCTGATTTCCCCGGGGCTCTCTCAATTTTTCCGCTCCTGCTTCTGCTGTACTTCTGTTGTGCCATTTCTCACAATTAACTCCCAATTTTAGGCATCCACACTTTTATGATTAGGAGAATCTGTTCCACACCCAGCACAACAGGGGGCGCCAAAGCACATACAAGTTTATCATGCACCAGCAAATGAAAGAAAAAGATTGCGTATACATTCTGTCCTCCTTCCTACATTTACATTTCCAGTTAGCGCGCAAACATTGTAGAGAACGGCATGCCTCTCCTGTAAGTTGTAAGACAGAGATTCTCATTTCTTTATGAGAGCCAAACATAAGCCCTTTTGTAAGCCACATCAGGCCAATTTCAGCATTGAAAATGGAGGTAAAATTATGTGGCTCATCACACAAAAGAACAGCTAATATCAAAGAGCGCCATACAAACATGAGTTCCTTTGTCCTATAAAGTTGTTCCGAGGCAGATCAGATTATTGAACTAGAATCTCCCTAATTATCATAACCTCATGCTGGCAGGTATGCTGTGTGCGTTCTCTCTTTGTTCCTATAGGCCTTGTGTTATGTGTTACGCAGTTTATGATGTTATGAAAGTCTCATGTACAAATGTAATGTGAAATCATTAGTGGCGCTTTACAGACAAGGCTGACTGATGTCCCTTTAACTAACTCTTCGTGAATGCCCTGGAATTATTGTCAGTTTTTAACATAACTTATTTAAATTGTTAAAGTTATGGATTGAGGGAGTTCTTGGATATATTAAGACAAATCACTCACGAAAGCATTTATGATCATCTAATCGGACACCAATCGCGGGTGGGGGGGGGGCACATTGTTCCAAGACCAAATACTCATCACTGGAAACCTATAATCTACAAGAGTATGTTGTTTTATGTGTGTGGTTGTTCAGTCCTTGTAATCGCACTATAAATCACTTTATGAGATTAGCTACTACTTGAAGTTAAGGTTACATTGCATGTCTCTAAAAGGGGATGAAAACATTCTCATGTAGTAATTTTTAAGAAGGCAGGGAAGTTCAGTTCTTACAGGGACGCACATCTGTGAGGAATAGGTTAAAAGATTTTCACTAATACGTGACTAGAATATTGAATTTATCTGCAATAGAAGAATTTACACTGGCTGACTGTGTGTTAGTTAGTATTGCACCGGACACTCTGCCAGCTTTATGATTTAAGATACACTTTGTTTTTTTTTCCCCCTCTGAATGTGAAATAAGTTGCCTTTCGATGTTTTTTTCTTATTTTCATTGTGAGTGTGAGTGTCCTTATGTTTTGGCTTGACAATCCTTTAGAACTTTGAAACTGTAATGTTGCAGAGTCTGACAGGTGTAGCATACATCTCAAGCTAAAATCACAAGCACTTACAAATAAACTACAAATAGGAGGATAAAGAGTATAAATGAATGAACCAATAAACGATTTTTCAAATATCGAGCAGTTCTCTCCGAAAGAGGAATGTTTAAAACCTTTAAATGACCTGTCTGTATCCTTTTCCTGGGTTGAAAGTATGTTTATCTTGCATTATCAGTTCGTAAGCGTGCTATTTAATGTGACCCATGAAATGTAATGTCTGTTAAACTGATATGTGAGGTTCACATATATATTTTTTGAAAGCCATACTCTGACATTGGTGTTTGTGGTACAGTCAGTGCCAGACCATGACTCTCAATGGTACATGCGCCCAGCTCAGGTGGTGGTCCTGACCTCCATCACCTTGCAGCTCTCTCTGTGTCTGGCATACTGAAGGTCCCACCCTCCTCCGGAGGAGGGCAAATAAGGCATCACAGCGTTCATGACTCATTAGGACTTTCAAGCAGAAAGCTACGAGTGAGCTCAGATGGAGATGGAGAGGGACTGATATGAAATGATTATATGCAGTCTGAGGTCATTGATTTAAGGCTAAAAAAACAACTGGTGTCTAATAAGCCTGGAAACCTGTAATAAATAAATATGGTAATACAAGTAATAAGTTGTGGCTGATGAAATTGTCTTTTTAATCTTTAATTCCCAACAAAGACCAGAACATAAGTCAAGCCCTATGTTTTGTCACTGTGATGTTATTGGACCAAGGTGAATCCATTAGTGTTTTTCCTTGTTTCTACATCTTGCAGAATAATTCACTTGTATATGTTTTTGCTTGTATTGAATGTAGCACCACTGCAGGCCTGGAGGACAGGATGTCACTGTGAGAGCGATTCACAGGCCAAATGTTCTGGCAGCAGGCTCGTTAATGGCAAACGACCTTGGGGCCAATCCAAGGCAGTTTGATTCCATGCTTTGGGACAGGATCCAGCTCCACCATGACCCTGAGAAGGATAAGCAATGGATTGGAGGGATTTGTAGTTTCTTAGCAGATACAAATTATCTAGCATCCAGCATCTTTTCTAGTAATGCAGCTAAATGAAGCAAATCTGCTAAAGTCAGGTTACCATGCTGGTTTCTGAAACAGCAGGGTAAGTCCCAAAACATGCATCAACAATGTTTTGCTACACCAGCAAGCATCATGGCCTGAGGGGTGAGGGTTTTTCTAGTGCCCTTGAATGAGGATGTTTGGGTAAAAATATCCAACTATATAAATGGGCGAAACTGAGTTTATATGGATGAAAGTGCTGACTGGACTGTAGAATGTGAGATGATGCATCCTAAATTTGCAGGGCACACTGGTGCTGGGCAGGCCTGGCAGCTATGCAACTCCAGTCTCTTGGCACAATGAATTGCTGGCCCAGTATTGCCCTTGCGGTGCTGCTGGGGAGCAGGAAACAAGGGGTTTGGACCACAGTCCCTCGACTGTGAAAGCATAATCACGTTGCTGCAGGATGCCTGGCAACAGCGTCACGTCCCACAGCCCTTGGCAGCATCATGTTCCATCCTGTCTCTGTGGCGACAGTAACTATCTGCGTCCCACTCCCAAGAACGTGGAACTTGCCCTTTCTGAATATAGGCAGTATACCGACTGAATACCGCCCTGATCTTGAAAACAATGCTAACAAAAAAGGATGTTTGGCAAGGGTTTGAGATACTGGCTCTTTGGTTCGCAGGACACACATCCAGCATTGAATGTGCATCTACATCCTTAGCAGCCATGGTCTGAAATAGGGTGTCAACCCAGGATCCCTTAAATGTTTGCTACATACAGCAATGTTCATCGCTAACTATCACAGTGACAGTTCAGATAATTGTAACTTAGAGGCAAATATAACGACTTGATTGTTGGTTCTAAGCCACAGCAGGTGGAACTTTCCATCACCAAATGGTTTAATTCAGCAGGGATATGCCAAATGCTTTAATCCCATAACTAAAGTTATATAACCAGCAGGTTACAATAGCAGCTGCTTAGAACAACTGGTCTATTCCCGATTTTAAGCAAAAATGTGTAACTACTAGAACTTTAGTGTTATTTACTTCTATTATTTTTATGCTAAAAGCAAAAATTCACATGAAGTGTGTAGATTGATAGAAGCATGGTCAGAAAGCTTTGCTGACCTTTGATCAGCTTTTGGAGTATTAATATCAAGTCTTTACACTAAAAATAAATAAATAATAATAAAAATAAACTGAACTGAATATACAAGAATAGCCAGGAACATAACCCCAGCAGAGAAGTGTTCAGGACAGCAGTGTAGGGTTAAACACAAGAGTCAAACTTCATAGTTTTGCTAATAGCTCACTGGGTTAGTTCAATTAAAAAAAAAGCAGCCTGACAAGCAATTTTATTAGTCAGTGGACTAGTGCTCAGTTCTCTGTTCTTGCCTCAGGTGAGAATTTCCAGTCTTGGTTAAGCAGCTAAGCCAGTGGAACTGAACATTCTTCCGTGACTTTGCACATTGTGTGCACACATTCCCGCTCGTGCAGTGTTACTATGCCAATGGGGTTGGGTTGCATCCATGTCACGCATGAGTCTCACTCCGTCACAAACCACACCTTTGTCGGTCACATCCCACACCAGATCCCGCCAAATGAAAGGTCATACGGGGCCCAAAGGCTTAGCTTCCATTTCCCCACTCACAATCTGAGCGGTACAGTCTCCATTCCACTGCAGCTTCATTCTCAGACCCTTTGGCCTCATTAAAGACGGTATTTTTTGCTTTGAGACCCTGGATAGATGCCAAGTTCGTCCGGAAGGGCTTCATAACAGCCGTCTCAGGAATGAGTACATGGAGTGTCCAGAAAAATAAATAAAATGGACAGTTTTAGGATTTTTGGAAGTTTAGTATTGTGTGAATTATGCTAAACGCAATTCCTGTTATAAAGGGAGTGTATCACATATTGGCTTCTGAGTATCAGCAAGGAAATGAAGCCCTACACCAGCACAGACATATGGAGCAAAAGGGTAGCCAAGACCACTCACCATAGCAACAGCAATACTACCATATACAGAGATAACTATAGCCATACAGTATGAACTTTTTTCAGTTTAAAATGTAACCAGCATTTTCATTTTGCCCATCACTGACCATATGATCGATAACATTGTTACTTTTTTAGACCCAGAACTATCAAATTCTATTTAAGTATTGTAGGCAGTTACCATCCTTGAGTAAAGCTAAAAATGTCACAATTAAAACCCCATAATCACAATTTTGTTGATCAAATCCAACAAAACCTAAAAAGTATGCAGTAAAAACATGCGATTCCTATTTATGACCAGCAGATGTCTTTATTGTTGTAATGAACAGGTTACATTCTGTATATAAATCTCTAGATACTTTCCTGATAACTGCAATAGATGTAAAAGGCTACATTTCTAAAATGCACTTCAAAATCAGAGCGATATACATTAATTTGGCTGTTAAATGAAGAAGGTGAAATTAAAAACTGACAGCTGGTGAAAAATAACGTAGATTTGGTTGAAACTGTCAGGCACTACAGCGAGAATCTACTGTGTGCTGATTATGTAATAGACAAGTACACTGGGTGAATTTGTAAAATTATCCCCAGAGCAATTGTGAAAATCAAGGCTCTAATTACTTACAGACATTACATAGACATAAGTATTAATAAACTCAGAACACTATCTTCAATCTGTAGAAACTGGCCAGCCTCAGACTTGTGATATAAGGGCAGAAAACGCACTTATAGTAGTGAAACAGGAAATGAACAACACACAACAATTAAACAGCCCTGGACAGTTTTACAGCATTGGCTGAATAAGTAAACCATAAAGAAATTCAGCATGGAAGAACCCAGCTATAGTTGGTCAAGTGATTTAACGAAAAGGTGCAGTGTATTGTGAAACAGGAAAAGAAAAACTAATATTTGCTTATAATAATCCCTTACATAAAAATAAGCTAAAAAATAAAATAAAAAAAAGATTAACACATCCTCTGAACGACTAACAGCAAACTGAAACGTGATAGATAGAGTGAGAGATCCATGCTGGAAAGCCAGCCGGCAATCTCTTTGGAGATTCACACCTCAGGCACAGAGTGATCCATGGAGGACCGCAGGAGGCCACTGGACATTCTACAGAACAGAAGGTTAAGCAACGGTCATTTGATCATGCTGAAGTTGCCCGGTTTCACCCCATGATGCAGATACTGAATGACAACAGCACACAGTGGCAGAAGTTCTCCTTATGCTGGGTAAGCAAGTACGTGCAAAGTTAAACAAAAAAGGGCCAAATAAAAAAAGTTCACCAAAAATGAACCCATACACGAGACTGCAAACCCCCCTCCGCCTTAAGTTACAACAAATGGCACAAAATGAAACCTTAACCTTGCACCATGCCCAAAGAGAATGTACATAGTCCAGTGAAAACTGGCCGTTTTGCTTCTAAAGACAATTCTAAGGGAAGGGCATCAGTATCCAACAAGATCTAGATCTACCCCAACGCTCGCAGAGTCCATGATGCAGCTAAAACACTAACGCACAAACGGAGTCAGGTCTGCAAGCTTACCTCTTCACCATGTGCTCGTAGATGAACTTGGGCATCACAGTGATGGTCATCGTATTTGGAGATGTGGTCAGGATGTCTTTAATCTGTGAGTCCTGCGTACCAACAAGTTTCATTTTCATTACATTTGCTGTCTGAAAGGCTACAGCTCACTAAGTGCCTAAGCCACCACCGCAGCCCGTAGTGCTCAGGAGAAGCTTCTGTCCATTTCTGTCCCCAATTTGCTTGTGTTGACTTATGCTGAAGAGGAGAGAATCTCCCTGCTGGCCTCCATTCCTAGAGACTTACCACTAAAGCCTCTAGGAGGACTTCTTACTCACAGACCTTATCATGAAGCTTCCTTTGACTGTCTTGTGAAGAAATCCCTTTCTGCATCTCCCTCCTCAGGAAAGGTTTATTCTCCAAGTCCACTTAAGGAACAGGCACTGGATCAGGATCGTAAAGAGCAACCCCCCCCCCCATCCCACCGTCAGCTTCCTTCCCGGCTCAGGCCTGACCCCCGGCTCAGCTAACGGCACCCACCTTAAGCCCGATGACGTTCTGGCCATTGATCTCGCAAATGTAGTGTTCCGTCAGCAGACCGTTGCGGGCTGCTGACCCGTCCTTCACCAGCGAGGTGATGCAGCCTGACTTGAAGATGAAGCCCACATGCCCTGAGCTGTCCTTGTGCATGGTGATGGTGCGCTGGAAGGGCCTGTGTAGGAGTGTAAGTCAGCTGGAATTACTCAGCACAGTGGATCAGAGGATAAAAATGAACCCAGACCCTCAGCAGCTGCCTTAAACCCTATCTTGCCGAGGTATTTTGCCAATTAACAGCTGAACAATTTACTTGAGCACTATTGGGTGGGAAAGACTTTCAGGAAAGCATTGAGTCCTCTCCAATCTGATGTTTTGTGCTGCTTAATACATAGTGTGCTGGATGCATCAGCAGGGGGAGCCAGACAGCCAAGTTTGAACACGGTTCATAAAAAAAAAAAAAAAAAAAAAAAAAAAATGCAAGGTCATTCCTCCCATTTCTCAGCTATGCATAATTCAGAACAGTCAGACAATTTCCCTGGCTTACTTTACTGGAATTGCTTATGTAGAGGGGGAAATGGCATTTGTTTCTTTTTTTTTTCCCCGCATAGCATTTCACTGATAGATTTGGTACAATAGTTTCGACTATTTAAGAATTGATTTTAATAGCGTTCAGGCTAAGAGCCGCAAGGTCTACAACACTGTGCTGCAGAGGTAGGCACTGTGCTACGACATGCTGTGGACAGAAAAAGAAATGACAGCAGCTTAGCATCACTTCCTGGTTTGCAAAGCCCAGCCCCCCACCCCCATACCTGTCACGCACGATGAGCTCAATGCGATGCTCCGCTGCCACCTTCAGGGCCTTGTGGGCCTTTTCCAAGTTCCAACCAGCACAGTTCTGCCCGTTGATCTGCAGGACCTGGTCTCCGAACCGGAGGCCTGCCAGGGCAGCAGGGGAGTTAGCCTGCACCAGCTGGATGAACACCCCCTGGAGGATAGTGGGAGAAACGCACATGAAATAAGCAAGAGGGGGAGAAAGAAAGCTCAGTTTGTGTGCAAGCAGAGTAAAACCCCCACAGAGAGCGGAGAACCAATACAATTTTATCAATCTGGGAATCTTCGGACACCAATGTGACTTTCGTATGGGATTCCCGTGGTTTTCATCATAACTATTTTCCCATAGGGTGGGACACCTGTATTTAACCTGTATTTAACAGATGTCTTGGCTAACCTTGCAACACTGAAACTTAATGGCGCGCAAGGGCTTCCACAGCCAAGTCTCAGCACTCAAATGAACCGTTTAGCACATTCAGTCACAGCCATCACACGCCTGGCCTCTCCCATTTCGGGAAAAAAGCAGACTTACATTGTCGATGGCGCGCAGCCTCAGGCCGATCTTGCCACTCTCGTCCTTGCACAGGATGACCTCGCGAACCCCAGGCCGGATCTCAGCCCGACGCACCCCGACGTCATTCCCAGTCACGGGCCGCACCATGCCCCCGAGCCCGCCGCCGGAGGGAAGTGCCACCTGCTGTTGAATCAGGGATGGGGATCGGGGACGTTCAGCAACAAAGAAACTGGCCCGCCCCCTGGACAGAGGACAGGTCTGCCCCCACTTTTTTTCCTAACCATTTTATGTGGACACAGAGCCAAACAGTCCCTAGTGTGTGTGTGTGTCTTTGAACCATTATCATGAAGCACAATTAAAATCATATTCTCAGCATGTAATTCCACAAAATCAAACACCCATCCCATCCTAAGAGCAGCAAGCTGGGCAGGTCATGAAGGACAGGGACACTTACACTGTCCATGACAGGAATCAGGGCCAGGTTCCTCTGCACCTCATCGCTGTTGAGGCTCAGGCCCATGTAGTCGGCCAATTCCTGCAGATTGGGGTATAGGGCTGGGGTGCAAACACAGCCCATCAGACATCTTTACTTCTAGTCCCGTGATTCACCGCAAAGTCAAACAAACCACTGCAGCTCGGGTCATCATAAACCTCTATAAGCATCTATGTAGTAAGGCCGCAAAGGAACACTCTCCTGGGGACCAAGACAGCGTGAGAAAACAGACCTCAAATCTGCAGACATTAAACCCAGCAGGCACCTGGACTGGACTCCGCTTATGTTTGAGCCCCTAACATGGTTGATCATCTATTTCACTGTGAGAATCAGAGAGACTGTGCTTCACAATTATTTCCTGGTCTGGGCGTAAATATTTCCAGCCAATGTATCTTTTCCAATTTTTTAAAAATAAATCATGTGGAATGAGCACAAAATGTTAAGAAATTCGGACCTGTAAAATGTACTGTACTATGAACAGCCTGGAGAGACCTGAACCTGGCAGAGCTGTAGCAATGTGGTCAACCCAAACACCGACAAACACACATGTATACAGCAAACACACAACAGCCAGACATAGAAATACAGAACACACTGAGGGGTAACCTGCACACTCACACATACACCTTTCAAACCCTCACCACCTTTCCCACCCTCACCATATATACACTATATAATCCCTCTCAATCTGGCCCCATCCACACCATATAATCCCTTGGTTAAGCCCCGCCCACACCATCAAATCCCTCACCATCCTGGCCCACCCTGATTCAATCTTATCATCCGGCCCCACCCCCACCAGCTAATCCCTTAGAAGAAGGTGAGAAATTGTCATTGTTGACGCACCACAGCACGCAACAACAAAATGTGTCCTCTGCATTTAACCCATGTGACACTGTGACACAGCAGGGGGCAACCACCTGAGCGCCCGGGGAGCAGTGCTTGGGGACGGAGTACCTCAGTGGTACTTGCGGGTCAAGGACATGAACCGGCAATCTTCCGACTACACGGTTGTGTCCCTAACCACTACACCATCCGGCCCTGTCCCCACCCTCCAATGCCTGACCATCTTGCCACGACCTGCCAATCCCTCACCATTTTGCCTCCTCCATCCAGTCTCTGACCAGCCAGCAGGTTGATTTTAATGGTACTTCACCGACTTATGATATCCATCAGGACTCCTACCAAACCCACCTAAACTGGTGATGGAGCCCATTGTACAGTCTCACAATAAGTTAATGGTAAATGGACTGCATTTATATAGCGCTTTACAAATCATGCCTCGCATTCACCCATCCACACTCCCATTCATACACCGGTGGTGGAGGCT
>JAODKK010000105.1:14447392-14468491 GCA_026774405.1 Petrocephalus microphthalmus | reverse complement strand
TGAAATGACACCCCCCCCCCCCCGAGGAAGGTTGGGGGGGCTGAGCGGGCAGGAGGGGGAGTGAGGGAGCCTCTACAGAGTGACTAGACACTGGGGGTTAAAGGTCTGGCCTTCGCGCTCTAGGCTCATTGTGTCATTCCCCAGTGAGGGTACCGCAGAAAATCGCACCCCACCTCTGCTGAGCCCTCGGCAAGCTCCCGCTGTCCCACCGCCACCCCCTCCCCCCCACAAGCCACGCCCACACAGTGCACTCATCACAAGAACAATCATCAGCAAGAAAGATGAGAGCTCAAGGGACAGCCTTTCTAACACAATAGAAGCCAAGGAATAAGCACAGGCCCCTCCCTCTCTTTGACCCTTAACAGTCCCATTCACTGACACGGCCTGAATTACCTACACGGCTGCACTGTCACCGGCTCCATACATAAAGCAATACCCAGATTAAGGAATATTGGGACTGATCTCTCCACCCAGACACTATTGAAATAAGAGAGAATATGCTCCTCAGTGACATAGACAGCAGCCAATTCAGAAATTACAGGCTTTATTGGCATTTCATCCATCAATATGCTCGCCTCATATTTATTTGTAGGTCTCGTTCACTTTTCTAATCATGATGCAGATGGGCCCAAAGACTTTAGAAAACACAGGATTTGCCCCAACGGTTTCTAGTGCATCATGCCTGAGAGATCGTTGAGTCAGCAGACAGTGTACAAGAAAATAAGACTTGCTTGTTACAGGGGTACACATAAAAATCACAAAATGTGGAGGGATGGTAAGGCGGCAATAAGGGGTTAATATGCACAGGTTTGTCAGGCTGTCCATTTATACATTAAATATAAACAGAGCAGGAGCCGTTATTCTGGGGAACCGGTTTAGTGAGTTTCTTTTTCTGCAGTGGGGAGCTACACTTAATCTCTTCTTTCATGGAGCATTAGCTTAGCTGTGGCAGAGGGGCCCGGTCTCCTTTGTTCCTTCAGCTGCAGGCTGGTAGGTAACATTGCATGGAGGCTGCTGGTTCGATTGCAGTACCCTAGGGCTAAGTGCATAACTTGACTTCCACCCATTCATCGATCTTCCATAACTGGTTCTCTAGCACAGGGTTATTATTAAACTTTGCAATTAAACTTTGCAGTTAATTATGTTACCCCACTTTCACCAGGCTCCAGAACACATCCAAGCTGTATGGATCTCTGTAGAAAACATTTTAAGACAACCATCAGACAGATGTGACACAGACCCAGGCCTTGCTGACATCCCTCCTTCATTATTTGGTATGATGACCAATCATATTTAAAGCCTCGAGGAATATTCATCCATAGACTACAACGTAATCAGCATAAAGTGCTTTAGCCACACAAGAATCAACTAATGTAAACCAGAATCTAGTTTTTGTCCCTAAAACTGTAACAATAAAAATGCTTGGTAAATGATCCAATATGATATGCCATCCACAGCCCTGAGGAACGCAGGCCCCATCCGACACACAATTTATTGAAGCTAAACTAGGCAGCTTCTGACTGCTGAAGCCTGCTGTTACTGAGAGACAGGCCGGGAGGCCACAGAGAGGGCAAACACAAAACCAACAGCTCCACCTTGCACCAAAGGCTACTGGCTCCTTCATCCAGACACCAGCAGTACAGATTCATGAAAACCTGCTTTATTTTCATCACTTTTCCAATCTCTGCCCTTAAAACAAAGGCGGGCAGAGTTATGTGTCGGGCCAGCTTTGTCCCCCAGATTAATTTGGATGGAGTTCATTTTGAGGATGGCTTCATAGTGGCCCCCACTCCTATTGTAGCCCTGGCGATATATCAGGGGGTGCAGACTATGTGCCGACATTAAAAGGAAGGCCCCAAATCAAAAGGCAATAGTGGATGAGCCTTTACTGCCCTGGCAACAGCCACAAGCCAGCCAAACAGACTCCTCTGAATGTTGATGTCCCTTTAAAGAGGAATGCCCACAGCCTTCTACCATTTTACGTTCCCTGGACTGTGAAGCACATTTTGACTAATCTGGCATTGTTTGCCGATGTTGATTGATTTTATTGTACCCAGCATTCAAACACTTAATCATATGTTACATCAGCAGTCATGGAAAATGGGAGGGTAAAGGGACAGACATAAATAATATCTCCACATTTATTATCTGATGATAATAAAAGACGCTAGATTGTAAAAGCAACTTGCAGTATAGGACATCAGGTACAGTTTACACAGCCCTATAGAACTCTACACAGCCCAACATTGCCCGACACATCCCTGCAGAGCCATGTACTGCCCTACAAATCCCTACAGAGCCCTATATTGCCCTATGGATCCCTGCAGAGCCCTATTCTGCTCTACACATCCTTGTAGAGCCCTACACATCCATGCAGAGCACTATACTGCCCTACGAATCCCAGTAGAATCCTATTCTGCCCCATGCATCCATGCAGAGTCCTACACTGCCCTACACATCCCTGCAGAGCACATTTCATGGCTGGAACTTTAGCCCTCATATAAGTGGTTAGTAAGCCGACAAAATAAAAAGCATCTGGCTGCAGAACACTGGGTGACCTCCATCATGGGGCCTGAAATCACATGACCACCACTGTGGGGGCAGAAATCACATGACTTCCATTGTGGGGCCTGAAATCATATGATCTCCACAACTAGCCCGGACATGATGCTACTGACGAGAACTTAGCAATTGCTGTTTGCACCTTGTTTCCTTCAAAACTATGTAGACGGATATTTCTCATCAAATTTTAAGCAACACGAAGACGGGAATAGTTCACACAAAAATAGTAAATATAATATAGACTATTAAAGTCAATTCCTGTAAATTTAAAGGACATTATTAATGCCTTTTCCTCATGTTGTACTAATATCACAGAAAATGAAAAACTCAGTTTCCAATATTGCACTAATGTGATATCCAGCACTATTGTGGAGGTCCTAGTGGAGGTGCCTCCTCCGTTACTGAAGTTTGCATAACATCATGTCCGAGCCAGGTGCGGAGGACATGTGATTTCTGGACCCACAGTGGAGGTCCCCCTAGCGGAGATACCTCCTCTGTTCCTGAACTGAAGTTTGCATACCGTCTTGTTGGGGCCAGGTGTGCAGGTCATGTGATTTCCGCCACCATAGTGAGGGTCATGTGATTTCTGGCACCACAGTTGAGGTCACGTGATTTCCGGCACCAGAGTGGAGTTTATTATTATTATTGTTATTGTTATAGTTATTGATATTGTTATTGTTATTATTAAAAAGTATATTGGCTCAAGAATCATGAAAGAAAATCGAAATCTCGATTCTGAGTGAAAATTGTGATTCATATTTTACCCAGAACTGTGCAGTCCAACACAGTGTTGCATGCATTAGAATTTCTTATTTTAATTGTGTGAGTAACGATGGTGGTACAGAATGTATTGGAGCAAAAATTTGTTATTTGGCTCAGAAATGTAGTGAAAATACTTAAGTACAAATCCAGAAAAAAAACTTGCGTAATGAAGTATTTGTATTTGTACTTTGTTAATTTACAGAGTCCTATACAGCCTTATACATCCATGCAGAATGCTACAGAGTCCTATACTTCCCTACGTGCAGGGTGTTGCAGTTAAATACTGCCCTATACATCCCTGCAGAGCCCTACAGTGCCCTATAATGCCCTAAACAACCTTGTAGAGCCCAACAGAGGCCTATCCTGTCCTACACATCCCTGCAAATCCCTATACTGTCCTACACATCCCTGCAGCACTCTTCAGAGCCATCAACTGCCCTACACATCTACCTAAACAGCAACCTGGAGCACCAAAAGGACCAAATCAGCAAATAACATCCTCTCTGGGATCCCAGGAATTAGACTGGTGTTCTAGCCAGCATCCAACAAAAACACAATAAGATTAAAATGATTGGGCTAAAACAGGCCCAGTGAGAGCCCAGCCAACATGACCAGGCATGCCTGGAACACTAAGGAATGGTACATTTCCCAGCAAGTCGCCATCTACTCTCAATTACGGGTTTGTTTTCATTTTTGATCAGAAGATCCCCCCCTTAGAATGGTGAACACCTGGTGGGGCAGTTGGGGTAGGGGACATGTTGATGGCTTCATTTATATTTGCAGCTATAAACCAATACAACATTCAAACTGCTTATCCATTATAGGGTTTTTCAGAGCCTCGAGCCTATCGGTGTTTAGACAGTGTAACTATGGTTCAAATATAGATGGAGCTTGGCAAAGACCCCACTCCACTTGCTTCAACATATTATTTTTTATGAACAGTTTAATAAAATGCTGCTTTTCTGCTCAAAATTATGTTTTTTCATCAGCTTTAATGTTAACTTTTATTAGCAGCTTGGACCAGACATTCATTCCTCAAGTGTATGAGATATTCCTACATGACGCCTTGATTTCTGTGCCGTGTTTTTGTATTGTGACTTATTTCACTTGCCGTACCGCTTGTTTCACTTACTAGCTAGACACTGCTAGCAGTAAGTCGTGTGCAAGAAGCAACCCGTGAACAACTTGATATCTTACTGCATTTTCACAGGGACATTACGAATAAATCAGCAAGAATGTCACATGTAGCGATAAGTCACGTTTCATTTACATATTATGCTTTACAAAATTCAAATTCTCTTTAACCATGCGATATGTACAATAACCATATCATATTGCTTTAAATAGGTAAAACAACATGATGACAAATGAACATACTGCATCTTTAATATTGTGATCATAAATACATAAGATAACTAATAAACTAATAATAAACAGAGTGACTTATTCAGCACCCCCCACCCCTCACTCTGTACCTGACAAGCCTCCCCCTCCCCTATGATTCTGATGTAACCCCTGTGTCTAACTGATCTGGTCATAAGTGTTCTTAAATAAAATGAGCCCAGTGTACCATATTCTATTTGATGGTCAATCTGCCTGTCACATGCCTGAATATTGTAATCCTTTTCCTTCATGCCCGTTTCAGTTGGTGTGGAGCGTCAGCTGGGATTGCTGGAGGACAGATTGACTTCATAATGCTTGTCAAGCCCTAATCCCTCCCACAATCTGCATTCCAGTTTTTTTTTTTTTTCATTTTTATGAAAGAGATGGGACAAAACAAAGCGAAAAAAAATGACAAATGGTATCCGTGCTGGAAGAAATTTCCAATGCTAATGCGGCATTGAGTGGGAAGCTGAACAGCACGGGGGTCCGTGGGGACAATGGCGTCTGTGGGGCGGGCTACATCGCCGCTCTCCGCACTATGCTCATTGTGAATGAATGGAGGCACGTGCCGCCTGGCAGGGGGACACTCTGCGCCCTCCGGGTTCTGCGTCTGCCCTGCGCTTTGTGTGCACAGCTGTTATCATCACATGAAACGTCAACTGTAGCCTGCCCCCCCCTCCGGGACACCCCCCATTCACACCCCAACAGATCCGCTCTAATGCTCATCCTAGATCCTAGATGTGTGAGGCTACACCCTCAGCTGGCCCAGGTCTGGCAGCCCCCCCCCCAGCTAGTCCAAGTCCAAGCCCGTTCGTCATTGGCCGGAGTGATCCACGCCCACTTGGGCTGGCATCCAATTCCCAAAGTTCTGACCTGCTGACCTGTATGATGGTGTCGCCAATTGCATACGGCCTGTTCAACCTAACAATACAGAATGCACCTGTTCTGGACACCCTTTTTTTCAGATATACGCTAAGAAACAACCTGCTGACTAATATGACCAGCGGCACCAACTCAACGGTGCTGGAACGTGATGACGCTGATGATGCAGTATAGCCTTGTGCAAAAAGCAAAAGCTCAAAGTTTTTATTTTTCACATGCAGTCGTTTAACATGCAGTGAAATGCTTGCTATGGCATCCACCAACTGTGCAATATAAATAGGGAAAATATTATCTATATACCTGTCAGTGAATCTGCCAGAACAAGCATTTCACTGTATGATGCAATATATGAAATGGAGTTTCACAGGGGTTATATTTTATCACGCGGTTTCACATTATATGTCCAGGAAATGTACATGTTTGTTATATATGTACTGTAACACAAATGAACTCCTCTCTCACTTGGAGGTTGATCCTTACCTGTTTGTGAGGCAGGATTGCTCCTTACCAGACAGTCCACAATTTTGGTCCCTCCGAGTTTCCTACCAGACAGTGCACATTTCTGCTCCTTACCAGACAGTCCACATAATTGCTCCTTCCCAGGTTCCTACCAGACAATCCACATTTTTGCTACCTCCCAGCATTCTACCAGACAGTCCACATTTTTGCTACCTCCCAGCATTCTACCAGACAGTCCACATTTTTGCTGGGAGGGACCTTAGGATCTTAGGGTCCTTCAGGGCCGGGGTTGGGAAACACTGTGTTAAAAGATCTGAGCCAAATAAATCAGTTGGGGCTTGTTCAGATTTATTCAGGGCATCAAACCTGAATGCCCCAGGCTCGTAATACAGCTGATGTGAATGAGTCCAGCACACAATAAGTCCCACATTATCACCCACAAAAGACACTTTAGAGTAGAAGGGATAAAGATTTAGCATTTATTAGTGCTCAATCAAACGTCCATTAACTTATCTTCAATAACTGTTTATCCAGCACAGGGTAGCAAGGCATCCCAGCAAACAGACACCCTTAGATCGTCTTTAGGACGTCTTCTTTTAGTCCAGAAGTTGTCCTCAAAAGGATGAGTTCTGGAAATCCTGATGGAACATTAATAAAAAGAAGTACTTAAGATAAAATTATACAATTAAAAATGTTATTCCTGGAAGCTGTCATAACTTGCTTTTGAAGGGGACAAAAAGGGGATGTGCTGCGGACGTCCTCTGGTTGTCTCTTGTTTGATGAGATTAAGAAAAACTAAAGCTAAACGTATAAGAAAACAGAAATGAAATATGAAAATAACTAAACAAAACGATGGATATTGCTTCCACAATTAACTGAAGTAAAATTAAAACCAATGTCAAATAGTTTCCTTTACTGTATTTTATGTCATTTAGTTTAAGTACTGATTTGTTTATCTTTAGCTTTCATAATGCCTGGAACATAATTCTGGTGAGGACATTGGTACATAAAACGCGTTGGGTATTCATGGAGGATACTGTGAATATCAGACAAATAGCTCTATAACTTTCAGTCTATCCCTAGAAAATTAGTGAAACAAACTGAAAGTAATATACATTTAAAAATAGAAATGTATGTTCTAAATAAAATTTAATAAAACAGCACTGAAAACTAAAACATAATAATAATAATAATAATAAAATCAAAAGTATAATAGCGCTACAGGGCCATGGTGGGCCTAGATTGCTTCTCAGGGAGAAGAGGAGCCAGCAATGGTGAAGCACCCAGGATAGGATGCCAGTCCATCAAAGGCTATCACATGGACACTCACATGCAGATCTTGGGGCCTAACCTTACTGAGGTGAGGCTACAGGGTCGACCACCGAGTCCTGGTGCCACATGACCCGAACCATTCAAACATGTGCTATTTGTGTGGCTGCTGTCTTAAGTGATAATGAAAGTGAAAGCAGAAGATGCAAGACATGCATTCTGGATTCATTCCGTTCCACAGTGCGTGAACCAATATGTGTGGACCTGCAGATACCCTGTGCACAGCTGTATCATATTTATCTTTTTCTTTACTTCACCCTGGCTAATATCTGTATATATGCTAGCATCAAAATAGAATTATATTTAAATTGAATATAGAACAAAGACACCATAATGTGTTGAAGCTGAGAAATTTTATATTATGACAAATATATGCTTGATCTGTTTCAACATTTCATGTGTCTTTGTTGTTTTCAATTCATATTTAATTCAAAAGAGAACAAAGACACATGAAATGTTCCAATTAAATATGGGTCTATATTGCATTCAGTTGCATTCTGTTTTTGTTTACATTTCACAGCATTCCAACTTTTTTGGAAGTAGGGTTGTATTTGGCGAGGTGTGGTTAGGCTGCCACCCTACAAAAGTTAAGCAGTTCTATAAAAAAGGATTACAAAGGACTTTCACTGCCACCTACTGACCACTAAGAGCATATAAACAATGAACACACAATGTAATGCAGTGTTTCCCAACCCAGTCCTCGGGGAACTCTGGACAGTCCACATTTTTGCTCCCACCCAGCTCCCAGCATGTACCAGGTACTTGGTGTTCCCGATTGGCTGGGCGTTGGGAGGGAGCAAAAACAAGGACAGTCCGGACTATACATTAGTATAATCTAACTTAACCATCACTGTTGATGGTACCTTGATCCACCATGCAACCTAAAGCCAAAATGAAAAGTGAAAATAATTCAATATGCAAAATTAATTTCAATGTGTAAAGCAGGGATCTATATACTGTTTTATACTGTGCACCAGAGCTTTGTGCGAGGTGTGGCCTGGAATGGACTCCAGGGTCCTGCATGACCCTGCTTAGGTTAAGGGGTTGGGATCCAGAATAGGGCGATGACTTAAATAAATTTGACTTGGATAATTCTCTGGATGCGTGTAGCAAATTTAATGGAGTAAAGGTTTTGTGAACAAATTGTTGAAGAAAAATGCTTCAGCTATACGACTGGTTCAATCACATAAACAGAATACTTTCTTTTATAATGTATAATGTCATAAGTGATCAATGACAGTTATTTTCTATAAAAGCCTGTCATGTTCATAAATACTGAATAAATCATGCTTGGAATCACAGGAATTCTACAATTATAGATCTGTGTCCATAGTACCATTTTTGTCCAATGTTCTGGAGCGGATAGTTGCAGGCCAGTTTCAGTCGTACTTGGATTACACAGCAAGCTCGATAGATTCCAGTCCGGCTTTTTTCATGGATGCAGCCATGAAACTACTTTAACTAGAGCAGTAAATGATACAGCAATGGCGACCGTAATCACTCCTACAACAACAGCACCCAAACATTAATTTCAGCTACACCAAATGATACTTCATCTGTTGTCACTTTAGCCAATTGCTGTGAGTGAACAAAAAAAATAAACAAAAAAAAGTGAAGTGAATAAAACTTTTTTTGTCACTCGATGCAGAGAAGACTGAAGTTCTGCTGTTTGAAGACAGGATGGCGGATATGTCTCCTATAATCTCCACTCTCCACTCCTAGGGGCTTAACTTCTGCCTCTGCAGCTCAGCTCATAATCTAAATATTACCTTAGATACAAGCCTCTGTTTCAAATCGCATGTGGATGCAGTATTGAAGGTGTGCGTCCTATAACTACCTAGCATTGCCACACTACGTTTTCTTACTAATCAAGACACTGAAGAACTAATATGTGCTTTTGTATACAGTAATTTAGACTACTATACTGCACAATTTTTCCTGTTTTCTAGAATGTTAGCAGAGTTTTTGGCTTCGACCCTCCATTGAAATACAAAATATAAAAGAGAAATACAAGCACACTTCTCCTTAATGAGTGGAACATTTGAGATGCAGTTTCTAGATAAAAAAGTGTAGGAGATAACAGGGCTTCGAAATCATGGGAAGTATAATAAAAACAAAAACTTAAAAAAACAATGTGATTACTTGCACAATCACATAATGAAAGAAAATCTGCTAATCAGAGATATTTAAAAAATATCTGGACGCATGGATGCACAGATGGTAGATGATTGATGGATGTTTAGTTTTACACATTTTAAAGTGTCAGAAACAGTGTGGTGATAAAACTGCAGAATGTGGTTCTTGGTGTTGCCCTTTTAAAGGGGCGTGGTGAGGACGGCCAGCCCAGGAAGCCGGACATAAAATCTGTCCTTAAACGCCCCCCCTGCGGTCTCCACTTACTCTCTCCGCCCCTCTGTGCTTAAAACCATCACTTGGCCTGTGAAAAATACCAGCAGGCAGGATCTGTGCCAACCTGCAGGGACTCTGCCCTGAGCCTAGTGCTACTAAAACTAACTCAGACCTGGCCTCCACCCAGAGCTCACTGGCCGCTTTTCAGGGCCCGTCCATTCCCCGTCCGCCAGGGAGGTGACGGCTAACCTCCCTTCAGACACAGCAGACAGCCCCATGAGTTGATAAAGGCACTGTTATGATTTAGAAAGAGACAAGGAAGTTTCCCAGCTGTGGTTCTTCAAGCTCAGCCCACCCTGCGTGCCTGCCAGCAGTCACATGCCTAGGGCCTGTTTACTTAGACTCCCCGAGTCTGTGAGCCCACCCTCCATCTCCTCCTCCGCTCCTCCATACTTGTCTTGGCCAGATCAACAGGCTGCCATCGCCCGTGGCCTGAGAGCGAGACACAGAAGCGGTGAAACGCGGTGCCGGATTTTCTCTGGTTTTCCCCTGCAGTTCTGACAGCGGAGCGATCTGCTTCAGGGACAGAGCAGTGAGTACCTGCTGCACGCCTGGCAGGCCAGGCTCTTGGTCGTGGTGTCAAGTTTTCTTCTGCAACTTATGCTTAGCAAAAGCATCTAAATTTAAAAAACGCACCAGAAATTCATAAACAGGCTTCACGCTGTAGAAAGATAGCATTATTTGGACATTTTTTAGAATAAAGAATTATTCTTCCTTTACGATTCGGTGCCTGGGTCTATTTTATAGTCCGTCTTGCGTCGTTTGTTACACTGGCCAAGTTTTGCAACAAACAAAAAAAAAAGAAACCTCCCTCCTTCATGACCATTTTTGGAAAGATATCAAATCAGTTGAGTGGAAACTAAAATGGTGCTTTCTGCCTGGATTGTGTTCACGGCTTGTATACATATTTTGTGTACAAAGTTTTAGATTCTGTGCGTGGAGGTCATTAGGACACTGCTTCATGGCCGAGCTACCACGCTGCTGCCAAATCCAATAGATCTTTCACTAGGAGTATGGAAAGAGACTTGAACAACAGCCATGTGGCCTGTAAACTATGTTTTTTAAATACCACACTCTATATGAGTGCATTTTACAATAACATTATGAATGCGAGCTGTAAAAGATAATGATATCAGATATCAAATGACATTTATCCTTTGTGAGTAGGCAACTCGGGCAACTTTCCCCAAAGGTAATGACGTATTGGCTTATGTTCAAGTCTTTTTAGGCATTTTTCAGATGGAAAACATCCTCTACAGTTAACGGATATTGTGTCATTTTACAGTCTTTCAGTTTCCCCCTAAATAGCATAATTTTTACCCCTTCAAATGTCACCAGAGAAAGCATACTAGCTACGTACCACAAAACAAAAAAAAAAACAATCTCAGACAAGACAAAAAGTTCATTCATACACTGGGAGGGTATGAAATGTGACAGTGAGAGAGAATGATAAAAACAGTAGGTTTCTAGACAATATCATAAATGGCCCCCAAGAGGGAGATTGCATGAGAGACAGCATTCATGAGCCACTTAGAAAAATTACTTTCAGGCAGGAAAGGCAAAACAATGCTGCATTTGGGAAGCATTTACTTGCATTTTTTTGGGGGGGAGGGGGGGGGGCTTTAACTTCACCCCAATTTGCATGTGACTTAGAACTCTAAACACTGTATGAGGCATGTCTTCAATTCTTTTTTAAATCTACATACGTGTCAGCAAACCCATAGTCATTTGGAAGTATTACGTACATTTGACGTTATAATTTTCATTATTTCTTCTTTTGTAATTTACTTTGCATACAGAATAATTAATTCTTTTGCCTTATTAATGAGCTTTGTACACACGCACACAAGTATTTTTAAAAACCTTTTCCTCCTCCGTTATTAATAAATAAATAAAAATGCCAAACCATCAGGCAGCGATATAGCTTTAACCGTAAAGTCATGTTGGCCAAACTGAAGCCTTATTAGCAGTTCTGCTGTGCTAAAAACAGGTCATATAAACAACAAACGATGCACACTCTGATGTCAAACAAAGTAGATCGCCGCATACTCTGACGTCAAAAGCTAAAAACTGTTTCCCTGTTTATAAGGCAACGCTGAAAACAGAGTTTCTGAAAATCTTCACCCTGGAAGGAGGTTTACAAAAGCTCCATTTTCCGCGACCTAAAAAGTTATTTGCGTGTTGACGAAAGGCCAGAATGCAAAGAGTAGAATTGATAGATAGATTGATTTTAAAATTAATGTTGTCAAAGCAGTCAGGTACATTCAACAATAAAGTCAGATTCAAATACAATAAAAAAAAACTGACAAGGAAAAAATACACGTGTACGTGTGGGCTTCATTTTTCGACTACTATTGCACCCAATACATTCAAATTCAAAGCCATCACAACCTCATGTGAAACCAACACCGGTAAACGCTTAAACATACACAAGGAATGATGTACGTTTACAGGTGCAGGTACTCCCCTCGCTATTCAGTACCAGGTGCAGGTACTCCCCTTGTTATTCAGTACCAGGTGCAGGTACTCCCCTTGCAATTCAGTACCAGCAGATATTAAGAGGTGCCAGCAGTGTGGCGTGAAAAAACAAAGAGGTGTTTGTATCACATACCGGTGAGTACCGGCTCACTTAACGCAGCATGTGTATTATCAATATTATTCTTGTAATTTAATTACTCGAATTTGTAAGCATTTCGAGTAGCCTGGGTTGTAGACTTTAAGAGGGTTCAATTTCCTTCCAGTTAATTGTGGATGAATTGCCCAACGTCGCGAACTCATGCTTTTCAGATGCTGCGAATGACTGCTGGGCGCCTCGGCAGCCTTTTGTCAAGGCGTGCAATGGTAGCGGCGACCGGCGGCAGCGTGAGGATGGCTTCTCAAGGGCATCGTAAGCGCATGTTTTGTCGTATGTGTGAGTGAATGGAGTTGCCGTTTAAAAGTGGACTACTGACTATATAAAGCACCAAGCGAGTTCGTAAGCGTGCGTGTTTTTCCACAACAAACGAATGTACGTTACTTGCATGACGCGCACTCTGCCAACAGAGGGCGCTGTCGACCAATAAAATGGCAAGGATCTCCTTGACGTTGAAATGCAAATTTATCAAATCTGCTGAACAACGCAACGACAGCAAGGAATGCGAAAGGTTTCGTAGTCTGCCCCCGTTGCGTGTGTTAAATCATTGGCTACGGTCTTGCGCATACATTTAAAAGGAAACTGCAATGCGCCGGTCTCGGATCCGTATCTTCTGAACTGCTCGTAACTTTTAATGGCGTGTTTGAGTACGTTTTGCCACATCTAAAGTGTATCACTTTTTGGCCTTGGTTTGCCTTTCACGCTTGTTGTGCGCCGCACAGATGTCTCCACGCAAACTGACATGTCGCTGCCTATGTACCGTGACCGTACGGACACGCCGCTGCCAGACCGGCCTTACCAGGACTCCCTCGGCGCCGCCGAGAAGGCTCTCAAGCAGAAGGAGAAGGGTCCCTGGACCCAGCTCTCCAAGGAGGAAAAACTTAACCGTAATATAACCTTCGATGTTCAAGTCTTTGTGCCTCTGTTTCTTGGCTTCAGCCATTCAGCAAAACTGATTGCTTATTTAAAGGGTCATGTTGACTACCACCCCCCCCCCGTTTTACTTTCTTTTTCTTGAACGTTAATCCCTGCCTTTTGCCTCACGCTCCCGCAGTCTACAGGCTGATGTTCAGAAAGACCTACTCGGAAATGAAGACTACTTCTAATGAATGGAAGACTGTCTTCGGCGGAATCCTATTCTTTATCGGTTTTACAGGACTGGTGGTCCTCTGGCAGCGATATAACGGTGTGTATACAGAGCTGCTGCAGCTCCCATCATGGCAAAGTCAAAAAGGCTCTTGGTGAAATCTCCATGTCTTCATACATTTCAATACCATAAATGCACTGCAATAGACTCACTTCAGTAGTCTCAGGGCTGTGATTTTCTTTAAAATCTAAATCTATACAAGGTTTATGGTACCCTATGAATTTTAAGGTGGCTGTCTGTTGTAGTGTATCCTCCAAAGCCTCATACGCTGGAAGATGAGTGGAAGGCCAAGCAGTTAAAGCGGATGATTGACATGAGGATCAACCCTGTGGAAGGCTTATCTGCCAAGTGGGACTATAGCAAGGACCAGTGGAAGTAGGGTCCTGGTGTCAGGGGCTGTTCTCTGAATCCTGGCAATAGCAGGAACTCTGCATGGAGTGTCATTAGTCCATCTTCCTGTCACGAATGTAACCTGTCAGTTAGTGCACACATGCGATTGTCCCTTGTGAATGACACAGCCCCTTCTCAACTGTCAACTTACTGTTACAGCATAAAACTTTCAGCAACCTAAAATCATACTTCCTGTGATTCTCCTGGCTGTTTATTCTCGTTTTTAACAAAATGCAAAATTCTCCTTATATGGGTATCACACTGCATTTTGCTGTGGTCTAATCTATTAAACTTGCAGGGAGTCTAATGGAATGCATAGTCATACCAGTCTAAGTTTAGCAGTCATGCTTCTCTACACTTCAAACATTTTATTACACCAAGTGCATCACATTAGTAACAAATTGTATAGCAGTCAAAGCAAAGATTAAGCACGAAATCTTTTTTCTTTGGGGGGAGGGGGGGTTCTTCCAAATCTGAAAGTTTTGGATCAGTGATCATGTTCCATCAACACCTTTCATTAATTTAATAGCTTTTAATTTAAGTCGTTTTGTGTTTAATTCACAAATTCATTTCATGGTGTTGCACTTCTATTAGCTGTGCAGATAAGCAGCCAGGGGCATAAAATATTTGTATATAATTTTGTTTGGAATTAATTTGATGGAATTTGACAAGTAAGGACTGAGGAACTCCTTGTAAGGATGGCATCTCAAACCAAAGCACTTGGAAAGGTTCCAAAGCCTCCCCATTGGTGACTGAACCAAGCTTTTTTCAGCAATCAGTCAAGGACGTTTTACTGAAATTAATGGTAACTTTTGAAAGTAACTCCTATCTGGACATGACAGACCTAATTTCCATCTGGATTTCATGCAATATGGTTACTTATACACTTCATAATAGCTACTTATAATTAAGTAGGTCAAATTATATGTTGATTAAACCTGCAATGGAAGTAGCATTTTTGAGACTCACGCCCTTTAATTACATATAATTCAAATATTTTTGTGGCAGAAATAATGAAAGTGGAAAGATGAAAATGTGTGGAAATCGGAGTTTATTTGCATGGTCCTTTATATGAATATATGAGAAAAAACACTGGATTTTGTTGTTTTGCTGGTGCTGATATTGAGGTAATGTTTGTGCTTTGCAGTATCCACACAACATCCAGGTACACATGGGTGCTCGCACACCCTCACAGCAGATTTGAATGACAAGACCATCTGTATTTAGTGACGGAGTGTCACAAAATTTACTTTATATTTACAGAGTAAATGCGAAGATACACGTGATGTGATGCGATGGCCAGAACAATGCTCAATAAAAATACCATCTGTCCACCATTCATTTTCCAAGCTCAGGTATTGAATCTAATGTCTGGAATAGCTTGGTGCCTATGCCAGGAAACACAAAGCACAAGGCAAGTGTATCTGGGCCATTGGAGGAAGCTGAGGGAAGCCTAGGAAGACAGTTTGCACTCTCGTACACAGCCACTGGATGGACTGAAATTCCTTTTATGTCCTTTTCTTTTGCTTGACAATCTCTAAAGGCATTTTAAGAAAATCCTGAAGTTAAAAATAATCCACCCATTAATTTTCATTTATCACATGTCCCATCAATACAGTGTCGAGGGTTATCTCAGCCAGCTCAGGGGCTACATTCTGGCCATGAAATTGGTCACCAACCAGAACAGCATGTCTAGATTCCTGGAGGAACCCTGAAAACATGAATACACAAAAACTGGAAGAACATAGATGACTGGGGATGGATGTGCACTAATAAGCGTAAGTGAGAATGTGGCTCTTTGGAGTCGGTCCAGCCAAACAGGCAGAGGAGCCGCATCTGACTCCAGGATAGAGAGAGCTGGGCTTCTCTCCCAGCACAGCGCTACTGAAAGAGAACAGTAGGAGCCCTCCTCACAGAAGGGTCACCTGGCTACCTGTCTCTGATTTTCCTGCTGAGTTTACAGATGCTCTCATGCTGCCAACTCAATCAAAGCAGTCGGCAAGCACAGAAAAGAAGGCAACTCTTTCTAAGATAATAAAATGTCCTAAAGAATTTACTTATTATTATTATTTTTATTACTTTCATCATTAACTTATTGTTGGCACTCCCAATTCATTCGATTATGAAGAAGCCGTTCAGCTGTGCTCACGTGCAGCCATATGTCCTACATTATTTCTGCATAATTTCGTTGCAATAATATACCTTCAGATTCAGCTTCCGCATCTGTCATGGGAAGTGTCTGGTTTCTTCTGAGTTATTGTGTATTGAGACGAGCTTCTTCTCTTCCATGGCTCTTGAAGAACTGTAATTATTTATGGCGTAATATTCCAACTACTCCTGTTAGAATCACGGCAGTGTAGCTAAAGCATGTAAAGTTAAGCATGTAGGCGTGTAAGGTAAGTCTGTAACTTATCCCGACTTCTTCGGACATCCTATATCCATGTAATGTACAATCCTGTTAAGCGACAGCAGGAAGCGAGACAATAATAGTAGTATTTGTGAGACCGTTGCCCTAAACTTCATGAAATATTCATTTCAATTCAGATATTCTAATTTGATTTTGCAAAGTGAAGGCTACAAGGGCATAACTTGAATATGTTAAGGTTTTCAATTAATGGATACCTTCACCCATGAGGACCCAATCATGCAAATTTATTTTTATATTCATTTTATGCATTTTTGGTCTGATTCGGCTCACTGAGTTCTTCCCTCAGAAGCTGGTCTGTACTTACTGCAGCTGTTTTGTTTTTTTGCTTTGTATGAGAATGGCTGAGTTTCCTACCTCAAAACTGCATGAGAGAGTAGTTTGGGTGTTTGGATGTAGAGTGAAGACAAGAATTTTCAGGATTTCCATGCATTTAGACAGCTGTAATCTAGGTATGCAATTCAAGATTGGAGTAGTCTATTTTACATGCGAGCAAAACAAGTGAAAACTTAATAATATTACATGTAGCTGGGTAGCTGAAAGGGTTAAGCGTCTAGCCTGCTAGCTGAAAAGCAATCAAACATGTCAACTGATTGTTTATTGTAGGCGTTGTCAGCTCCCTGATTACAGTGGACGTGCAGGGTTGTTTCATTTTGATGTGTCCCTCTCCCTCTTCCGCAGAAAAGCCAATTGTGCGACATTATCTCATACATCAATAGAACATTTCTGGAGCAGAAAGAAAACACTTGTGCAGGAACAGGGAGAAAACGCATGGAGCTAATGCAGATTCCCTGGCGTGGGCAGGTGGAAAACAGGAATATACACTTGAAGGTTCAAGTCAGCAATAAGCTAATCACTCAGAGTTTTAACGTGAAAGTTTTTGGGCATATCGATTTCAGTGTGGCAGCACTGGGGCCATTATTGTCTAGTAGTAACAATGTGTTTTACATTTGTGTGCAGTCTGTGCAACTCCTCTGAACACCTTTAAGAAAAGGCCATACAGTGTCCACTAGCTTCTCACAATTATTTCATCGATTAAGACTTAAAAATACTACCATGTAACAAATTTATCAGCCTGTAGTATTCACCAAAAACTGATGCTCTTGTATTTTTACCTTGGATTCCAAGCTGTGTTATTTATGCGCTATATATGGCCAAAAGTATGCGAACACCAGCTTGTTCAACATGGGTTTGGTTGGCCTGTTGTTGTAATAGCCTCTGCTCTTCTGGGAAGACTTTCCATTAGATGCTGGAATGTTGGTGGTGGGATTTACTGCCATTCAGGTTGGGTATTGATAGTAGGCAATCAGGTCCCATTCTGTGAGCTTGTGTGGCCAACCACTTTGCTGCTGAACTAGATCCCAGATGTCAGCATCAGACCCCTTGTGGTTGTCCATGGCAGCTCTAGCAGGGCAGAAATGTGCCCAACTGACCTGCTGGAAAGATGGAGTCATACGATGGTACCAACAGGAAAGTCAGTCATCTCTTCTGCACAACCACTCATTCTGTTGCTAATGTTCGTTAGAGGACATTGTGTAATAGTGTCCTTAACTGGACACCTATATCAGCAAAAGGTGTGGCTTAAATGGGCAATTCCATGAATTAATAAGGGTGTCCACATACTTCTGGACATTAAGTGTATGTCTTCAGCAGTAGCTATGACTACTCTGTAAAGACGCCTTCAGTTATTTCACTACAAACCAGAATATATATGGAATGGTACATAAATGTGACATTCAGCTGGATTGGAAGCCAGGGAGAGGAAGTTCCGCATTTACTAAATACACAGAGACAGGGAGTCAGACGTTTTTGCCGGTGTCCAAATTGCTTATCTGTGCCGTTTAAAACAGACAGGGCACCTCACTAACCCAGGGTTTCCCCAGTAAAAGAAGGATCCTGCCAATTTCAGTGTCAGTTCTTAGAGTAGCATCACCAGACTGTCTAGGGGCAGCTTGGAAGCTGCTTCTCGGCCAAGGGTCCACTGCCTCACCGTAGGCATGGCCTAGATGATTTTTGATTCTCTATGCACAGAATCCGCAGCAAGCTGTCAAATGTCAGATCTGGGGTTGCTTTGGCCTCTCTTTCCTTTTCACTTATTGGAGAACAGCCTCTGTCACAGCACTGCCCAGTGGAATGTGATAGCTAATTTCACCATTTTATACCAGCTTAAAAACTGGCCACTCATTGCTCACCTCCTTGTAGCTCAGTCCCTTTTACAGCGCTCACGGAAAGTCTTGAAGCACTTTTTTCTGCAAAAATGTTGCAAATTAAATTGGTTTCAAAAGTCTATTGACAAGTAATATTTAACATATCTGCACACATCTTCTGCAAAGATTTTTTTTATTAAGTGTCATAAAATCTTTTGACCGACTCATTCAGTTCTGTTCTTATCATTTTGCTATTAATTGTAATTGTAGTCACTGGCTCCCAAAGGGACACTAACCACAACCAGCGGGATAAAGTAAATAGGCATAGAAGTTGTGGGCAAACAAAAGGGGATTTATTAAATTACAGTGGGCAAAACAACAGTATTGCAGGGAGTCCAAACGGGGAGAGCAGGGAAAGGCAGGGCATGGACGAGGAGTTACTAATTAAAAAGCACTTAATTGGGCTGCTTTTCGATGAACTTTTAAACTCAGAATAGCTCTTTTTGAACTGCAACGTGTATTTTAATTCATTACTACTCAAAATGAATATTAATACTACTGGTTGTTTCTAATGTGATATACATTACAAATAAATAATGATTTTTGTTATAAAACCAATCAATTTCTTGATTGGTTTTATAACAAGGTATGCAAATGTTTTTACTGAACTAAGCAAGCGACCCAAGACTTTCTATGAGCACTGTATGCTTCTAAATGTAACCCCAAAACACACATTTTCATAATTCTGAAATGCAGCCACATAGTTTTATTTATAGATGAAGACAAACCTTCCAAAACTCAACCCACTCAGAAATAGTGCTAGATGCATTGTTTTCCTTAGATTTATTCACCCGGTACACCCAACTTCTATACCAATAAAAATTCATTTCACTCCATTGGAAGGTCTTGCCAAGGACAAAAACAGATTAGCTGCAGTAAAAGAGCTGTGAAACCAAATCTCTGGCACCACCAACTTTTATTTCGTTTCATTCTTTGAAAATGGTAAGACATACATAACGTTAAATGTCAGATGGCCAACAACAACTGAGCAAAGGGAAAGGAGAAGAAAATCATTTGGTCCAAATAAACACTTTTTATTTGATTGTGTTTTTGAGTATATGAATGACTACCGTCCAGTTAGAAGATGCTGATGGACGACTGCAAAATCAGTGTATAGAACTCAAGTTAGTCCTCAGTGCACACAGCGGCAGGAGAAATACGTAAACAGGACAATACTTGGCAAGAATGTTCCTTCATGTGTTGCTGGGGTGTCCAGGTGGTGGTGCTGAAAGTGTGTCTCACAGGCGCTTCTGAGCAATGAGAGAGCCCACAACGACTCCAGTGATGAGCGTCATCCCAGCTAACAGCCACTTTTTGAAGTTCTCCTGGGATCTCCTGTTCTCAGCTGCTGCATCCTTCCCAAAGATTTCGGCAAACCGGTCCTAAAAACAATTTTAAAAAATGGGGGAGGGGGGTAGACAGGATGCTTACAAGCTGACCTTGCACATTTATTCTTGGAAAAATATCCAGACCTGAATCTAACTCATTGAAGCCAAATTCTTGTAGGGTTTCAGTGAACCATATACTGACCAATATACAATACTTGTGGAAAAGGCATTTATGAGTTTTAAAAGTTTTGCATTTTTGAGGTTGCTAGGACAAAATTGGGAATTGTGTTGTTTTTTCCATTTATATTGTCCTTAAGAGGTAGTTAGTGTTAGCTATATTTATCTGGTAAACAAGGAGGCCTGATCTGGGCCGGCCCTGTTCAAAATCCAGTTTTAGCCATCATAATCAGAGTAAAACAGAGATCACAGTAACACACTGCTGACCCCTATCAGTATGGATGCGTTAGAGCAGTCAGTCTTGCCAGCACTGCCAAAATGTCTCAAACAGCAAAATCTAAAACTATCCAGGAAGTCACACAGAACTTGGAAACAACATCTAGGAATCAGTGTGCCTCTCTTTCTTTGTGAAAAGTCAGGGTCCATAACGCTACCATCAGAAAAACACTTAAGAAACTGGGGAATGTGACTGAGTAACAGCATACCAAGAAAAACTCTAGTCAAATCCCAATGTTAATTCTGGAACACTGTTGTAAGAGTTTGATGCGAAGTACACCCACTTTCAATTATATGGTTTTACAAAGCAAAAGCCACCTTTACCAGCAATAATGACCAATAATGATCAAACTCTGACATCACTTTCGAGGAATTTTGCCCCCTCATCCTTATAACATTACTTCAGTACACTGGGTCTCATAAGATCCCATCACAGAATTTTAATTGGGTTAAGATCTGGACTTTTTTCAAAATTTCAGCCAATCAGTTAACGATTTTCTGCTGCCTTTGAGATTATTGTCCTGTTGCAAAACCTAATTTCAGTGAAGCTTTAGCTGCCAGACAAATGGCCTACATTTGCATACAGAATCCTTTGGCATAAAGAGGAGTTTATAGACTCACCTAAAGGATTATTAGGAACACCATACTAATACAGTGTTTGACCCCCTTTTGCCTTCAGAACTGCCTTAATTCTACGTGGCATTGATTCAACAAGGTGCTGAAAGCATTCT